>JAJEJO010004294.1:0-205364 GCA_020662805.1 Glaucomys volans | reverse complement strand
TGTCTCCAAGAGACTGACCTCATAGACAATGATATCCCCAGACAGAAGGTGAAATGATGGGAAAAAAACAAAACAAAACTATCATTCACATGGATCACATAAGCAAGCAGGGCTTTCTACTCTCATATCTGATAAAGTGGACTTTAAACCAAAGTTAATCATAAGAGGTAAAGAAGGCCATTTCAGACAGCTTAAGGGAGTCACACAACAGAAAGAAGAAATAGTCATAAATACCTATGCCCCAAACAATGAAGCATCTATGTATATCAGAAAAAAACCTTCTCAATATCAAGAATCAAATAGACCACACACAATAATACTGGAAGACTTTAACATGCCTCTCTCATCACTAGACAGATCATCCAAACAAAAATTAAATTAAAAAGCTCCAGAATTTAAAAAAAATAATAATTTAGACTTAACTGATATGTATATATATGTATGTGTATATATATATATATATATATGTATATATATATATATATAGACTATTTCATCTATTGGTGACTGAACCACACTTTCTTTTCACCTGCACATAGAATATTTTCCAATAGACCATATTTTAAGCCACCAAGCAACTCTTAGCAAATACAAAAAAGTACACATAATACCCTGCATTATATCAGATCATAATAGAATAAAATTAGAAATCAATAATAAAATAAATAAATAGAAATTTCTCTAACACCTGGAGACTAAATAGTTCACTATTGAATGATGAATGGATAGTAGAAGAAATCAGGGATGAAATTAAAAAATATTTACAAGTAAATGAGAATAATGATAAAATATATCAAAGTCTCAGACACTACAAAGACAGTTCAAAGAGAAAACTTCATAGCATAAAACTCATACATAAACAAAATAGAAAGCTGTCAAATAAATAATCTTACATTACATCTCAAGGCCCTAGGAAAGGAGAACAAACCAACACCGAAATCAGTAGAACAGAGGAAATAATTAAAGTCAGAGCCAGAATCACTGAAATTGAGGTTAAAAAAAAAATTCAAAAAAAATCAATGAATCAAAAAGTTTCTTCTTCGAAAAAATAAACAAAATTGAAAAATCCTTAGCCAAGCTAACCAAGAGAAAGAGAAAAAATGCAAATTGCTAAAACTGGTGATGAAAATGGAAATATCACCACAGACACTAATGAAACATAGAGGATAATTAGAAGTTATTTTGAAACTCTATACTCCAATAAGCTAGAAAATCTAGAAGACATTAATAATTTCCTAGAGATATATAACCTATCCAAATTCAACCAGGAGGATGTAGAAAATTTAAATAGATCAATTTCAAGTAACGAGATTGAAGAAGTTATCAAGAGTCTACCAATAAAGAAAAGCCCAGAACCAAATGGATTCTCAGCCAAGTTCTACCAAACCTTTAAAGAAGAACTAATACCAATCCTCCTCAAATTATTCCATGAAATAGAAAAGGGGGTAACTGTTCAAAACTCATTTTAAGAAGCCAATATCCTTCTGATACAAAAATCAGATGAAGACACATTGAAGAAAGAAAACTTCGGACCAATATCCTTGATAAATATAGATGCAAAAATTCTCAATAAAATACTGGCAAATCACACAAAAACACATTAAAAAGATAGAGCAGCATGACCAAGTGGGGTTCTTCCCAGGTCTCCAGGGGATGGCATCAATGTTCAGAAATCAATAAATATAATTCATCACATAAATAAACTTAATGATAAGAATCACATGATTTTTTTCAATAGGAGCAGAAAAAAATTTGAATATGTTATCCATTCATGATTAAAACACTAAAAAAATAGGAATTAAAGGATCATACTTCAACATTGTGAAAACAATATACAATAAACCCAAGGTCAACATCATTCTAAATGGAAAAAAAAATCTGAAAGCATTCCCTCTAAAACTAGGAACAAGACAGGAATGCTCACTTTTACCATTTCTTTTTAATATAGTCCTTAAAACT
Source organism: Glaucomys volans (assembly GCA_020662805.1). Lineage (NCBI taxonomy): Eukaryota > Metazoa > Chordata > Mammalia > Rodentia > Sciuridae > Glaucomys > Glaucomys volans. The sequence continues at coordinate 203,405 of JAJEJO010004294.1, read as the reverse complement.
TTAGCCAGAGCAATTAGACAAAGATGACATGGATGACATGATTCTATATTTAGAAGACTCAAAGGATTCCACCAGAAAACTTCAGGAACTCATGAATGGATCCAGAAAAGTTGCAGGATACAAATTTAACACACATCAATCAATTTGATTCTATACTCCAATGAAGAATCAGCTGAAAGAGAAATTAGGAAAATCATCCCATTCACAATAGCCTCAAAGAAAATATAATATTTGGGAATCAATCTAACAAATTAAGTGAAAGACCTCTACAATGAAAATTACAGAACACCAAAGAAAAAACTTGAGGAAGACCTTGGAAGATGGAAAGACCTCCTATGTTCTTGGATAGGAAGAATTAATACTATCAAAATGGCCATGCTACCAAACGCACTGTACAAATACATTGCACTTCTCATCAAAATTCCAATGATGTTCTCCATGGAAATACAAAAAGTATTCATTAAGGTCATCTACAAGACCAGGAGGGTCAGAATAGCAAAAGCAATCCTTAGTGAAAAAAGCAAAGCAGGAGACAGCACAAAACCAGACCTAAAATTATACTACAGAGATATAGTAACAACACCACCATGGTATTGACACTAAAATAGGCAAGAAGACCAGTGGAGCAGAATAGAAGACACAGAGACAAACCCTCAACAATACAGTTACCTCATATGAGCCAAAGGCACAATTTTCTCCAATGTATGTTTACATTGGAGAAAAGATAGCCTCTTCAACAAATGGTGCTGGGAAAACTGGAAATCCATATGTAGTACAATGAAATTTAAACCCTATCTCTCACAGTGCGTAAAATTCAGTTCAACGTGGATCAAGGACCTAGGTATAGACCTGAAATCCTACATCTACTACAAGAAATTTTAGGCCCCAACATCCACATGTCAGCTTAGGAAACAAATTCCTCAGCAAGACTCCCAAAGCACAAGAAGCAAAATCAATAATTAATAAATGCAATGGCATCAAACTAAAATGTTTCTTCACAGCAAAGGAAACAAGAGTATGAAGAGAGAGCCTACAGAATGGCAGAAAACCTTTTCCACCTGCACTTCAGATAGGGCATTAATCTCCAGGATATATAAAGAACTCAAAAACTTAACACCAAAACCAAAAAATAAAACAACCCAATCAAAAAATGGGCAAAGGAACTGAACAGAAACTTCACCGAAGAAGAAATATGAATGGTCACAAATACATAAAAAATGTTCAAAATCTCTAGCAATTGGAGAAATGCAAGTTAAAACTACATTGAGATTTCATCTCACTCCAGTCAGAATGGCAACAATCAAGATTATAAGCAATGATAAATGTTGGTGAGGATGTGGGGAAAAAGGCACAATCATACATTGCTAGTGGGACTACAAATTGGTTCAACCCCTCTGGAAAGCAGTATGGAGATTCCTCAAAAAACTTGGAATGGAACCACCATTTCACCCAGTTATCCCATTCCTCCATATATGCCCAAATGTTTTAAAATTGGCATATTACAGTGACATAGCCACATTAATGTTTACAGAAGCTCAATTCACAATAGCTAAGCTATGGAACCTAAGTAAGTACCTGTCAACAGATGAATGGATAAAGAAAATGTGCATGCTTATATATATGCAATGGAGTATTACTCAGCCATAAAGAGGAATGACTCTGTGACATTTGCCAGCAAAAGGATGGATCTGGAGACTATCATGCTAAGCGACATACACCAGTCTCAAAAAAACCAAAGGCTGAATGTTTTCTTTGATGTGTGGAAGCAAACCCACAATAAGGGTTTGAGTGAAGGCAAAAAATAGAAGTGCAGTAGATTAGACAATGGGGAATCAAGGGAAGAGAGGTAGGGTAAGCAAAGGAAAGACAGTGGAATGAATCTGACATAATTTTCCCACGTACATATATGAAAACAACACAGTGAATCCCATAGCCATGTACATCCTTAAGAATGGAACTCTGACTAGAATAAGATATTTCATGCTTGTATAAGTATATCAAAATGATTTCTGCTATCATGTATAACTAAACAGATCCAATAAAATTTTTAAAGTATTTATTTAATTACCAAGGTTTTCATGGTCTCCCAAGTATATTAGAATACAATTTTTGCATTTTACCTTTTCAATAAGTTACTTCTAGGTCTGTGATTACTTATGATTTTGTTCCTTCCCTCAAGTTTAGGTGGCATCAATGTTGGGACATAGTCTCCTCAAACACTAGAGTCACAGGATGACAGTAAGAGCTTTTCCTGCAGTGAGAGTCAGCCTCTGAGTCCTGCTCCAGAGTTTATAACCCTCATGGGCATGAGAAGGAACCTGATTTTTCTGAATCTCTGATTCCTTGTTGCTGAAATGAGAATGGCATTAATTCCCTCTTTATCCTGCCCTGAGGATCGCGTGAGATTACACATGAATTGTGCGTAGAACACAGACTGCCTCTGATCAATATTAACTCTGAGGAGGCATTAGCACAGATTAACTGTATTTTCCCTATAAAACTAGTGAAGTTGTGCTAAGAAGTCACATAAGCACAATCTAAGGGTAGAGCACACTGGGAGTGTTTCGGAAACGTGTTTGAGCCTGGCCTCACCTGAACAGTTTGAAAGCTCTCAACCTCTTCTCCCTAGAAAAATAAAACCTTTGCATCCTGGACTCCCAGACTCTCTAAAGCAGAGTCAACTGGCATCAGAATGAACCCTCTGCTCCTATTGATCTCATTTTGAAAATGAAGAAATGGAACCTCCAGGAATTGACATAGTTCAATATTGCATAAGTACCTAAAAGTGTAAGAATCAAAGCAAATATTCCTATTTTTTCTAGGAGTTTATAATTCAGAAATATCCAAGTAGATCCTGGAATTCTTAATTGTTATGTCTTTTATGATGACAGTTTTGTGTAAAACTGTCAAACAAAATAAAAAAAAACTGCAAAACAAAAAGTGATTTAATAAAAGAAATGCAAAACCAAAATTCATTTTGATCATTTTGATTATTTCTTTTCTGACAATATCAAGGATCAGCCCTACTCGATAATATAGAAATTTTACTGAATCATTTCCTAATCCACACTTTATAGTGTATTATTTCTGCCCAGTCCATAAAATGGTTGAACACATTTATCTGTGTAGTATTGGTCTGCAAGATCACTATCTCAGAGGCAAGTCACAAAAAAAATAATTATTTTCAGCATGATTTAATTCTACAAGGGACTGATTATGTACAAATTTCCATACACCCCAAGATTTTCAAAATTCAAGAAAAGAATAACAGTACGACTAGGATTTCCTTAATAAATGAGGAGCGAGATGACCAGATACTGGAGAAGACCTGATCCACAGGTACGAAGGAGATACTTCTAGGGAAACAGCCGCAAAAGACCTTCCAATGAAGCTGGACCCACATCTGCACAACTGTGGTGCGGAGAAGGTGACCTGTGATACAAGAAAGGAGATTTTCTGTGACAAAAATATTTTTTAAAAAGGCATAAAAGAAAATCTGAGACAAAGTAAACATATTATAAACCCATACAATAAAGAAAATAATTATGTCCATTTATAAAGACAGCTACCCGGTTAGCACAGGGAAATGGTAAGAGACAACCACTTTCATCCAAACAGTAATACAAGGTGGGCATCCTTCCAGCCCACAGATTGGCACAAGCTTGTGGCAGTCAAAACCAAGTTAATTCTAAAAGATGGTAAGACCTTCACAGGAGAGAGGAGACTCACAGCCATCCTAATTCGTGAGAAGAGAAGAATTCTTTATGCACAAGAGAAAGGATTTAATAGTCATACTTTCAACTTAAACACACTCTTAGCGGATGCTTATGGACTCCTGTGTCAGATTCAGTTTTGAGGAGCCCAGCAGTCACTGACACTCCAGTTCTTCCCACAAGTCCTCACCAACCGTTGAGGCCAGGATGCTGACATTGGGAGCAAGACAGGACAATTAAATCAACTCCTCTTAGGGAAGGGGACCCCCCGCAACCATCACCAATTCAGAACAATCATTCTCTGCCTTAGAGTGGAGGGGAGAACAAGAGAGCCAGAGGAACCCACCTGGGGAGTTTAAGACCCTCAACTACTTCTAAGGCCAAAACGGGAAAATTGTTAAATGTGAAATACAGTCAAGAAAGGAGATAGTCAACTAGAGTAGATCCAGAAATTAGGAAGAGGTTGAAATTTTAAAAGGAGAATTCTAAAATAAAAATCATGAAATACATTAAATGATGCAGTAGAGAACATGGAAAATGTTTGTGAGAGGAAGCACTTTGAGACTGTCTTGTTTTCCTCTACTAAGGGTAGAAAAATGGTCCAGGGGAACTGAGGAAAACAACTCTCAGAGGTTCTAAGTGATCATGACTTGTAAATCATCCCTCTGCATCTTTGGGCAAACCAGCTAGGTGGGGAATTGGAGAGGAGTGAAAACTCTCCAGACACCATTTCTGGTGACAAGATCCTGGGATCTTGTTGGTTCTCAGCCCTCAAGCCTTAAAGAGAAGATCCTGACTCAGTTCAAAAATATTTCAATCTATGAACTAATTGCAACTAAAGCTGAAACAAATTCCTCATCCAATTCATATCATTACCCTCTTGGCTTATTGGGGGAAAAATGTGATTTCTTGTAGAGACTAATATTCTGACATGCAATAAAAATTCAAAAAAAATGATAGAATGTGAAATATGGTCAAAAAAAGAAATAGTCATCTAAGGTAGATCCAGAAATTACAAAGAGAGGAATAGTAAAATAATTATCATGAAATATGTTAAATGATACAGTAGAAAAGATGGATGACATTTATGAAAGGATAAGAATGCCAAATGGAAAAGGTTGAAATGGAAAACACAAAATTAAAAATAAAACATTATATTAAGCGACTTTGACATATTGGATACAGCAAGCAAATGGGTCAATGAGCTTGAAGATTGGTCAATAGAAAATACCTCACTCAAATATAAGAAGAAAGAAGAGCAAAAAAGAAATGAGGTCATTTTAAAACAGGCCTTCAGATTCTGATACTGTCCCATTGAGAGGAGACTGTGGTTTCCCTGACAGAACATATTTAAAGTGCCAGTCTTGTGAGTTCTGAGACTGTTAGCAAAGGTCACCGCATTTGTATTCTCTCTTGGAGAGTCACATTGGAATTCAGCCGCCATGCTTTGTAGATACTCAAGCTAAATGGAAGGAACTAGTTATGTGTGTCTTGCCTGCCAGTCTTCACTGAGGCCATAGTGGACCACTGTGTCATCCAGCAGGTGTATGGGTAAGAAAGACCAGAAGGTGGTTCTAGTTAAAGCTTTCCTGATGTGACTCAGATGGTCTCTTCTGAGAACTGGCCAGGTGGTGCCAGTCAATGCCAAGTCCACAAGAGATAGTAATAACAAGAAAATTTTGTTTTTCCTCTATTAAATTTTAGATGATATTACACAGTATTAGGGTACCTGAAATAGAATGAGATCTGTGAAATAACACTAAATAATTTAACATATATCTTGTAAAGAGAGTCCCTGAAGAAATAGATTGAGTGGGGCAAATGACTGGAAAACTTTCCGAAACTGATAAAAATCCATCAACCCAGAAAAAAATTATGGCAAAATCAAAATAAGCATCAATCAAATCAAAATAATTTTACAGATGAAAAATTAACAACAAAAAGATGAACTAGCACATAAGAAAAATTTTAAAAAATGTTTGAAAAGGCATTTCAGAAGAAAATAGAAAAAGTGCTCCTAACAACTTTATGCATCATAACTGGAGATAAGCCAAGTGTCCACACACTGAAGAACAAACTGTCGTCCATTCATACCATGGAATATTGCTCAGCAACAATCACGAACAACTAAAAGAAGATAGATATAAAAGATCACATTGTGGATTATTTAATTTATAAACTAATCCATGGCCTAGAAATCATAGCATTGATTTACTTTGCCTAACATGTTGGATTTAATTGAATAAGGGCATGAGAGAACTTTCTGAAGAGTGGACAGTAGTCTACATCTTGTTTTGGGCATTGATTACAAAATTGCCAAAGCATAATAAATTTAATATCAGTGAAATTTAGTGAGTGTAAATAAAGATCAATAAAAAATTAAGATCTTTTCAGGGTCAGTAATAGGATTCCATATTACCTAGAAAAGCATCAGTAAAATTCCCTGTAGGGATATATATTTAAACCAGGATTTTCAAGTCTCTCTAGAAAGGGTGTTACCTTCAGAAATGCTAATTCCTTCCATCTTTATCTATTTCTCAGTCACCTACTATATTTAACATGGTGGGAAAAGTGTCTTTCTCTATCTTACCAGTTTTGGAGTAAGCCCCTAAATCTGAGAAAAAAACAGATAGTGAAGACCTCTGCATTCTAAAGAGATGTTTTAGTCCATATATCTCAGATTGCTAAATGGATATCCAAAACCTGGGAACTGGACAGAAACCAGGTCCTGTGTGATTTCTGGATCAGTTCTACCAATGTCAGCATTTCCTACTTCTCAGCTTATTATTTTTATATAGTAAAAATTCTGTTTGAATAGTTACAGTTTATTCTAAGTTACATACAACTAAATGTTTTCTCATGTAATGTGTTTGGAAAGTGGAGATTTTTACAACATATTTTGTGGCATGTTATCTATCTTCCTGGCACTTATCTTGCTCGGCCTCCAACTTTCCTATCCCTAAGGTTATGGCTTGCTCAAAGGACAATTAGTAATCCAATGCTGCCATGGAAACCAGAGTGGAGTCAAAGACCTCATGAGAGAAACTGGATTAAGAGCCTACATGCAAATTCGCCAAAGGGACTGATGCTTGATTTGCTCTCATAAAAATAAGGGAAAAAATGGCCAAAACTGTCTATGATGACAGCCACGAGAATAGTCTAGATTGAGAGCAGTCTGTATCTCTAAAGGTGGCAAATATTTCTGTGAATCAAATTGACACCATGACAGGTAGCCAGACTAGAGTCATCTAGAAAAAACCCTGCTCAGGAAGACTGCTCATCATAGTGATTTGAAACTCTGCAGACTACAGACAGTGCAAATAGGAAAATCATGAAGGCCAAATGTTGCATCATCAAAAAATGATACTCCTACAAAAAAGTTCTCCTTCCCCAGCAGGGAAGGTAAGTTCCCATAGGATTCATGAAGATTTCCTATAAGGAAAAAAATGTATCCCTTGAGTATCTATTGAATGCTATAACAGCTTAATTCTTAATTCTAATCTAACCCGAAAGAACCCATTTATGAGGGATGAGAATTGGAAGACAGAGAGGGATGCTGGAAGTGGTCCAGAATGAGAGAAGACACACATGCTGTTCTCTTTCTTTTTTCCTGCTCCAGGCTTCTGAACTTGAGCCACACTTGAACAGAAAGAATTCAGGGAGGTGCAAGAGTGGATGCTTTTAAAATGTTGGCAATAAAGCTTGCCCCAAATATGAGATTATTGGTTAATGCTGACAAATGACCAGAGTTACTAGAAGATCTGCCCAAGATATCACCCTGAAATGGAGAAGACATGTGTTTAGAAACGGGCTTCAAAAGCAGTGAGAGAAAACATACAACTACTTTATACTGTTTTTTATCATGTGTGGTTGGATACATGTATGTGTGCGGAGGTGTGTATGTAACAGATGGGGACTGTATATATGTCTATGTAGAAAATAATGATAGAAACTTTGTCTTATCAAATACATAAAAGTGTCTTAAAGTTATTGCATTTTGTGTACATGCAATTGATGTAGAATTTGACAAATTGATGATAGAAAATAAAGAATCTGGAAATAAGAATATGAAATCCCTATTGTACTTACTTATGTAATTAAGTATATTAAAATTTAATTTTTTGGTAAGATTATTTTATAAAATGATGCAACTACATCTTCTTATCTGGAAAGAAATAAGATTGGATCCTGTAAAGACATGGGCTCCCCAGATTCCCCTTCTTATGCCACCTGCTGAGAGTGCTTCTTGCAGACAGTCCCTGGATGTCAGTCTTCCTTGGAATTACTCAGCTGAAAAAGAGGTTTCTCATCCAAAGTCTTTCTACCTGCTAGTACAACCTTGACTCAGGCTCCTTGCCAGAACGTTAAAGATCAGTCCCAGTTTCAGAACGTCACAGATTTGACTGGAGTCTTCATTGAAACACCCTTGCAATGTAGCTCCTCCCTCTTTCCATAACTATTATTCCTTTTCCTCCCACATGCAAAATCCAAAGTGCACTCACTGATGAAATCATGCTTATCAATCATCCTCTGAGAGTCAGCTGCTAGAGTATCCAACCTGTGATAGGTCTGAATTTTCAACTCCATAAGGAAAAGCAGTCTAAGTAGAAATATGGTAAGAAATCTTAGAAGACTATATTTACCCATCTAGTGATGGGAGAAACTTTCTTAATCAAGATTAGAAAACCAGGTGATTTTTTTTTAAAAGACATACAACTAAAATTCTTCCATAGAAAAAAATCACTTCTGATTATTCCATTTTCTTTTATTCTTCTTTAAATCTGTTTCAAGCAGCCTTTTGCCATGTCACATAATTAATAAATGAATGGCAAAAAGTTTGACTCCAGGGACTGTGTCTGCTTGTTCTAAACTCACCAAGTTGAACTCCCAGCAGAACACCTGCTCTGGTAACACCCTGGACTCCAACAGAGGCCTAGGCCAAGGTATGTTCTCTCTCTGGCCCTCCACCCTGTGTTGGGTGTGCCTGCTGCCTAGCTCTGCCATTCCACCTGCCTGTGAGGCATGCTGCCCTCTGAGTTCTGGGATCTGTAAGTAACACGCTTCGGTTATTCCACAGGCTTTGTTATGCAGCCTTCTCTGACAGACTCAAATCTAACTTTCTCTAGGTCAGGGTTTCCCTAGACAGTGGCTATCTTGTTAGGAATAAACTGGGCACAGATAAAACAAGAACCAAATGGGTATCTGTCGGGATAAGCAAGTTCCCCATGAAGACACCTGGTCACCAGTCAGACACTGGCAAAGGCCATCTGCCAGGATAGAAAGATACTCATACAAGACATGGTCCAAATCCATGGCCACATCCCTAGGAGCTTCTTAAGAGCAGGGCTGAAGTTTACAGTCACTCTTGAGAAAGGGAACTCAAGACACAATGAGAGAATACAACAGAAATGGTGAGACATGCAGAGCCTGAAGTATCCCACAGGTACTGGAAATAAAGAATGAAAGCTACGTAGCCAATCAGTGTACCAAGTAACAGGGCAGAGGCAGTAAGTTCACCTGGATGAGGGCAATCAGGGAACTATAGTCTGTGAAAAATTAACTCACGTAGAAGTCACTCTACTTTTTCATATCACTACATGCCCTAGTAATCCTAAACAATCCCATTGATAACACGCTTCTCCCCCCAAGTTTAGATCACTCTTGTCTCTCCCCTTCCCTTAGCAGCCCACTATCTACCAGTTGACTTTAAGAGATTTCCACAAATTACTATTTAGTAATAGAAGGAAAATGCAAATATGTCTAGCAGATTATTTTATATTCATTCATATGTTCAAAATCCTCTACCTGCCTACATATGTATGCAAACTTATATCCTAAATACATAATACACAAACAAATGTTCATACATATGACTAAAATGATTAAACATAAGTAAAAAGATGAAAGGCTTTTTACTATGTTAGCATGCGCTAGAGGGGACCAGGAGAGAGGATGGAGATTAAGAGGAGGAGAAAAGACAAACATTGCATTAAATATATATGGATGGTTTGACTACAGCTGTGCATTTATATACATAGGGTGGAAATGTAAAATCAATTCTAATAGTTTCAGAAGCAAATGCAGAACAACACTTTTCAGTTCTCACAAGTTTAAAAATTGGGATCCAGATTGCAGAATTCCATGCAATGTGATATTAGGATTTGAATTAGGGTCTGAAATCCTATGTGACAGGACAAATTTGGAAGTTAACCCAGAAATCCCAAACCACCCCTCAAATCCATACCCTGTAGGGAGTCTCCCACCATTGGTTTAAGTTGCAATTAGAGATAAATGACTCTTCAATACAATATGAATGCACAAATATAACAGGAACCCACCATTCCAGTGCAAATTGGTATCCAAAATGAAGACTAACTTTGAAAATACTGTTCTCTTTTTCTTTTCACAAGAAAATGGTTAACAGGGAGTTGCAATAAGTTTAACTTCATCATTTCCTAGATTTGCTTGTTTGTTTAATTACCCAGAAAATTGTGACATAAATGACTTAGTTTTTTTTTTTTTCCACAAACTTTATAAACAAGAAAGCTTAGCTACTAGTAGTTCCAAGAAAGCAGAGTTGGGGTGGGTTCTGAGGGTGATGGTTTGTACCTGATACAAAGCAAACATTTCAGTTGTTTCTAATCAGAAACAGATTTTGTTTTGCATTCCTGTGTCAAATCCAGCAGTTCACATTGAGGAATCTGCACAGAGGCACCAAAGACTTCTCTATTATTCATTTAAGGCTGTTTTGTTCAAGTCACTGTGACCTTGGAAAGAACACAGTGTCCTTAAGGGCTGAAAAAATGCTCTTCATGAACCTCATAAAGTACATTAAGGTTAAATTCTGTCCTGTGGAAAGGACTGTGAATTACTGAAAGATAAGAGTCTGGTTTCGTTTGTTGCTTGGTTGCTTGTTTTTTGCTGTTGTATGTTTTAATTTGGATTCAGGGGTGCATGGAGGATTTGGAGCACTATTGCTTTATCAGAGTCACTGGATTAAGAATATCAGTAACTTATTACAAACAAATGGGAGCAGGCCAGTAACTTTTGAATAGTTCTTTTAATTTTTGGAAGAAATGTAATATGAAGAATCAAACTGGAAGATTGGCAGGTGAGCCCTTTGTTTCCAGTTCTACCTTAGTCTCTGGGTATTACTGAATTCTATCAAAAACAAACATTTTTTGGTGAGAGCTTTACAGTCAATCTCTGCAATCAAAGGAGTTTCTGTGAAACAAGATCGCTGGGCTAGACAAACATGGGTCTAAGTTTGGGACACTGGTTAGGAGTTGGTTAACACAACACAAGCCTGTTCTCAACGTGTCGGCAGGGGCAGGGAGAACTCAAGGTGAGAAGCACTTTAATTGTTAGGTGTTCAGGAATCATGTACCTATGGAAAATTATCAATAGCACGATTTTGGTTAAATTATTTATTTGCTTTATATAAGTAGCTTCAAGATTAGGATTGTGGACACATTGCTCTAATTAAATCCTTAAAGCCCATGGCATGGAAATACCTATAAAGCCTTTGGGGTCATCAGACAGTCAAACCCACATGAATAAGGCCGAGTGGGGACCATGTGTTTACTCCAAATTCTACAGCTTAACAACTGGAATTACTCAAGTTCTGTCTTGATTTTAGAGAAATCAGACGTGTATTTCTCAGACATGGACGTTTGACTAGGAATCTGGATCTACTCACTTTGGAATAGTGAATGTCACTTTGGAATTTAATTTCCTGTGCAGGAAAGCAAAATGGATCGCTCAACTCAAGCTGTCGTTCTGAGCAGGGACTTTTCTCTCCAACTGTTATTAGAGGATGCAGAATAAAGGCAGTGAAATATTTCCTCAAATTGCAGGCAAATAGGTCGGACCTTCTAATGACTATTTAAAAAGGAATTTTGGCTTGAAGATTCTCTAAGTAAAGCTGCTCATGAAAATATTGAAGTTGCTGATTTGAGAGACATTTCATATGATTTATTTCATCTTCTTCTTCAAATTCAATAAGCATGGTGTGTGTTTAAGGAACAAAAAGCAGGATGACTTAATTATGATTCATTTTCATACCCATTTTTCTTAATAACTACATTATCATTCTCATGTGGGGCTTTAAGTTGCCCGCAGACATATGTAATATACGAGATAGGCCCCAAACTGCTTTTTTTAAAAATCTGGATTAAGAGGCACATGTAGGATGTGGAGCACTAATGCTTTTATTTTAAAAATGCTAAAAATTAGTAATTTTTAGGAATGAATTATAATGCTTACTCATTTTTTTAAGAAAGAATAATTATCTTCAGTTTGATACTCTGACTTTTAAACTAGTGGAAGGTAGTTGTAAACTCAAGAATTGTCCTCAAATGGAAAATTTTAAAAATCAGTTAAAATTTATTCAGATAAGGAAGCCTTAATATTCTGGGAAATAATCAGACATGGTTTGTTTCCTTCCTATTCAGCTAAATACAGATTACAGAGGTGTAGCAATTAGCACTTATCATAGGCCTTAGTGTGTGCTGGGAACTCTGTCAAGCTTTTCATATGCACAGTCTTATTTAAATCTCACAACAGCCCTATAAATGCTGTACTAGAGAAACCCCGTCATTTTAGCACCTTAAAAACTAGATTTTATCACTTACATAAAATACAATTATCCATTATTTGGAGCAGGAGATGTCTTCCCTACAGTTCTCAGGAACTAAGGCTGAAGGAGGTATGACCCTATGCAAAATCCATGGCACCCAATGATCAAGATAGGTCACCACATGGAGGAAGAGATAGTGGAGGACTGGATCGAATGATTCTTTTGGTCAGGCTTTAAGTGGCATATGTCATAAAACCCAGTTATATGACCACAACTTACTGCACAGGGAACTGGGAAATGTCACCCAGTTCTATACCCAAGAGGAATGGGGAATCAGTATGCTATGTGAGTAGCTAGCCAGCCTCTAGATCAGTGTATTCTACTTTATTATTAAAAAAGATATGGCATGAAGAAGTTTCAGCTCTAGCATCTGGTGGACTACATGGTTCATCTATTAAATATTTATTTTTGAATAGCTGAGTTTGCTACATGGTTATGTTTCTATATATTATATTCTGAATTTAAAATTCTGTGATCCTGATTAATACCTAGTTTAAATATAAGAGATGCCTAATAAATGCTTTGACTCAGAAGTTTTTCAAATAAACTTTATTTTTTATTTGGCGGTAGGTTAAATCCTTGTAGGTTTTCAGTAGCCAGACATGTGAAAAACTAAGTTGCAGTAAGATTAAATAGTCAAAATGATCTTGGTTGACTATTAGAGTCTACTCAGTAAGGTTAAACTGACAGAACTAAGGAGTTATTAGAAGACAAGTCAGAAGGCAGTACAAAGCTATGATGTAGTTAAAACAAGACCCATGTACACGTCAGGTTGTATGTTATACCTTTTCTTAGTTGCAAGTGGTATTAAGAAACTACCCGCAAAGTGCAAAGAGTCCAACTAGCCAATAGGCAATGAATGGCTAGACCCACCTTTCCCTCTTCTGTTACTCTTTGAATCTCAATCTAAGCAACACAGGGACACACTAAAAATGAATGGAGCTGATACTATTCAAAATCAAAGAACTTAAGAGTGTATCCATTAAATCTAGCTACCTAGATCTTGGATGAGATCCAATTTCCTGTTTTCTCTGAGGTCCAGAAGGATTTTAGTTTTTCCTTTTTGTTCTGTGAGCTTTTCTGTATATTTCCCATAATTTCTCCTAGCTAAGGCTTGTGTTGCAATCGATTTTAAAATAGTGCAAAATCTCATATGTATCACCAAAGTATTTTTTTGAGTATCATTAGCATTAGCAGTACCAATTGAACAGTTGTGACTTTGAGACCACTTTGATCACCCAAGAAATAAATATCTCCATCCATTCGTCATACACACACATTGGCAAGCAATGGTCAGTAAGTCATTGCACATACACACTTTATGTATACACACATACATATGTATACACACACATATATATATACACACATATGTACATACACACGTATTATGTGTGTGTATATACGTATACACACATCTGTACATATATACACATATATAATATATATATGCACATATTATTTATGTATTACATTTAATCTTTTATGATGTCAGAATTTATTCTAAATTTCTTTGAGGTTTCCAAATTTTAAACTTTATAAGCTAGTCTCATTTTAATATAAATATTTCCCAGCTATGGAAAATAAGAAGAGTATATATCCTCAGGAGATTCTGAGGAAAGCAGCTAAGCAAATCTTTTTATGTGCAGTATCTCCAGGTCTTGTATTGTATTTTAAAGATTAATAGATTTTTGTTTGTCCCCATGGAATGCCCATATCTGTTTATCATTTTTATTGTTGATCTTGCCATTTTTACATGACTTTGGGCAATGTTCATGATCCAGAGGACATACAATGCTTATCTTGGAGCACTGAGCAGTAGCTAGAACATTGCCATGTTCTCTTAAGGATACATACTGATAATAAGTTCACCTCAAAATTGCCCTTGATAAACTTTAAGTGTTTGTGTTTTGAGATAGATCATTATCATTAATAGTTTTTCAGTATTAGATTATCAGTTGAGTCTCATACTGGCCATATTGTCAACACTTATACTTTACTTCATTCTAATTTTCCACGAGATCATAGACATGTTAAAAAGATATGAAATGTATAAGTTATTTTAACCCATTAAAGCCTTCAAGATGTCTGCTGAGAAGGCTGTAAGTGGACTGAGGAATTTCTTGCAGTCTTAACTTCCATTCAAAAAGAGATGCTCCATAATTCAGCAGTTCCAGACTAGACCCCACATGTCCCCATGTGCTCAGCAGAGCTCCCTGGAGATTGCACATTGTTTTGCTTCCCATGGCTGGTACATACAGGATCCGTCTGATCCATGAGATATATCTGCTCACCTGTACTGCAAATAGCAATGCGCTGTGTAAATTCAGCATCCGCTGAATTCAGCATTCACTATGGTGAATTCAGCATTCACTATAACTACAGATCCTTTTTCATGTTCTTTTGCCTGAGGACCATCTGCTGTCTACATGAACCCCTAGAATTTTCGTGGTAGCCACTGGTTTGACACCTACCAGTCTTTCACATCCATCGGGTGCCACTCTGAACCCCCCAAATGATATGGCCCTCTTTGTTCTTGCAACATAGCTTACTTCTGCATTCACCACAGGTTCTCTGCTCCACCCCACACATGATGATACTGATGTTTATAAATCAGTCACCTGCACAACCTAGGGAGGAAGGGGGACTGAATTCTTTTCCATTCATCTCTTCTTACAGAATGAACATCAGTTTCTGCCAAATAAAACATGCTCCATACATAAATAATGAATGGATAAATAAAAGAATTCAAGTACAAGGAGGGTGGGGGTTATATGTATGGAGTGTGTTGTTCCACAAACAGGTGATCTGCAGAGATTAGAGTTATTTACGCACTGTAATAATCTGTGAGACAAAACTCCCAACCAAAGACCTTAAATACAGATACATCATGACATTTGACAAGAGACAAACAACTTCAATAATACTGGTATTCTGAGGAGTCCTGAAAATCAAATTTCTATGTTCTCATCCCCAAAAATAAGATATATTTGTGGATAGGGTTTTTTTTCTTGAGTTATTACATCCACTCTAGGCCCTATATAGTCTAGTATAATAACATTGAGTGATGTTCTTTAAACTAAATCAAGTCCCTTTTCACAGGTCCCCCAAGGGGGTTCCAGTTTAGTGTGAAGTCCACGTTCTTACCAGATATCCATGGTCTGGATACTCATGACTCTAATTCCAGTTCATTCCTCGATCCCTGCTCATGGTTTGGTCTTAAAAACCTCCTTGTGTCTCTCTAAAATAAGAGTCTTGCCACATGCTGTACCCAGAACACCCTCTCTCCAGATGACCTCCTGAGTACTTCCTTGATGACTGAGGTCAATGACGCCCCATCACAGTGGCGTTCTGTGATCACACTGGATAAATGTGGTCTCACTGTTCTCTCTCCCTGATGCTATTTTATGTATTTCATAGCAGCATTTATTCCTGAGCATATTATATATAAATACAGGTTTAGTTCACATATACCCAACTAAACAGCTCATGAGAATGGAAACTTTGCTTTATTCACTGAATTCCTTCCCTTAGACTAGTATTGATCAAAAAGCACTTAATGATATTTATCAAATCAGTCAATAAAAACTTTTTTAAACTTAAGTAAGTCATAGCAAGCAATTTTACAGCTTCCTTCTGAGCTTTAATTTATAGAATTACTATATATATACAAATGTTGTGAAGATAGTACATACAGAGTAATCCTGTGTATTCTTACCCAGTTTCTGTTCCCAAAGTTTGCATCTTTTTTTTTTTTTTTTTTTTGCCATGCTGGGGATTGAACCCAGGGCCTTGTGCTTGTGAGGCAAACACTGCACCATCTGAGCTATACCCCCAGCCTGAGATTGTATCTTCAGTAGTTATAATGTGAGATCAAAACCAAAGTATTAAAGTAGGGGCAATTGGTGTGTGCAGATCTCTACTTAATTTCATCAAATGTGTATATTCACTTACTACAACAATCATTATACAGAGCTATTCCACACTGTAAAACTTCCCTTGTGCAAAGCCTTATATATATATCCATATATATAAATCTTCATCTATCATCTATCTATCTATTGTCTATCTATCTATTCATATATATATATATATATATATATATCCTTCTTCCCCTCCTGTCTTCATCCTAATCTGACTTTCATCTCTACAGTTTTATAATTCTGATATTATATGAATGAAGTCATGGAGTGTGTGGCCGTCTGGGTCTGACCTTTTTCACTCTGCCTAATGTCCTCAACATCAATCCAAACTGCTACACGTATCATTGTTCTTTTCTTGTTCCATTGCTGGGGAAAGGTCCAGGGTAGGGAAGAACCACAGTTTAAATATCCACCTGAGGAGGGACATTTTGGTTTTGCAGGGTTTGGCTACCTCACATAAAACTCATTTTCATAAAACACTATCCAAATTTGTGTGTGAACCTGAGTTATTTTGGGGGAGATGATAAATGTTCAGAAGTGTAATTGCAGAATATATGTTAATTGTACTTTTTAGATTTTTTTAAATGAGAAATCTACCAAATATTTTCCAGAGTAGCCATACAGTTTTATGTTCCCACCAACTAGCAATGTGTGCAGACCTGGTTTTCCTGCATCCTCATCAATACTTGATTCTCTCTCCCTGTCTGTCTCTCTTTTTGCAAGCTTTAAGAGGTGTGGAGTGATGTCTCATATTCCTTAATATGAAGCTGAAAAGCATTATTTAATGACGCTAAATTCCTGCTCATGCTTATTTTTGTCATCACATCATTACCCACTTTTTATTTGAATTATCTCATTTTCTTATTGTTGATTCTTAGGAGTTTTCACATGTCCTAGATGAGTCATTTGGTCAATATTTTCTTCCAATCTGTAGCTTGTCATTCAATCTTCTTAACAGTGTCTTTCACTGAGTAAATGTTTTTTTTATTCTGATGAAGTCCTGCTAATTTTTTTTTCTGTTATAAATTGTGATTTTGCTCTTATGTCTAAGAACTTGTCATCATGTTGTAGGACCGGAAAATGTGCTCCTGAATTATGTTTCTAAAATTTTATGGTTTTAAATTTTACATTTAAGTCCACAATATCTTTTGAATTATTTTTTGTTTAAGGTGTGAGGTTGAGCTATTGTGTAACATCTGAGGTCCATATTTGTCCATAAATACTCATTCTCTCCAAAATTATTTTTAGAAGAGCTATCTATCCTTTGCATATGTATTTTAGAATAATATTATTTATAGTGGAAAAAATCTAAGATTTTATAGGAGTTACATTAATTTTGCATATTAATTTGGAGAGAATTAACTACCTAATATCCATGAAAAAATATTTTTCATTTATTTAGATCTTATTTGACTTTGTTATCAGTATTTTGTCATTTTCAGCATAGAAGTCCTCTGCATCACTTCTTAGATTTACACTGAAGTGTTTGGTTTTCAGGTGATTGTAAAAGATATTGGACCTTTAATTTTCATTATCACACATTCATTGTTAGTATATAAAAATACTTTTTTTCTTTCTTAGGAACTTGTTGAATTCACTTGTTAGTTCCAGAGATTTTTTGGTAGATATCTTGGGATTTTTTTCTTCATGGACTATCTGAACATATATGCTTTTATTCATTCTTTTCATATCTGCATTATTTCTTTGGATTTTTACCTTTATTTTTCTGGCTGGAATTTCTGATACAGTAAATAGGTAGTGGTTAGAGTGGAATCCTCATAGCCTTGCTCCTCATTTTGCAGGGAATGAATTCAGTCTGAGACAATAAAGTCTGACATAACATTTTGCTTTTCTAGATACATGCTTTATTTAGACAAAAACTTTCTCTAATTCTAGTTTCCTGAAAGTTGCATTATGAATAATTGTTGAATTTTATCCATTTATCTATCAGTTGTTATGATAACATGATTTTCCACTTTTACCCTGTTTATATTGTAGATTTCGCTGACTTTAAACTATTGAGCCAGTCTTCCATCAGGAAGGATAAATTTGGAATACCACCCACACATCTGATACCTTAGATAAAATGGAATGATTCCTTCAAAAGCACAAACCACTGAAACTTTTCAAATGAAAAATATGCAACCCCAGAAAGCTAATATTTATAAAATACTTAAATCAATTGTTAAGAAAATATAGAAAACATTCATCAGACCCAGATACTTTTAAAAAGCACCATACAACCTGGTGATAAACATACTAATTTTCCAAATTCTTGTTGATAAAATAGAAGCAGAGGGCACACTTCATGACTTATTTTGTGAGAACATTATAACCTTAACACCAAAGCCAAAAAAAAAAAAAGGCAGTGCAAGAAAAACAAGAGTATAAACCAGTAATTCTTGTAAATATAGATGGAAAAATATTTACAAAAAATTAGCATGTTGAATCAAGTAACGTGAAAAAAGAATTTATTTTATGACCAAAGGGAATTTATTCAGGCAATCCAGGCTATTTCAACTTTCAAAAATCAATCGAGGTCCTTCACTTACCAACATAGTAAAATGAAATATCAAATGATCATATCAGCTAACACAGGAAAAGCATTTGGTAAAATTTGATATTTATTTGCTTTTAGAGAGAAACAGTCCTGGGAATAGAACCCAGAGCCTTACATTCTAGGCAAACACTCCATCACTGAGCTACATCCCCAGTTCCTTGAGCTTCTTATATGAAACTTAATCTACCCTGTTGCATTCTGTCTTGAACAATTTGTAGCCCAAAAACACATGTAGTCCTGAAGAGTTTTCAAGATGGAGGGGTAGAGGAAGTCACGTTCCTGCCTGCTCCGTTGGATAAAACCAAGAAAGCAGATAGGCACCTTCTCCACAAGGTGGGTGAACAAAGAAATGGGGTAAACTTTACTAGAATTTAAAACTAGGCATTCAAAGCAAACCAGGGACACAGAAAGTTGGATATAATAAAATGAGGGGAAAAAAAATCAGTGGGTCCCTCCATGAGCATAGTAGCGAGATAAGGGAATTAAGGAACCTGCATTTTGGGGAGGCCTAAGGAGTATCTGGGTATGAAGCATTTAGAGATGAAAGACATTGTGCAAGAAACCTGAAAGACGCGCTGCACAATGTCCATGTGCCAGGAAAGAAGCCACCATCTCTCTAGGTAGTGTGTGAAGGACAAAGGAAGGAACGATTTTGCAGCCATGGTGTGGGGGCCAGCAGCTGAGGAAGCCAATTTCTGGCAAGCCAATTTGGCCCGTAATACAAACCCAGTAAACACACTGCATGACATGGAGTGTGCTTAAGTGACCAGGAGAAGGTGGACAGGGGTTTTCACGGGGTACAGTTGTTAGAGGAAACCCATCCAGCTCTACCCCACCCCCTAGAATCTGACTGCTTGCAGGACTGGCTGGAAAGAGGCACCATCTGGCTCAGAAGGCAGAAGGGCAGGATGGGAGAGGTTGGAGATTGAACCTGAGACTAGCAAATATGAGGTACTCAGGTAATGTAGGGAACTAAGAATTGGCTCCCCTACAGCAGGAGTGGAATTCAGGGGAGATCTCTGGGGTAAAGTCTTCCAGCCTGGACCAGCAAGTACTGGGCACTGGAGGGTACTGATTTAAAATCTCCAGACCAATTAGCATTCAGCAAAGAGTGTGGAGTGCACCTAAACCTAAATCCTGCCTCCAGGAACTCTGTCTATGAGATTACCTCTCTCATTCCAGCAATCCAGAGAATGGAGCTTCACACTCCAGAAGGCACCTTGTAAAACTGCTGAGAAGAGAAGCTGAGAATGTTTTGAACTCCAACAGAAAGAATTTTTTAACTTTTCATCAACATTTTTCTTTCTTTTCTTCTTCCTTTTTTAAACCTTTTTCTCTCTTTAATGGTGACCTTGGTGGTACATGGACATTTATACATTTACATATTGGCTTTTTTCTCATTTGTAGCATTCCTGAAGACAGTTTTTTTTCATGGATTAATTTTTTTGTGAACTAGGATATTTGATTAGTATATTTTAGTTTTGTTTTGTATTGTTTAATTTTTATTCTTAATTTTTAAAAAATTTTTATTTATATATACTTTTTCTCCTGCCTGTTTCCCTTGATTCTCTCTTTGCTTCCACCAATAGCCAATCTCTATTGTTCACCCTGTCACTGTTCTTTAGTCATTTTTCAATGATCTTTTCTTAGTTGTTGACAGGTCTTTGTTTTTATTCATTTATTCATATGCGGTGCTGAGAATCAAACCTCATGCTTCACACATGCTAGGCAAGCACTCTACCACTGAACTACAACCCCAGCCCTTCCTTTAAACTTTTACTCTTGTCTTCGCTCCTCCTCTCTCATAATCATCACATCATATATCACTTCTTCTCTCTCCCTGTCAATGGTTTGAAAATGTAAACCCTTTAGCAAACAAACTGTATTGTAGGCAACAGTAAATCATTTCTGTTTATTTTGATAATTAACATTGTAGATTTCATAGTAGGTACTATTTGGTTTAATGTTGTATATTATTTGCATTGGTTGTTGTAATTATTTGTCTCCCCCTAAACCTTCAGGAATACTAATAAGTCCACAGGGTGGAAACTCTATTGCCAGATCCATACCGTTGGATGGGTAGACACACAAACAACATGAAAAAGCAGGGAACAAATCATCCCAAACAAACCAAGATATACCAATAACAAAATCCATCAACAGCACAGTGGAAGAAATATCAAAGGAGTATATGACGTACACAGTTAAACTGACCTGTGAAGTAAAGGACAGTATAAAGCATTAAATCAGTGAGAAAATGCAGGAAGTGAAAGATCTCTTCAATAAAGAGGCAGAGATTCTGAAAAAAAAAAAAGCAGAAATCCTCAAAATGAAAGAAACAATAATCCAAATTAAAAATTCAATAGAAAGCATCACAAACAGACTATGCCACATGGAAGACAGAACCTCAGGCAATGAAGGGAAAATATATAATCTTCAAAATAGAGTTCACCACAGAGAGCTGTTAAGAAACCACAATGAGAACTTCTAAGAGTTATGTGATAACATGAAAAGACCAAATTTAAGATTTATCAGAATAGATGAAGGTGCAGAGATATAAACCACAGGAATGTACAATCTTTTCAAAGAAATAATATTAGAAAATTTCCCAAATCTAAAGAATGAAATGGAAAATCAAATAAAGAGGCTTACAGGACTCCAAATGTACAAAATTACAATAGACAAACATCAAGGCACATTATAATGAAAATGCCTAGCATACAGAATAAAGGTAGAATTTAAAAGCCTGTGAATGAAAAATATCAGAGTATGTATATGGAGAAACCAGTTTGGATCTCAGCTGATTTCTCAACCCAGACCATCAAAGCTAGGAGGTCCCGGAATAACACACTCCAAGCTCTGAAAGAAAATGGATGCCGAGGGGGTGGGGTGAAGGAAAGATAATGGAATGAGACAAACATCATTACCCTATGTACATGTATGATTACACAAATGGAGTGACTCTGTGTGCAACCAGAGAAATGAAAAGTTGGACCCCTTTTGTGTACAATAAATCAAAAACTTAAAACAATAAAAAAATTTAAAAAAAACAGAAAAAACAAAAATATACCAAAAAAATGGACATCAAACAAGAATCTTATATCCAGTAAGATTAAGTTTCAAATTTGAAGATGAAATAAAAGCATTCCATGATAAATAAATTTAAAAAGAATTTGCAACTAGACTGCCTGCACTATAGAACATTGTCAACAAAACATTCCATGAAGATGAAATGAAAAAACAAAAGTGAAAACCAGTGAGGGGAGGAACTTACACTAAAGGCATGTCAGTCAAAGGAGAAAGTAATTCAAATTAAAAACTAGAAATAAACCAAAACAACCAGAAATACAAATCATATCTCAATAATAACCTTGAATGTTAATGGCCTAAACTCATCAATCAAAAGACGTAGACTGGCATATAGGATTAAAAAACAAGACCCAACAATATTACTTCTCCAAAAGACTCACCTGCTAGGTAAAGACATCCAAAGACTGAAGGTAAAAGGATGGGAAAAAAACATATCACTCACATGGATCACGTAAGCAAGCAGGAGTTTCTATCCTCATGTAGATAAAGTGGACTTCAAGCCAAAGTTAATCAGAGAAGACAAAGAAGGACACTTCATGCTGCTTAATGGAATTATAAATTAACAAGACATAGCAATTATAAATATTTATTCCCCCAAAATGGAGCATTTGCATATATCAAATAAATCCTTCTCAATTTTGAGACTGAAATAGACCACAGCACAATAATACTGAGTGACTTTAACACACCTCTCTCAGTACTGGATAGATCCTTGCAAACAAAAACTGAACAAAGAAACTATAGAAATAAATAATGCAATGTTTAGACTTAATAGACATATGTAGAATGTTTCATTGATCAATGAATGAATACACTGTCTTCTCAGCAGCACCTGGATACTTCTCTAAAATAGACCATATCTTATGCTACAAAGCAACTCTTAGCAAATCCAAAAATACAGAGATAGTATCCTGCATTCTGTCAGATCATAATGGAATGAAATTAGAAATCAACAGTGGAATAAAAAGCAGATGTTATTCTAACACCTGGAGACTAATAATATGCTATTGAATGATGAATGAATAGCAGGAGAAATCAGGGAAACACAAAATACTCAGAGGTAAATGAGAATGGTAATACAACATATCAAAATATCTGGGGTGCTATGAAGGCAGCACAAAGAGGAAAGATCATTGCAATGAGTTCATTCAAAAAAGAACAGAAAGTCAACAATTAAATGACCTACTATTATATCTCAAAGTCCTATAAAAAGAAGCAAAAATAAACACCAAAAGCAGAAGACAAGAAATAATTAAAAACAGAGCTGAAATCAATGCAATTCATGCAAAGGAAACAATTTAAAAAATTAACAAATCAAAAAGTTTGTTCCTTGAAAAAATAAATAAAATTAATAAACCCTTAGCCTTAAAATTGATAAATCCTTAGCCACACTAATGAAGAAAAAGATGGAAAACTCAAATTACTAAAATTTGTGATGAAAAATGAAATACCACTACAGACACTACTGAAATACTGAAGATAAATAGAAAATATTTTAAAAATTGTACTCCAATGAAATAGAAAATTGTGAAGACATCAACAAATTTCTAGAGATATTGAATTGAGATATTGAGATACCCAAACTGAATCAGGAGGACGTACACAATTTAAATACATCTATCTCAAGCAATGAAATAGAAGACACCTTCAAAAACCTACCAATTAAGAAAAGTTCGGGACCAGACAGATTCTCAGCTGAGTACTACAGGACCTTCAAAGAAGAATTGACACCAATATTTCTCAATCTATTCCATGAAATAGAAAAGAAGAGAACCCCTCCAAACTCATTCTATGAAGCTAGTATCACCCTGATACCAAAAGCAGACAAAGACACAACAAGGAAAGAAAATCAGAACAATATCCCTGATAAACATAGATGCAAAATTTCTCAATAAAATTCTGGCAAATTGCATATAAAAACATATTAAAAAGATAGTGCACCATGATGAAGTGGGGTTCTTCCCAGGGATGCAAATTTGGTTTGATATAGAGAAATCAATATACACAATTCATCACATCAATAGACTTAAAGACAAGAATCACATGATCATCTCAATAAATGCAAAAAAAAGCATTTGACAAACCACAGCACCCCTCAATGTTCAAAACACCAAAAAAAGAATTAAGGATAGTAGGGGTATACCTCAATATTTTAAAAGCTATCTATGCTAAACCCAAGGCCAACATCATTCTAAATGGAGAAAAAATTAAAGTATTCCCTCTAAGAACTGGAACAAGACCAGGATGCTCTCTCTCACCACTTTTATTCAACATTGTTCATGAAACTCTAACCAGAGCAATTAGACAGAAGAAAGAATTTAAAGGGACATGAATAGGAAAAAAGAATTCCAACTACAACTATTTGCTGACAACATGGTTCTATATTTAGAAGATCCAAAAATTCCACCAGAAAACTTCTAGAACTAATAAATGAATTCAGCAAAGTAGCAGGACATAAAATTAACACCCATAAATCAAGTTCATTCCTATATATCAGTGAAGAATCCACTGACTGGTAAAGAAATTCAAAAACCTACTCCAATCAAATAGCCTCAAAAAATAAAATACTTGGGAATCAATCTAATAAAAGAGGTGAAAGACCCCCTCAATGAAAACTAAAGAAATTGAAGAAGACCTTAGAAGATGGAAACATCTCCTATACTCATGGATAGGCAGAATTAACATTGTCAAAATGGCCATACTACCAAAAATGTTATACAAATTTAATGCAATTCTTATTACAATCCCAAGGACATTCTTTATAGAACTAGTAAAAGCAATCATGAAATTAATTTGAAAAAATAAGAGAGCCAGAATAGCCAAACTAATATTTAGCAAGAAAAGTGAAGTAGGAAGCATCACAATAGCAGACCTTAAATTATACTAAACAAAAACAACATGGTATTAGCACCAAAACACATACAATGACCAATGATACAAAAGAGAAGATACAGAGACAAATCCACATAAATACAATTATCTCTTACTACACAAAGGTGAAAAAGACATACACTGGAGAAAAGAAAGCCTCTTCAACAAATGGTGCTGGGAAAACTGGAAATCCATACCCAGCAAAATGAAATTAAATCCCTGTCTCTCTCCATGCACAAAAATCAACTCAATGTAGATCAATGACTTAGGCACTAGAACAGATACCTGCACCTAATAGAAGAAAAAGTAGGCCCAATTCTCCACCATATTGGCTTTGGAACTGACTTCCTTACCAAGACTCCTAAAGAGTAAGAAGTAAAATTAAAAAATCAATAAAAGGGATGGATTCAAACTAAAAAGCTTCTTCACAGCAAAGGAAACAATGAGTAACGTGAAAAGAGAGTCTACAGAAAAATCTTTGCCACATGCACCTGAGATAGAGCATTAATCTCCAGGACATATAAAGAACTCAAAAAACCTAACACTAAAAAGCAAAGAACCCAATCAATAAATGGATTAAGAAATGAATAGAAATTTCACAGAGAAGAAATACAATCAATCAACAAATATATGAAAAAATGTTGACATCTCAAGCAATTAGAGAAATGCAAATCAAAACTACAGAGATCTCATCTCACTCCAGTCAGAATGGCTGGAGACCAAGAATACAAGCAACAATAAATGTTGACGAGGAAGTGGGGGGAAACGTACACTGATCCATTGCTGTTGGGACTATAAAATGGTGCAACCATTATGGAAAGTGGAAGGGAAATTCTTCAGAAAACTTGGAATGGAACCACCATTTGACCCAGCTATCCCACTCCTCGCTTTTTTTCCCCAAAGGACTTAAGATCAGCATGCTACTGTGACACAGACACATCAATGTTTATAGACGCTTAACTCACAATAGCTAAATTACGGAACCAACCTAGGTGCCCTTCAACAGATGAATGGATAAAGAACATGTGGTATAAATACACAGTGGAATACCACTAAGCATTAAAGAATAATGAAATTATAGCACTTTCTGGTAAATGGATGAAGCTGAAGAATATCATGCTAAATGAAATAAGCCATCCCCCAAATACAAAGGTCAAATGTTTTCTCCGATATGTGGATGCTAATTTCCAATAAAACAGGGGAACTAGGGAAAATTCGAGGTACTCTGGATTAGACAGAGGGGAGTGAAGCGGGGGAAGTGAGTATAGGGGTAGGAATGACAGTAGAATGAATCAGACATCATTACCCTATGTGCATATAAGATTATATGACCTGTGTAACTCTTCATCATGTGCAACCAGAAGAATGAGAAGTTATACTCCACTTATGTAGGATGTGTCAAAGTGCATTCTACTGTCATGTATAACTAATTAGAACAAATAAAAATAAATAAAATAAAATAAATTTAAAAATTTAATATTTATTTATTAAAAAAAACAAACTTTTAGCAACCTAGGAATAGAGGGTCACTTTCTCAACACTGTCAAAAACAGCTACAAAAAAATGTACAATTCACATACTTGATAAAAAAAAAATGCTTTCCCTTTATGTTTGAAAACAAGGGAAAGATATTATCTCTGACTATTCCTAATTAATATCATACTAGAAGTCCCAGGATAATTCCAAAAATATAGATAATTAAAAGGAAAAAACAAAACTTTCATCATTTGTTAATAATAAAATTGTCTACATAGAAAAATTCAAAAAATTTACACAAAACTTCTTGGGTTAATAAGTGAATATATCAATGACATATCATGAAAAACACTGTGCAAAATATCATTACTTTCCTATATCCAAATACTGGACAAAAGAGATTAAAAATGAAAAAAAATAGCAGTTTTAATATCACCCAAAATGAAGTATTTAGATAAAAATATATCAAATTATATGCGGACTCTGTTTTCACAAAACTACACAACACTGCTAAAAGAAATCCTAGAAGGTATAAATATCCATTGGTTATAAATCAGAACATTCGATGTTAAGATGTCAACTCTCTCCAAATTTGTATATATGATACATGCAATCCTAATCAAAATCACTGCAGGAGATTTTATAGGTATCAACAAATTGATTCTTGATATAACACAATATTGATAAAGAAGAGCAAAGCTAAAGGACTTACACTTCTTAATTTCAAAACATACTATTCAATTACAGTAATCAAGACAGAATTGTACTGGTGAAATAATTGGTCCTCAAGTCCATGAAACCCAACAAATGGACCCCAACAAATATATTCAAATAATTTAACAAAGTTACAAAACAAGACAGTGTCTTTATCAAATGGTGGTGGACTATGGGAATCCAAATGTAAAAGAAAAACAAAGGAAATGAACCTAGATATAGCTTTTATATTTTGCACAAAATTAACTGGATAAAGATTGCAGGTGAAACGTAAAAACTACAGTTGTGTTGTAGAATAAAATAAGAAAAAAATCTGGTTGATAAATTATTAGGTACAACACATAATCACCATCCATGAAATAAAAAATTGTTGATTTGGACTTTATTCAATTTAAATATTAGCATGTGTGAAAGTCATTTCTATGAAAATGAGATTAATCAGAACCTAGAAGAAAATATCAGAAAGTTATTTATCTGATGAAAAGATTTTTATCAAAATACACAGAGAACCCTTAAACTCAAAAATATGAAAACCAAACAATTGTCCAATTATTAAAATGGGCAAAATATCTGAACTGCCACTTTACCAGAGAAAATGTACAGATGACACAAATGCTCAATATCATTTGCCATTAGGGGAATGCAAACTAAAATAATGGTAAATTATGTCTCTTGGGTGGCTTAAACCCACATAACAATTACTGGGAAAAATTTCAGAGTAACAGGGATTCTTTTATTTTTGGTAGAAAAAAAATTGGGTAGTAATTTTGGAAGACAAATTGGTTATTTTTTACATGGTGAAACTAAACCTTATCAAATGATCCAACAATCATGCTCCTACATATTCACCCAGGTGATTTGGAAAATTATGCCTATAGAAAATCATGCACTCAAGTTGTTATGACATTATAATCATAAAATGCATACATATATATCATATATTATAACAGTATAACCATATCATGCACATGTTATATGTAATGCACATGTTATATGTGTCATATACTATAACATTATATTCTTCTCCTCAGGGACTCTCAGCAAACATGGCTGCCTCAGTGGGTGTATCACCAAGGAGACTTAGTTTGGCCCTAGGGTAGAGCTAATGAAGCAAACCCACTGACGACTTTATGCAGTGGGGACCAGTCAGTGACAGAAGGCAACAAAACCCAACTGCCCTTTAAGACTGGTGGCTCAGCTGGCCAGCTGAAGAAGTTTGGGGGATTGTGTAGGAAGGAGTAGGGAGTGGGTCGAAAGGTCAGAGCTATGGGAGGTGGACTTGTGGGGCCTGCTGTGTTTCCCTGCCAGTGGAGGTAGCTGCCCATCCTCCTAATGGGATTCACAAAGGGCACCAGGGACCCAGATGCACTGCAGTGTTTGGCATTGTGCCAGTCCTGGGAGGCATTGAGTAAATGCACTCAAGAGTAAATGTCTGCCAAGGAAAAGTCACTTTCCACTCTAGCCCATACTGGCAAGCAGAGCTTCTGAGAGCTATTCTAGTTGGCTCCAATTCCATTCTACTCCTGCTGGTCATCTGGCAAACAACACAAAAGAAAGGGTGAACAGCCACCAGCCTTTGCTCCTTATGAGGTGCATAGCCTAAGACATGGAAAACTGTGTGATCAGCACAGACCATGACCGTCTACTCTTGGCTGCCTGCATGACTGACCACCTTGGTCCAGACAACTGTTGCGTTTTTTATTGAGATTTTTTAATTTCCTGTTGGGTATGTGTTTGTGTGTGTGTGTGTGTGTGGTATGTGTGATTTTCATTCTTATTTTTTACTCTTTCTTTAAAGGTTTAATTTTTATTAGTTCTTTTTAGTTATATGTGATAGTAGAATTCATTTTGATACAATTATATAAGCATGGAATATATCTTATTATAGTTAGAACCCCATTCTTATGGATATACATGATGGTTGGATTCACTATGGTATATTCATATAAATACATTAGAAAATTATTTCTAATTCTTGCACTGTTTTCCTTTACCTATCCTCCCTCCCTTCTCTTTTTTTTCTCTTTTTCTAATCTACTGAGTATCTATTCTTTCTCTTCCCCACCTTATTGTGGGTTAGCTACCACAAATCAAGAGAAAACATTCAACTTTTCATTTTTTGGGACTGACTGACTTCACTTAGCAGTATAATCTCCAGGTCCCTCCATTTACTTGCAAATATTATAAAGTCATTCTTCTTTATTGCTTTATGATACTCCATTATTATACATACAATAATTTATTTATCCATTCATCTGTTGAAGGGCCTCTAAGTTGGTTCCTTGGCTTAGTTATTGTGTATTAAGCTGCTATAAGCAGTGATGTGGATATACATCACTAAGGTTCAAATTTAAAAATTTTTCTTTTCTTCCTTTTTTCTTTGGGTTTATGTGTTTGGATTTTTTTCCCCCTGTTTTTACTTTCTACCTTTCTCCCACTTTCTTTTCTCTTTTTGGATTTTCTAATTTTTGTTTTTCTGTCCTTTTTCCTTGTTAAATGATTTTAGCTTTATCATTTCTAAACATTTTAGTTTATTCTGTATCATTTTGCCCTCATAATCTCTGTTGGTGTTGTGGATGTTATTTTACTTTTACTTTATTTCTAATCTGATTGGTTTTTATTTGTGTCATTAGCATTTCTTTTTTCAATCAAAACTTTTTTAGTTGTACATGGACACAATTCTTTGATTTTTTTAAATTTATTTTTATGTGGTGCTGATGGAACCCAGTGCCTCATGTGTGCTAGGTAAGAACTCTACCGCTGAGCTACAGTCCCAGTTCCCTGCTAGTGTTTCTTTCTTTTTTTCTTTTTTTTTTTCTTTTTTGTCTTTCAATGTGGTGCTGATGATGGAGCCTTCCACTTTGAGCTTTTTGGGTAGATGCTTTGACTCTGAGCTGCTCAGTTAAGAGAGACTGCTCATTGCTCTACTCATGACCAAGTCCTGCTGGAATATAGGTGAATACTCCAACTTAAAGAATGGGGAAGATCAAATCCCCCAGCCAAAAAGCAGGCACAGTTAGGGGTACTGACGGCCTCCTCCTGGACATGGATCTCTATGACAATAGCAGAGAAAAATAACTCAACTCTGTGAACAACGCACCTATGAGGGAATCTCAGCAAAAATCACTTCCATGCCCTTGCAGAGAGCACATTGTTGATAAGTCTGGAGGAATAACCACAAAGTGCATTCCATTTACTCTCTGTCTATAACACACCAACCTGAGCTACCAGAGGGACCCCCACTCTTGCAAGACTTACAAAGTAAACAGAACCCATAGGCTTCAACATAGGATGCACGGTGCCAGAGCACATCAATTATAGCCAGAGAAGCCACAAGGAAACCACACTGCTGGGTTCATTTCATGACAAACCAATAGCCCATGGTACATCATTAAGGGAAGGCTGTTCCTTGAGATGGCCCCCACATTGAAAGTGAAGAGGTAAATATCCCAAAAGCTGCACAAATCTCAACCTAGAAATATGAGAAACCTGAAAAAACAAGGGAATGTGACTACTCCAAAAGTTCTTAATCCTCTAGCAACATATTTTAAAAATATTAAAGTGCATAGTGTGCCCGACAAAAATATTCAAAAGAATTATGTCTTAAAGAAAGACCAGTGAAATCAGGCATGATGCCACGTGCCTGTGATCCCAAAGTTTTGGGAGGCTAAGGCAGGAAGGTCACAAGTTTAAGGCCAGTTTCAGCATCTTAGCAAGAATACTGGCAACTTAGCAAAACCCAATCTCAAAATTTAAAAAAATTAAAAAGACTAGACCCATAGCTCAATCTAAAGTGCCCTGGGTTGAATCATCAGCACAAAATAAAATAAATGAATTCAAAGAGGACACAAATGACCCAGTACATTAAGAAATACAGTGCATGGTATGAAAGAGTAATACAATGAAGAGACACTGAAATATAACCAAACAGAAATCTCAGAAATGAAAAGTTCAGTAAGTCAAAATAAAAATTCAGTTGAAAACTTCATTAGGCTAGATCAAATGAAAGAAAGAATACTAGGCTTGACGACAAGTTTGATGAAGCATGGGATTTTGAAAAAAAATAATAAAAAGAAAAAAAGAAAGAAGAACATGGCATACAAGATCCATAGGGCACAATTAAAAGACCAAAGGTGCAGATCATAGACATAGACAAAGGAGAAGAGGTACAAGCTAAAGGAATAGAGATTATATTTAGTGAAATAATAGGAAATTTCCCAAATTTGTAGAAATGTATGGATATCCAGGTACAAGAGGCATTTAGAGTCCTAAGTAGACATAATCAGGAAAAAAAAAAAAAACCTTTCATGTCATATTATAGGTAAACTGCTGAAAGTACAGAATGAAGAAAAAATATCGAAAGCAGCAAGAGAGACATGCCAAGCCATTTAGAAGGCAAATTCTTAAGAAAAACAGAAGATTTCTCAGAAGAAATCCTAAACATCAGGAGGGCATGCGTGATTTATTTTAAACCCTGAAAAAGTAAACAAACAAACCTGTCAATCTAGTTTACTATATCCAGATAAGTTGTCCTTCAGAATCAAAAAAGAAATAAAGACCTTCCAAAGTAAGTATAAACTATAGGAATTTATGATAACTAAAATAGTATTCCAGAACACACTTAAAGGAATGTTACATACAAAAGAAGAATCAAGGTAAACACAAAATCATAGAGAAGAAGAAAAAATCTCACTAGAAGAAGATGAAAAATGAGAACTAAGAAAGAATTGAACATTATTAATTGGCAAAATCATCAAACCTCTGGATAAATAATGGAGAAATTAATGAACATCAGTTATTTGAAAAGACCAGAAGAAAAAGGATCCAATGACAAGAATTAGCACATGCCTTTTATTAATAACCTTAAAAGTAAATTGTCTAAATTGTACAATTGAAATATGCAAAGATGAATGGATTAAATCAAGACCAATAATGTGCTGCCTGTGAGGAACTTATCTTATATCAAAGACATACAAAAACTAAAAGGGAAAGGATGGAAAAAGATATTCTAAGCAAATGGAACCCAAAAGCAAGCAGCAGGAATAGCTATATTGTAACAAAAGAGACCTCAAGACAAAATTAGTCAGAAGAAACAACAAATTTCATCATATATTGATAAAGGGAACATCCATCCAAAAGATACAAAGATTGTAAATATATATGCACCAAATATTAGAGAACCCAATGTTATAAAAAATCCAAACGGACATAAAATGAGAGATAGGCCACAATACAGTAATAGTGAGTGATTACAATAATTAACTCTCACCAATAAATAGACTAAACAGAAAAAAATCAACTAAGAAACATCAGAGTTAAATTATACTATAGATCAAATGGACTTAACAGTCATCTTCAGAATATTCCATCCAACATCTTTAGAATGCACATTCTTTTCAACAGCACATGGAAATTTTTCCAAAAATCACATTTTATGCCATAATGCAAATGCTAAAAAGTAAAAAAGAATTCAAATTACCTTTTGCATCTCAGCAGGTCAGAATGAAATGAAACTAGAAATCAACAAGGGAAACTATAGAAACCATAGAAATACACTGATACTGAATAACACACTTTTTAATGAATCATGAGTCATTGAATAAGTCAGGGCAGAAATTTTTAAAATCCTAGAATTAAATGAAAATGGAAGCACAACATACCAGAATCTGTTGGGCACAACAAAGCAATATTTATAAGAAAGTTCATAGTCATGAATCTCTACATTTAAAAAAAAAATGAGAGCTCTCTAACAACTAATCTAATAATACATTTCTAGGTCTTAGAAAAAGAAGAACAAAGTAAGCCAAAACTTATTGGAAGGAAAGAAAAATAAAGATCAGAAATGAACTAAATGAAATGGAGACTAAAAGAATACTACAAAGAATCAGTAAAACAAAGAATTAGTTCTTTGAAAAGATAAACAAGATTGAAAGAATTGACAAATTCTTAGCCAAACTAACCAAAAGAAAGAGAGGAAGACACAAATAAAATTAGAGACAAAAAAAAGGGGATATTACAACAGATACCACTGAAATCCAGAAATCCAGATCATCATTAGGGACTATTGTGAAAGCTCTATTCAAAAAAAAAAAAAGGAAAGAAATTTAAGGAGGAATGGAAAAGTTTCTAGATATACACAATCTTTCAAAATTAAACCAATAGGATATTTTTAAATATCAAGTGCAAAATAGCAAGCAATGAAATTGAAGCAGTAATAGTGTTATGGGGCACAAAACTTAATAACAGACCATTCACCACTGAGAAGTCCAAATCTGAGAGTCTTTATTAAGCCAGTCAGCTGACTGTCTCACACAATGCCCCAAAAATGGCTATTGGGAGAGCAGCACCGACCACAGGGTTGCAGGGTTCTTATACCAAAGATCACATCAATCATAAGTATCCATTGCTATGATTTGAAATTACAAACTTACATCATGAAATCATCAGCAGAGGGGGAAGTGGGTCAAAATGACCTTTACCTAGGTGCAAACTAAAGAATGGTTACTAATGGTTACTAACATAGGAATCAAAAGAGAACAATTTTTCATCATATAAGAATCGCCATTTTGCACGGTTAAACATGTCATGCTAAATGACTGAGGCGAGGTGTTCCCATGGGAGAAGCTAAGCAATTCTTGATAGGTACAGAGGTGGGGCATTCCCATGGGAGAAGCTCATTTCCTACATAACATGGAGTCTCAGAGCAAAATGGAGTCTGTTTAGTCATTGCTCTTATAGCCTGGCCTGTAATATTTCTATGGAGCCAAATCTGTCAGCCCTTCACAATAGTCTCCCAATAAAGAAAAACCCAAACCAACAGATACCCTGCTGAATTCTACCAGATATTATAAGAGCTAATTCTAATTCTCCTCAAACTGTTCCACAAAATAGAAGGGGGAAGAATCCTTCTAAGTACAGAATCAGTGATAGAAATCATATTATCATTTCAATGGCTATCAAAAAAAAACCTTTTACAATATTCAACACCCCTTCAAGATAAAAACCCTGATGAAACTAGGCATCAAAGGATGACAACTCAACATAATAAAGGTCACATATAATAAACCCATAACTAACAGCATACTGAATGTCGAAATGCTAAAACACATTTCACCTAAAATCGGGAATGAGAAAAAGATGTCCGCTTCACAATTTTAGCAACAGGAATTTTAGCCAGTGCAATTGGGCAAGAGAAAGAATCAAAAGGAATACAAATAGGAAAGGAGGAAATCAAGTTATTCCTGTTTGCACTTGATATGATTCTTTACTTAGAAGGCTCTAAAGACTTACCCTAAAGAGTCAGCACTGATTAAAAAATTGAACAAAGTAGCAAGATACAAAATCAACATAAAACAAAAACAAACTCACTCAGAAAGAAATCAGGAAACAATCTTATTCACAATATCTTTTAAAGAGACAATGCAAAGCTATAAATAACTACAAATAAACCTAATCAAGGAAGTGAAAGACCTGTACCATGACAAATCATAAAACACTTAAGAAAGAAGTTGAAGAGGACACTAAGGAGATGGAAAGACCAACCATGTTCATGAACTGAGAGAATGAATGTTGGAAAAGGGGCCACACTACCAAAAGTGATCTACAGACTTAATGCAATTACCATTGAAATGTCAATGATTTTCTTCAGAGAACTAGAAAAAACAATCTGGGAATTTGTATGGATGCAAAAGAGGCAATGAATGGCAAAAGAAATCCCGAACAAAAAGAGCAACACAGGAGGAATCCCAATGCCTGATTTAGAAAATATATACAAAGTCGTTATAAAAACAGCATGGTATCAGCATAGAAACAGACACTCAGACCCATAGAACAGAATAGAGGACCCATAAGTAAACCCACATATCTATAGCATCTGATTCTACACAAAGGTGATGAACACACACATTAGAGACAAGACAGCCTCTTCAATTAAATGATGCTGTGAAAACTGGGTACTCACATGGAGCAGATTTAAACTAGATTGCTCTCCCTAATACTGTACAAAATCCAGCTCAAAATGGAACAAGGACCTTTATGTCACATCTGAATCTTTAAAACTACTACAAGAAACCCCTCAAGATAATGGCACAGGCAACAATTTCCTGAATAGGACACCAAAAAATTAAGAATTAGAAGCAAGAATTGACATATGGGATTACATCAAATTAAAATGCTTACAAATAGTAAAGAGAACAATGGACATAACAAAATATCAGCCTACATACTGGTAGAAAATCTTTGCCAGCTATTCATCTAATGGAGGATCAATCTCAATAATATATAAAGAACTCAAAAAAGTTAAAAATGAGCTATCAAGTTATCTGATCAATAAATGAGCAATTCTGAATAGACACTTCTCAAGAGAAGTACAAATGGACAATAAATGTATGAAAAAATGTTTAACATCACTAACCATCAGTGAAATGCAAATCACTTCTTGGTTTACACCCAAAGGACTTAAAATCCTACATATTACAGTGATGCAGCCACATCAATGTTTATAGCAGCTCAATTCACAATAGCTAAACTATGGAACCAACCTAGGTGCCCTTCAACAGATGAATTGATAAAAAATGTGATATATATATATATATATATATATGTATTATATATAGTCTCTAATACGTGTGAATGATGGAATATTAGCCTTAAAGAAGAATGAAATTATGGCATTTACAGGAAAATGGACACAATGTGGGGCGGGGGAGGCTAGGGAAGAATAGAGTTACTTTAAATTAGGTAGAGGGGATTGAAGGGAGGGAAGGGGGCATGGGGAAGGGAAGAAGAGTAGAATAGTAGAATAAATCAGACATTATTCCCTGTGTACATATATAACTATATGACAGATGGGATTCTACATCATGCATAACCCAGAAGAATGAGAAATTATACTCCATATGTATATGATATGTCAAAGTGCATTCTACTGTCACGTATAACTAATTACAACAAATAAAAAACATTTAAAAACTATCATTATGATTCCATTTCACTCCTGTTAGAATGACTATTATCAAAACAACAAATAACAAATGTGAAGGTAAAAGGAACCCTATACACTGCTGATAGGAATGTAAATTAGCAGTCACAATGGAAACAACCACATGATCAGCTATACCATCCCTAAGTCTGAACCCAAAGGAAATGAAGTTAGCATAGCAAAGAGTTGTGGATGACAAAGAAGAAGAACATAAGAGTTTCCCTAAATCTCCCAAGGAAGCAGATATTCTGATTTTTGCTACCTGCCAATTATTTTCCTATTATTATTTCTAAGTGGAAAAAAACTGTATATTAGGATACCATATAGACTTTTGAAACTGCTCCTACATAAAATTTCTTCTTTGTAACTTGATGCTCAGAGGTAATAGTTTGACCTATAATTCTTCCTTCTTTGAAAACACCTATGAAAAATGGCTTAGGAAGCTACCACCTCTGAATTTCACTTGAGGCATGACTCTGACGTTGAAATGCTAAGATGTAGTTTGGCATTTATAACTAGTTTCTTGAGAATTTGGTCACATGAGCCAATGCTTCTGAAGCTCTCCCATTAAATAAATATTAAGCCCTTTGTTCAAGTAACTGTCTTGTCACTTACAACCCAAAGTTCTCATAAGTCAGAGGGAGATGCCCATTCACACAATTAATTTAATTGACATCCAAAGGGCTATGGGAGTCTAGAAGAGAAGGTAATTCTTCTGAATCTTGTAATTGTACACAAATTCTGAGAAAAAAATAAGTGTTGCACCAAGCTATAACCAAAAATTTAACATGGGGAGAATCCATAATGGAATCGGAAAATGAGAGAATGTGCATAGAAATATCACGTAACAAGAAAGTCTGATGCCTTTGGGTGAAGGGCATCTTTTGTGGCGTGGCAATGTCTACAGACCTATGGCCATAGCATAGAAGAGTGGATTTTTGGACAGAGGATATAGTGCTTTTAGTACCTTTCTTACTATTTATCTAGATCTACTTAGCTGTCACCTTTAATGTCCCCAAAGAAAAGAAAGAAAGGCATGAAATCCATGTAGCATTCCCTCATCAGTAAAATGTCTCGTTAAGAACAATGACTTTCCTTATAGGAAAGAGAACACTGGGATGGAAAAGGCCCACCAAATCCATCAGGGGGCATTCCTACAGTTACCAAAGTTAGGTTTATGTATCTGGCTGTAGTAATGATGAGTACATCCCAGAGACAACTTGGAAGGACTGCTTGGAGAGATTTAGGAGGGACACTTTATGAGTTTTGGAATCATGTTTGGTGATTTTAAGGAGAAATTAGAGAAGCCAGAATCAGTTCTGAATTGGGCATTCTCAAGCAACAGGGGTAGCTCATGATGGGCTATCTTAATAAATGTAGGGCTGAGCGACAAGATGAAGGTAGAGCCCGAGCTGTGGGAGAGCAGTGACCACACCTGCTGGTCTGTGGTGCTGGCACAGCCTCTCTGTGTCCTGTGGGGGATATTACAGTCTGCTCATCAGAAAGGGCTAAATTTAGTCTTGCTGATTGTTGGTAGGACTGTCATTTTTTAGTTCATGGTGTCCTCAGTCATTGATATTCTTTTCAGTTATCTGCTAAAGACACATCAACTTTTTTTTTCAAACAAGTGAAATACTGATTCGTTTAAAAAAAAAAAAACATTGCTGCTGCTATGGTTTGATCCATTTTGTCTTCTTCCATGTTGAAATGAGATTGCCATTGTGGCGGGTTAGGAACTCAGCCTTTCAGAGGTGACTATGTCCTTAAGAGAGTTATTGAGTTAAACAGTAGATTTTTGTAAAGTCAGGCTGCCTCTCCTTTGTCTCTTCCACAGGAGTCTGCTTGCCCTTCTGCCATGAGTCCTCATCAGAAGCTGAGAAGATGTTAGCCACAGGTTCTTGGCCTTTCCAACCTCCAGGACCATGAGCTAAAATAAACTATTCTTTATAACTTACCAGTTATGGGTTTCCTGTGGAATGTGGCTCAGTGGTGAAGCATACCTAGGTTCAACTCCGAGTCCCCCCAAAAAGAAAAAAATAAATAAAATGGATTAAAATGGTTCCTTTGTAAATAATGATATGAAAACAGGATTTTCTGAAGGCATGTAAGGTTGTTAGTCCACTTTTCATCATTGTGACCAAAATACTTGATAAGAACAACTGAGGGGAGGAAAAGTTTATTTTGGTCTTACAGTTGCAGAGGTTCAGTCCATGCTTGGCTGTCTCCATTGCTCTGGACCAGAGGTAAGGCAGAACATCATGGTGGAAGGGCATGGCTGAGGAAAGCTCATGGCAACCAGGAAGCAAGGTCATAGGGGAAGGGGCCATGGACAGATGTAGTCCAAGGTCATTCCCCCAGTGACTACTTCCTCCATCCATGACCTCCTGCCTACAGTTACCACCCAGTAGTCCATTTCAATTATTAATCCATCAAATGGATTAATCCACTGTGTAGGTCATAGCTTTCATCATCTATCATTTCACTTCTGAACATTCCTGCATTACCTAATACACGACCTATTCAGAGAATATTAAGGAATCAAAGCATAACCAAAGAAGACTTTAAAAAAACTAAGTAAAAACAATGTAAGCCTAAATTTAAGCACTGAGATTAAAAGGAGTAAGAAAAGTCAAGAGATACTTCCATGCAGGATTTATGATTTACCAGTCAAATGATATGGGTCTTTCAGGAGGAGGAGAAAGAATTTTTTACTAAGTATCTTGAATATGCATAAATAATTAAATGTCTCTTTAAAAGTACACATTTTGCTCCAACCTTTTGTACATTCATTGTGGGTTTTATACAAGGATTGGAAGATGCACAAAATACAGGCTTTGCCTTTGTGCAGTTCACTGTCAAGAGAGGCATATAGTTATCTCAAATACACAATGAAAATAAGTGATCTAGGGAAGAAGTCTGTAAGGAATTAGGACCTTCCCCAAGGAGGTGTCCTGGAATTTGGGAATAGAAATGTAAACAGAAGACAGAATAGAGGATGAGGCTAGTTGAACTAGAAATTGAATTGCTAATGCTACCAAGATACAAATATGAATATATAACCAAGAACCATTAATTATTAAATAACAGGGAATGATACCATAGAGTGACTTGGAAGAGAGTTTGGGACTTTGAAAAAAAATAGGATTTGAGTCCATGGTAATGAAATGTAATTGTGAACTATTGGTAACTGAGAGCCATAAAGGAGAGTCAAGGCAATGAGCAGCAGTGGTCTCTCATACACATTAATTAGGGTTTTTTATATTATCAATAGTTAAAGCCAGATTGGCCCTGTGGATAACATCTACATCAGTCCTCTAACTCAGAGGGTGCCTTCTGCTCAGCCACACCTCCACTCTCCTGGACATATTAAACTCTGTTCTGTTTACAAAGATCTCCACTGAAATGGATTACACTATTGCATTTAAAATCCAGTTCCAGTGTAAACAATCTTCACTGCCAGGAAGTCAGCTGCTTTCTTCTCAGGCTTGCTGGTTCCTGCATCAGGTCACCATGGAGCTGTGATTGTTGTTTCCTGAAGCTTCAATCCCTGCCTGAGACTCAGGAGCACTGGAGGCACATAGTTAATTTTTCTTAAGTAAACCAGGAAAGCACACTTTGTGATCGCTGATTGCGTGTCAGAGCATCCCCAGACTTTTCATTTCTATGTTTCTTCTGTTCAGATTTTTTGAAAACTTTCTTGCCAAATTCTCCATAAATGAATAGACTAATAAATAAAGTCCTTACATCTCAATAGATATTAAGAGCTAAAGGAAAATTCTCCGATGGTGTCTTATAATCCCAACTAAAAGGCTAACAAGTCCCTGGTAATACCTTCACTACCCTGTTCATTCCTGAGAGCACAACTTCAGAGCTGATCTAGTTTGGATCCCACAGACCTCATTCCTTAATCTCCCTGGTTTGCCTCCTTGGAACTTTCATCATTTCTTGTGATCACTGTTTTTATTCGTTTTACTATTTGTTCCAGAAGATTTCCAGAAGATTTCCTTAAACATCATTTTAAATTTGCAATGTTTTGGTTTATTTCTCATTTTACATGTATTTTGTCTGCACCTTTATGTTTGTATCTCCTTAAATATCATGTGATATATGACATAGGTACAGCCATAGGTATAGAGAATGCATATCTATCTGATATATGTATAATCTGCATTTCCTTCCTATTTCACACAAAGTACATACTCTTAAAATTACTTCAGGATGGACATTGTATGTCTACCACATTTTTGTCTAATGATCACCATTTTGTGGGCTCCTGGTATTGAGAGCAGATTTCAGGAAATGCTTAGAATATGAACTAATTTACACACATACATATGAGATCTTAGATGATCTAACCTTTAAAAAATCCTCATTCATACAAAGCGTAGCTCACATTTATATTTGTCAGGGCTCTCCAGCTACACAGAGCAAATGGACAGGTAGATATATAGATCTTTTAGGAGAAATGAAGCCACATGATCATGGAGGCCAAGAAGACCCAAGATATGCTATTGGCAAGTTGAAGACCTAGGAGAGTCGATGATATAGTTCTGGTCAAATGCCAGCAAAAGTTAGTGTTTCAGTTTTAGCTAAAGGCCAGGGGAAAAACAGAACAAAACAAAAACTAACCAATATATCCCAGCTCATGGGAGTCAGGAAGGAAAGGTGGAAATTCCCTCTTGCTCACAGAAGGTCAATCTTTTTATTTTATTGGATCCTTTATTAACTGGCTGGGGTGCACATACATACATAATGGAAGAAAATCCACTTCACAGTTTGATGATCTAAATGTTAATCTTATCCACAAATGCCCTCAGAAATATTCCTAGAATACTGACCGACTAAATATCCTGGTACATTGTGTGGTCCAGTCAAGCCTAGGCATAATATTAACCATTATGACATCCAAGTTATTTACCTAACTAAAGGGAACTTGTTTTTGGTCTAAGATGAAGAAGGATTTGTAGTCTTGGAATTTTAAATAGGTTGATTGACATCATGTTAAAAAGTATTTTATGTTCTAAATTTATTTAATTTTTAAAGAGGTGAACTCCCAAATCACACATTTATTGCCTATGTTCATTTCCCCTTTCTACTAGTACTTTAAAAAGGATTAAAATTAAATTTTAAAAGTAAATACCCCATTAATTTTTCAGTAAGCATGTTTTATGTGCACATAGAAACATTGCATGTGTAATCTAGACAAAAAGGGAAGACGGTCAAGAGGGAATAATTAGTTGCAAACAAACATATTTCATCACTGAAATACATGGCCAAGGAAAAGGAAGAAACAGTCTCCTACTGGTTGCTCTGTTAAATGTTATTTTTTAATTTAATTAAATCGAAAGACATTGGCCAACAAATTAAAAATCATTTCCCTGGAACATTAAAATGTCTCATCTAGTATTTCCTCTGTCATGTCTGATTCAACTATATTCTTTAATGTTGGTTCCTAAGATTTAATTTTGGTTAGAATTTTATTTGAGAGTAATTGTAGATTTATATGGAGTTGAATGTAGTACTGAGAAATCCTTGTAACCTCTGCTCATTTCTCCAACGGTAATATCTTGCATAATTCCAGTACAATATCACAACATGGACATTGTCATTGATAAAAACCCACTGAGTTTATTCAGATTTCATCAGTTTTTTATGCATCTATTTCTCCTTGTGTATGTCTGCATGTAATTTTATCATATATGGAGATTTGAGTAATTGCCACCATGTCAAGATGTAAGATTTCAACTTTTTAAGCTTTCAGTCATCATCCTGACAAGTTAATCCACTAAAGGAGATGGGGAAATCTACTAATGCTAACCAGGAAAAGAAAGAGAAAGAAGCTGGATCGAATAAAGCACTAGTTGAAGAGCAGAATCAGTGACCAGCATGGAGTTGTCGGAGTTAGAGGGCCACCGCGACTTGGGAATTCAACGATTCTCACAACCACTTCCCCTCCCAAGGGTCACCACGGTGTGAAAAGTGCAATTCCTTGGCTTGCAGAGATTCCCAAATTTTCAATTTAGTGCAATTTATTTGTCTTCATTTGAATGTGGATCTTTCCTTATTAGGACATTGGACCATGTGCCAGATAAAATGAATGATCAGCAAATATCTGTCCTTCATCTCTATTAGCCAAGTTAGTTCTCCCTATTTGCTGGTTTCTGTTTCAAGTGCTCTAGACCAGAGACTAAAGTCGGGGTGATGTGAGTTTGAAACTGTACTCTTCCAGTGGATATCAGTATGCCACTCTGTACCTTTCAGACTCAGGCTATTCAACTCTAACACTGTGATAAACTAAGATAAAACATTTCACCAAAAATGCCTAGTATGAGGTCTTAAACGTAGAAATCCTTAGTAACATCTGTTCCCTGTTGTGGGGCACAACTTAAGAACAGACCAATCACCACTGAGAACTCCAAATTTGAGAGTCTTTATCATCCAGCTGGCTGACTGTCTCACACAACACCCCAAAAATGGCTTTTGGGAGAACAACTCCAACCATAGGGTTGCAGGGATTTTTATACCATTAGTCAGTACATCAATCATAAGTGTCTGTTGCTATGATTCAGAACTATAAACTAACATCATGAGATCTAAAATCATTAGCAGAAGGGGGAAGTGGGTCAAAATGACCTTACTTAGGTACAAATTAAAGAATGGTTACTAACATCTAGACAATCATTGTTGACATCACTGTTGACATGGTACATTGTTTAGGAAAACAGGAATCAAAGAAAGAACAATTTTTCATTATATAGAATTGCCATTTTGTGTTGCCAAACATGACACACTAAGCTACTGATGATAGGCGGGTATTCTCACAGGAGATGCTAAGCAACTGTTGATGGGTACAGAGGTGGGGTGTTCCTATGGGAGACATATTTCATGCATAACATGAAGTCTCAGGGTAAAATGGAGTCTGTTTAGTCATTACCCATATAGCCTGGCCTTTAACACTTCCATGGAGTCAAATATGTCGCACCATCACATTCCCTTTCTAACATGTACACGCACACACCCAGGAAGAGTGAAACAGAGTCCTCTTACAGGTTAGCCACATCACTGGAATGAAGCTGAAAAAGCATAAGTAAATCACCATATTCCCAAGAATCAGTCCAGTCATCTAAATCTGACAAGCAGCCATGGCATTACCATGGCACTGCTGTTCCCCTTCATTAGGACACCATCAGATCTGACTGCATGATCGGGGCACAGAGCAGCCTGTGTCAGGCCCTCTGGGGGTCTACTGCTGTCTTACTCTGTCTGGACTTTCTTTCAGCTTTTTGAGTTTTCTTGACCAATTTTTGCCTCAGGAATTTGTATTTCTTCCTTCTCTAATTGAATGTCCCTCCTCATGTAGTGAAGTAACATAATCCTCATGTGCTTCAGGGCTTTCTTTAAGTGTCACCTTTCCCAGGTAGACCTCTTCTGAGATCACTCTTTAAAATGACAAAGTCCCTTCCTGCCTCTAGGGTTTCTGGAAATCCCCATCATGGGGAATCCTGTCTCAATTCTTATTCCAATTTGACATACTGTCTATCCATAAACCTGTTCCCTCCCTCTGACCAGACTAGAATGTCAGCTCCATGGGGTTAGCTGATGCTCCATAAAACACTGACTGAATAAACAGCTGAATTATAGTTCACAGGTCAGAGAACAATAAATTTTTGAGCAGTAAAATTCTAAGGAGCTGCAGGCTTGGCAGGTATTTGATAAAACTTACAAGATAACTCCATTGCTGTTTACTCTGCACAAAGGTAGACTCATTGTCGAGACTCCTTCACTTTCCCTGTTAGGGCAACCAACTCATTTCACTCTGAAATTGACTGTGGTTTGTGTGTCAAAGAGGGCAAAATATGGAAGCTTCTTGGTTTAACCTGTGTACACAATGAATTCTAAATCATGTAGTAGGCAGCGCATATGTGCTCTTTGCTGCTGCGTAACAAGTTACAACAAATGAGACTTGGACTATGGCCTATTTCTTCTCCCATTGTTTCTTTAGTTCAGACACCCAGGCACAGTGTAGCTGGTTCTCTGCTTAGGAGATCACAGACTAAAATCAAGTATCGACTGGCCTGAGTTCCTCACCTGCTGCTCTGGTCTTCTGTCTCATGTGATTCCGTATATTACTATCCCAGTTACTTTTACCATTTTATCTTTTCATCAAGTACTAATTTAAAGAACCACTTTAGATAGATATGTGAATTGAAAGGACTTTGTGTGATTATAACAGATTATACTATCATTTAATCTATATAGGGCAGGTAAATAGCATCACTTAATGAAAAATGCCTTAAGATATATTCCAGTAGAAGTGAATTATTTGCTATTTAATGCTATTACATATTTAATAAA
Organism: Glaucomys volans; assembly: GCA_020662805.1. Classification (NCBI taxonomy): domain Eukaryota; kingdom Metazoa; phylum Chordata; class Mammalia; order Rodentia; family Sciuridae; genus Glaucomys; species Glaucomys volans. The sequence goes on along the minus strand of JAJEJO010004294.1, from coordinate 159,085 downwards.
GATTCAGGGAAAACTGATTGAATCATTGCATAAAATATCCTAATCCCTCTGGGTAAAATAAATGGCTATAATAATACCTTCAGTATTATCTGGAAGGCATTCTGATACATAAATCTCAACAATTCAGCTTTCTTCCACCTCCTTATAATATTGCATAAAAATTCAAATTTACCATACTTTACAGATGGCTAAAAACCTGAATTGATGACTATGTGCCAAATGTCATGAGCTTCACTGATCCCTTTCACAGAGGCAGTGTGTATTTATATAAACTTACATGCTGTGAATACTAACCTGTACGAAGAAGGGAGTTTGTAAGAAACGATGTCTTGCTTTGAGCATCTGCCAGGAAAATACCAATAATTATGGCATTTCAAGGTTTTTTTTTTTTTGAACTTTCTGTGGCGTTGTACATGAAACACGTAAAAAGAAACTGATTGCTTACATCTCAACTATAGAAGCAATTTAATTTTGATTTCCTTTTAGGTGAGCATTCAGAAAGATATTCAAATGTGAAACCAATTTGATTATTTTAAAAAGTGTGCAAAAATATTATGGAAAATTGAGACCTTTAGTTTTATGTGGAAGCATAGAATTTTCTCTTGTTCCAGAAAAACATACTGGAAAAAAAGATTTACCAGTTCCTTTCTTTTTGTTTCAATTCATTTTGCTTTCTGATTCTTTCCCTCCTTTCTTCCTTCCTCCCTCCCTTCCTCCCTTCCTTCTTTTCCTTCCTTTTCTTCTTTCCTTCATTTATTCCCTCTTCTAAAACTATTGGTTAAGGCTCCATTCTGTTCCAGGGGACTAGAGATAGAGTAAATACAACTAAGATGATCCCTGCCCTTATGCAGTTTATATTCTATTTGGGAAGACAGTTTAAGAATAATAATAAATATGCAACATTGGAAATAAAAAATCAGAAGAAAAAATGAAGCAGTTGGTGGGGGGTAGGGTCGGATGATGTAGGCTGCTATTTTATATTCTGAGAAAGATACCTGTTAGAATTCTGGGGATCTCATGAAGCACACATCCACCTTTTATTTTTTGTTTCTTTTTTTAGTATCTGAGCACAGGAAAGGTGAGGTCCTTCTTTTGCCTACACCAGCGATCGTGACTTCTCTCTCTTAAGATTTTCAGGAGCTCCTTTGCCTGAAATTAATTCATATAAGAAGTCTTAAACATGCTGAGGACTGAAATCAGTGCAGGAACACTTGTTGGCAAGCTTCTTAGAGTCTCTCTGTGACTAGATGTACTGAAGTGGAACAAAACATTGAAAAATGACTTCCTGGGGTGGGCAGAGGAGAGGATACAGCAGAGGGGCTAAAAGGTACACTTGGAGGTAGCTTCAAGGAGTGCTGGGGAGGCACCTGCAGGGCATAGGGGCAGCATCAGGGGAGAAGAAGAAAGGTGAATGGATCTCAGACATTAAATCCCTATACTCTGCCCTGGAGCTCCCTGGCTTCCATACCTGCTGTACATGAAACTTTTAAGTGGTGACACGTGAATTCATGCTGAAGGAATTTGCCTAACAAGGGTGCCCAGTACCATCCATATTTTGAAAGCTTCATTAACATAGAAAAAGCAGTAGGGTATGTAGAAATGTGGTTCTTTGGATGATACACTCTGATCTTGAGCAACCTCCCCCTTTGAATTTATATTACTAAACATCTCACTGTTCACAGCTATTATATTTTCATGGGGGGCATGCTTTTTATCAGTTTGAGCACACACTTTTGTGACTGAGTGTTTTCTAATGTCTATCATGGCTCTTTTATTTCATGTGTTCCTTTCTGTACCTATAGTGTATTATTCATTTCTTCTTTGTTTCTATTTTAGGACCACTTTGAATTAGGCGTATTTCTTTAAAAAGTGACTGGAAGTTTTGCATTACAATTTGAATTTGAGTGTTTTGAAGTTTTAATATGAAGTTTTAATGAAAATGGTACTACTATCTGTATATCATAATACATTGGATCTTTTTTAAATTTGTTTCTTTTGTTTCCTTCTCATTTACTTAATGCCTCTTTCTCCTTTGTCTATTTCTCTGTCACTCAGACTCTCACTTTTGCTTTGTTCCTATGCTGCTAAGCTTTTTTTTATCCTCAATGTAGTGAAGATGCTATGACTTTTTGTGTGATTAGACTATTTTTGTTAGATTTTTAGATTTGTTTCATACAAAAAAAAAAGAAGAAAAAGGAAAACCAACAAAATCTCAACCTATGCTGAGATGTTTAATTCCCAAATATCCATAATATAATATCAGAAAGTTTGAATTTTGATCCATAAGGATGATTTTTCTTTGGTGACTTTTATTCAAGACACCAGGCAAAGCAAGATTTGATTTAAATATGAAGATGGATATAATATACATTCACATTAAAATTTTGTCACCTCTTCTGTAACTCCTTATATATTATCTCATTGAAAATACACAAATACAATATTTTAAAAATTTATTACAATTTCTTATTATTCCAGATATAGTGAGATGATATGTTCATCTTTTTTTTTTCCTTTGAAATTGCCTTTATTTCCATGGGTTTCCTTAAGGATGAGCTTTATTCTCCATATACTTCTCCAACCTGTATTTTTAATATATGTGACCTTTTGGTTATTGCTAAAAGGCAATACAAGATGTGCATTAAAGAAATGATGAATTAGATATAGGTTATCGTGAATATGTTCTTTTCTTCTTGACAGCTCAAAGTCATGAAGACAATTTTCTGAGGTTAAAAAAATGGGTCCATTTAAAACTGGGATTGCGTTCATCATTGGTGTCACGGTTGGCAATGAAGTGTGACGGGCGGCTGTTAACTCTGGCAAGTTGTCATGTACCAGCTGTTTTGTCACAACTCAAAGAGCCCACAGGCAAATTCTGAGCTGAAACAATTAAACGATGAAGAAATAGAATCATATAAAAATAACACCCCAAACCAAAAGACCTTCACGTTTCAACAATCAGGTGCATCCTCCTGGGGAACTGGTCATCAGAGGAGACCTATTTGCCTTCTGTATTTTCAAAGCAAAACAAAGCAACAACAAAACATTGTGATTTTTCATGATAACCTCTAAATTTTGATAAAATTCTTAGGCTAATAATTTTTTTTTCTTTCAAAATTCTAACCAGAATGGGACAGTTCAAATGAGACAAGGCTATTTTGAGGATATTTCTTAAAATATAAGTTCCCAAAAGAAACACCTAAATTATCACAGTTACAATGTGAGATCTCCAATCCTTAGCAGTTTTGTGGCTACTACATCAAAAACTGGGCAGCACTTCAGGACAGATGCTTGGACATCATTCTTCCAAAGGAATTCAAATTCTAATACAAGTGGCACCACTTCAGAAAATCTTGAGATTTTTCTAGTTCTTTCTCTTCGTCTTTGAAATAATGAACTCAAGATTCTTATCTGGTGCATTCACTGCTAACCAACCCCCAACTCATCTGGGGGTTTAGAGTAGAAACAATATTTAGTAGTCAAATGTATGAGGGTCCAGGAACATGATAAGGTTTCCATCACCCATGGAGGAAGTTTTCCACCTGCAATGGGCTTTGAAGGGACCCTGGAAGCCTCCTGGGCTGTGTGATTGACCTGAAGAGTTTTGGGTAAGATGTTGGTGTTTGTAGGGTCCTTCCACCTTTCCCTTATCACCCACATTAACATAATTCTATTATGTCTCTTATAGTTGTTGTGCCAGGGCAGAGTAGGCCAGGCCAGGCTCCTTACTCTAGAGACCCAGGGGCCCAGAGCACTCTGAGTGGAGGACTCATAGGAAGGAAGAAGGAGCATTAGACTAAAGTAATGACACAAGACACAAGGTGGGTCCTCAGGCTCTGGAGTGCAATGCATCTGGGTCCAGATCATGAGTCCTCTATGCTGGCCATGTGTCCATTGACAAGTTATTTCAACATGTTAGTCTGGAACTGTGCTTGTCCATTAAATGAGCAAACTGAGCCTTCTTTTATTGTCATTTTGAGAGTTAAGGAACATGATATCCATAGGATTATTAAGAATCTTTGAATAGGACCTTGATAAGCATTCTTTTTGCTTTTGAATATTTCGGTGTTCAACTACCATCTTTGTTACCATCCTTACCATCACCACTTTGAGTTTTATAGCTCCAAACTACATCAAATATACTTTGCTTTTTATTTCTTTTGAGAAATACTTGACCTCCTTTCCTTCCGACATGGGACTTCTCCCACCCCAAAAGGGGTCATACTTGTATAACTGTGCTTGCCTTATTTTCTAAGATAGTGTCAATTCGCTGCATGGAAAAGTTGCATTTATCTGCATGCCTCTATCCTGCTCTGTGGTGGTTTTCTGTATCAAGTGCTCAATATCCCTATAGAATTTAATTGTATCAGGTTAGGATGTCACTTGGCTTTAGTGTTGCCTCACACAGTTGCAGAGCTATTACTTATCATTTGAAGTATTTTTGATACAAATTCAAAACATGGGGATCAAACCCAGGGCCTCCCACATGCCAGGGGATCAATGACTCTACCACTGAGCTACATCCCCCTACCCTCTGTGATTTTTTTAAAATCAAGGCACAGGGCTGAATCTCAGAATCTTGAAACTAACCTTTCCCCATGAAAAGTGAAAATTTTTCTCTACCCATTACAATTAGTTTATTATAAAATTGAGAGTAAGTTTATGGTAAAATGTTTATGGGAAAGACATCAGAGTGTTAAGTCTTGAGTCATTCTCTCAGTAAAAAGAAAAGAAAACAAAATCCTTTATCCTTGAAAACTCAGGAAACTATCAGGTACTTAGAATGATGGAGGCATCAGGAGCCTTGTTTATTTCTTTGTTTGTGACACTATATTTTCAAGGTCTTGGAACTTCTTGACATGACTTCCTGAAGATTAGTCTGCTCCAAAATTCAATCATGATTTGAGGCACATTTCTGAACTAATTTTGATTCCTACTTTGGAGTGAAAATTGGTAAGGAATGCCTCATACCTTACACATGTCCTCTGGTTTTCAAGAATTAGGCCAGAAGGGAAAAATGAATTTCATGGATAAAAGGACCCAAGTCAATCATCCGTTTCTTACCTATTGCAACAATAACAGCAACGGGAAGGCCAGAAAGGATTTGAACACTTGCTGATTAGACCACAGAGTGAGAAACCAGAGAACGATCCAAGCTGAAGCAGAAACACTGTTCCAGGGGATGCTTCATCACCATAGGGATCTCTGCTGGGGCAGAGGGGGCATTTGAAGAACTTGGGTCTCAAGGAACTTTCAACACAAGGTTTTAACGATGATGATTGTATCAGTGGATTTAATTTTGAGATAATTCCTCAGTGATAAATAAGTGATTGTAGAGAGTCACAGAATAAAGTTACAATATCACAGAAAAGAGCAGGTCTGGCCACTAACACTGTTTTGGAAGTGCTGGGAAGCCAAGGACACAGATTTCAGCACTAATGCCCTGCTAGGACCATAGTCGTGAAATACAGTGTCTTATGTTAAGGGACTAAGGGATGCTAAAGCTAAATCTGGATGGCACCAAAGTCAATTGTACCCCTTCCTCCTTTTCTTTCTTTCTTTCTTTTTTTTTTTTCCTAGCAGAGAAGATGATATAGACTCTGGGTGGGTTGCTGGAAATATTTACTACACGTTTCGAGTTGCAAACGTTGAAAGCCCAAATCAAATTAGTTATAGCAGCAACAATACGAAATGTATGTCCACAGCTGCAAGAGGCTTTGGTCTTCAGGAACACCTTCATTCAAAACCCAAATACAGTCACAAAGAAGTTAATTCTCTCCACATCTCAGAACTCCCATCCTTCCCACCTCAGGCTTTTAGGTGACAGAAGCTGCTTCTGCTTCTGCTTCCTGCCCTTTAAGTCCCACAACTACAAGGAAAGAAATTTTCTTTCTTGTTACTGTCTATTCATGGCTCCACAAAACCTGGGAGGGTTTCTTTAACTAGACCCGCTGAGATGAAGTCCCCGCTTGGACCCAATCACGGTGGTCAAGGGAATGTAAAGCAATGACTGGCTTAGACCTCACATGAGAGTGGATATTTCACTCTTTCTTTGGTGATTTTTGTTTTTAATTGACACAAAATTACACATACATATGAAATACAGGATGACATCTCAATACATGTGTATAATGTATAATGATCAAATCAAGTTAATTAACATATTCATCATGTCATACATTTATCATTTGTGTGTGTGTGTGTGTGTGTGTGTGTGTGTGTGTTGGGGCTATTAAAAATACCTTCTTCTAGCTATTTTGGAAAGTACAAAAATTGTTGTTAACAATAGTCACCCTAAGTGCTATAGATAACTAGAGGTATTATCCACATCTTTTTGTACCGAAACTACTTACCAATAACAAAACTTTTTCTATGCCTCACTCCCTTCTAAACTTTTAAGTATTTGGTGGCCCTATTCCACTCTCTACTTTTATGAGATCGACTTATTTGGTTTGCACATATGATTGAGAGCATGAGGTATTTGTCTTTCTGAGCCTAGCTTATTTCACTTAGCATAATGTCCTTCAGGCTCATCCATCTTGCACAAATGACAATCTTTCATTCTCTTTTATGACTGAGTGATAGTCATGTGTGTGTATCTCACATTTTCTTTATTCATCTGATGATGCACACTTAGGTGGACTCCATATCTCGACTATTGTGATCAGTTTAGCACAAACATGAGAGTACAGGTATCTCTTTGATATTCACACTCACATGTCATGTGGGCAAGGGAAAGAGTTCCCATCAGAGGGGTGGGCTGGCTGCAAAATGAAAGATAAGAAATGTATATACCAGACAAAAAGACAAAAAGGCAAGAATATTTTTGAAGCAGGGGGGGTAATTGATTGAGCCATTCAGAAGGATCTGGCTCTATCTAACAAAGAAGTAGCCTAAGCTTGCTTTATATACAGATCAAAAGGGTCCAGTAGGAGCTTCATTGCAAAAGAGAAGATGTGGGGTGGAGGTAAGCAGTCCATTTTGCTCTAGCAGTTCACTCCCATCTCCAGTGCCTGTACTTGTACCTGAATGGTCAGCTAACACAGGATTCCACATGACTCAGGCATTCTCCAAGAGTGGATATCCAACTGTGAATTTCTGAGGCCAGGTAATCCTGGTAATTGGCTCAAACTTCTCCTGGATCTCAAACCAGTCATGGATGGCTCCCTACAATTCACCAAGCAGTGAAATTTTGGGGTCATATGGTAGTTTTATATTTAGTTTTTTGAGGCATCTCCAAAGTGCTTTTCATAAAGGCTGTCCTAATTTACATTTCCACCATTGGTGTGTGAGAGTTCTGCTTTCTCCCCACCCAAATCAGCATTTGTCCTTTTTTTTTTTTTTTTTCCTTTTTTAATGATAGCTATGCAAACCAGGGTGAGATGGTGCCTCCTGTTGATTTACATTTCCTGGTGGTTAGTGATGTTTAGAATTTTTTCATATATTTTTTGTCCATTAGTATGTCTTCTTTTGAGAAAAATCTATTCAGATCATTTTTCCACTTTTAAAATCTGAGTGTTTGTTCTTTGCTGTTGAGTACCTCCCCTATTCTGAATATACCATTTTGTGGAAAAATATTTTACACACATGTTCTCACATTCTACAGTTTTTTTCTCTTCTCTTCACTTTGTTATGAAGGATCATTTTAGGTAGGAATAGCCTCATTTATCTATTTTTGATTTTGTTTCTTGTACTTTTGAGGTCTTATCCAAGTAATCGTTACTCATACCAATGTCCTAACATATTTTCTCCATATATTCTTCAAGTAGTTTCACGGTTTCAGCTCTTAAATTTAATTCTTTGATCCAGTTTGGGTTGCTTTTTATATGATGAAAGGTAGCTGACTAATTTTATTTTTCTGCACATGATCAGCAGTTTTCCGAGCACCAGTTATTGAAGAGACTGTCTTTTCTTCAATGCCTGATCTTGACACTTTTGTCAAAAATCCACTGACTGTAAATATGAAGATTTATTTTTAGAGTCAGTACTGTGTTCCCTTGGTCTCCCTGTCTATTTCTATCCCAGTGCTATCCTGTTTTGGTTGCCGTAGACTTGTAGTGTGTTTTAAATCAGGTATTGCAATGCCTCCTCTTTTTGCTTTACTCTTTGTGGTTCTTTATGATTCCATATGAATTTTAGGATGGTTTTATTTTTCTATTTTGTGAGGAATGCAATTGATATTTTGGCAAGAATTGTATTGAATATGTAGATCACTTTGGGGAGTATGGATATTTTAACAATATTAATTTCTCCAATCCATGAACATGGGATATCTTTCTACTTTTTTGTGCCCTCCTCAATTTATTTCATCAATATTTTACCATTTCCACTGTAGAGATATTCACCTCCATGTTTACATTTATTTATTTTTTCTCAATGGAGTTATTTCTATAGCTATTACAAATGGGATTCTTTCTTTCTTTTATAGTTTGCTTTGGGAGTTAAGAAACAGTGTTGATTTTTTTTTGTATTTGCAATTTTAGTGAATTTTCTTGTCAATTCTACCTATTGTTAAAACTGGTGGAGTCCTCAGGTTTTTCTATACATAGGATCTTGTCACCTGCAGAGCAACTTTACTTCTTCCTTTCCAATTTGAATGTACTTCTTTTTCTTGCCAAATTGCCCTGGATAGGACTTCTAGCACTACATTAAATTTGAATTGTGAAAATGGACATATGTGTCTCATTCCAGATTTAGAAGACAAACATCTTTTTGCTTTTTAGTATAGTATTATAACCATGGGTTTATCATGTGGGATTTTTATTGTGTTGAAATATGTTCCTTCTATGCCTGGGAATTTCACTGTTAAAGATGGAGGTAGGACTCAAATCCAATGGACTGAAAGTAGAGAATGAGGATTCTGGAGGGGAAAAAAGAAAAAAAGGAGAGATATTTTTTCTGGAGAAAAAATAGACATAACCTGAGAGAGTAAATGACTATTAAGTCAAGAATTAACCCAGAATTGTGTCAGGAGCTCTTGTGTTCCCTCCCCTAAAATACTGCATTCCTTAATCATTATATTAAAAACATATATAATCCAAGTATGTGGTATGTGGTATTTATGATTCTTTCATATTTGGTATTCTCCATGACAAGAGGACTATAGTCAGATGAATTATGGGCTGACTTTGTGATATGCAATTCTTTTGAAGAGAATCTTCAAGAAGCAGCAATGGCTTACCAAAATTTTCTCTTTCCTGCCATAGTAAACAGCAGTATTTCAGCTAACAAAATTCTCCATTAGCCTCATTGCTAGAAGTGAGGGCGAAATGATACAACAACCTATGAAACACAGCAAGTAAGAGAGAAATTGACCTTTCTTGTTAAATTCTCAAGGTATAGGTTTGTCTGTTACCACAATATCACTTCATTTAGACTGATTGATATAATCTCCTGCAAAGACTGACCAACTTTGCATCTTCTCTGCAGATTTTCTAATCTCATTTCTCCCAGAAAACTTAGGCTAATCAAGACCTGGTAAATTTGACATATTTTTCTGGTTTGGTAAAATTAGCTGACTTGTGTTTTCTCTATGTTTAATCTGTCATTTGCAATATACTTGTTTTGTGACATTGGAGAAACACCTTCATCTCATTAGACTTTATATTCTTGATTTGTGAAATATTGTGTTCGGTCCCTAGATGATTTCCAAAGTAACTCTGTCAATGAATACCTATAATTCCTTTCACTCATATTCACCATCCTTCACAGCACTTCCAAGTTTTATAATTATGCATTTCATCCTTAAAAATCTCTTTTCACACTAGACTACAAAGTTCATAAAAACAGAGTTCATCTCTGCCTTTTTCAGTAAATCACATCCAATATGTGGCAGGAAGTCCCATACATAACAGAATGAATAATGCTATTTGGGTTTTTGTAAGTATATCCTTGATTTGAATAAAATCATCTAGATTAATAACTTTAAGTAGGCATCACCTTGCCTTTGTCCAAATTGAAATTTATATATGCATTCAGAACAAATGTGCAATATGTATAGTTTAAATATATGTTATCATTAAATCAGAAAGATACCTCTTCTTTAGTCTTGGTAGTATAGAAATTTACAAATCATTCTAGCTACTCAGTACAAATCCAAAAAAGAAACAAACAGGACTGGAGTGCTGGAAGCTAAAGCGTATGAGGGCTAGTGCACTGAATAGGTGATCACTCAGAAAGGGGATAATCAGGTCCAGGTTTTTAAAAAAAATTCAACATTAGTGTTAAACAAAATTCTACCAAAAATTGAATTTTGAAGCAGTTCCACCTTTTGCCTCTAGATGTCTCACCTAGAATTCTCATTGTAGAAGATATTCTGATGCAATACCCCAACTATAGGCTTGGCTAAAATGTCATCCTGGGAACTGAGAGCAAACCATGTGGATTTCACTGCAGTTGGATCAAAACATTCCATCAGTATTTTTTTAACTTTCTGGAAAAATGCAAATAACAGATGGTGGGAGAATAGGCAGATTTATGAGGAAAGTGACTTTGTATTAGTCATTCTGATGAGGCACATCCCAAGGAGCCCTGCCTTCTTGGCTGTGATGAACCGTTTCCAGGTGTAACCCTTGATAGTGGGAAAATGATATTGAAGATAATGGTCATCATCCTATCTTGACAGCTTTTTCTCTGCTTCAAAAATTATTCATGTCTTTTATATCCCAGTAGGTGAATGTGGGATTCAACGTATTAACGTATTTATTTAGACTATGGCCTATGTAAGAAAATTAGTGATGATTTTCCCTAGGAAAAAAATGATTCTACTCGTTAAACAAGAAATAAAGTAACAATTTCACTTCTTGAGAGGATATGGGCAAAGAAGGAGTTTATTAAAATTTCAAATATGAGTAATGAGAAATAATTCCCTTTAAATATTCCTATTAGGAAATATGTTTCCCAATACCATGTATTATACAGATTAATATATACTATATATGAAAATACTCTGATAATACTTAGTACATAAGGGAGATGTGAAAAAGACAGATGACTTAAAATGGTTTAGAAGTAAAATTCCAATTCAGATGCTATTCAAATGTCTGCAAAGTGTTATAGAATGTAGTTATTTGGATATGTTTAGATATGCTGAGTTTCTTCTTAAAAAAATCTAGATTTCTTTAAAGAAAGAGGGATACCTTCCCATTTCCTGGAATAGTTCTGGCAAAAGCAGACAATTCATATTTATGTGTTGAAAACATTGCTCAAATAAAAGATGAACAGAATCTGCTTATTTTCTTGCTTATTTACTAAAAACAGAGTATTCTTTCTTGGTAGATTTTTATTGTGCTAAGCTTATGTGTTTATGTCATTTATTTTTCTCTAGTTTTATGGCTTTTGCCAGTCATTTTAATTTAATTCAAATCAGATACCAATAAAGCTAGCAAAATGTATGATTCTCAAAATATGTTGCATAACTAATGACTTTGGCAAGATGAAAAAAGAAAAAAAAATCCCAGTGTGCCTCATATTACATCTTCTTTTGTTTCATTTTGACAAATTTTTTAGTTGATTCGCCCAATTTGAATTGTTACATATACTAAATATTTTACTTTTATATTTAAAGTATTTTCAAAGAATCACCACTACCTACCTAGTTTTCTATGAACTTTTGAGCCTGTTTATAAAGCTCTCCTTCGACTCATTCCATCCTCCTCCTTCATCTTTTTTTCCCTAACAATTAAAAAAAATAAAAACCTATAATCTGTTCTCATATTACCTATTGTGGCAAATATTACTTGTGTACTGCCCATTCTGGTTCATCCAGGTGGAAATGATCAAATCTATTTCACCTAAAGAAGTTGAAGAACCATTAGTGGCTTACTTTCTCAAGTCTCCATTTGAATTTCCAGGTCACTGAGGTTAGCAACTGTGACTTATTCCTAAGAACATTGGCCTTCAATAAAATCTGGTTGACATAAACTGAAACCTATCAGTGTGAAAGTTAAAGGAATAGGAATGCAATGTTATCATGGGAGGAAAGGCAATCCGATTCTGATAAAAACTGATGTGAAACTGGACTCCAGTGATAGAGGCCCATTGAGGCTTGGAGGCAAAATGGTGGAAGAAGACAAAGAGTTTAAGGAGAAGGACAGCTCCTTGTTCCCTTGTGCCTGACTGGTTTTGTTTGGGAGGTCTTCTGTCTTAGCTCCACCTCATTTTGAAATCCCCACATAATTTCTTAGCAGTTCACTGGGAGTTTTTAAGTTTCTTAGGTCTTTGATATCTAGGCAGGGATTGACCAAAGATGAGACTGGGCCATGCAGGTCCTGAGAAGTGAGGAAGGGAAGCTCACCACCCAGCCTGTGCTTTTTCCCTGCACAATATAATATCCTGGTGGCTTCAGATCCTCTGTTCCCTTCCACACCTGCTTCTCAGAGCACATCCTGAATGCCTGGTCCAAAGGGCAGGTAAAATTCCTTGGGAGACCATCTATTGAAATCTGGGGACTTCTATTTGCCTATGAAAGTGAGAAATGTGTTTAAGTTTTTAACCAGTTATGATTTTGGACGATTCACTTAGATTATCTTGATCTCAGTTTTCTAATTCTCAAGGAGTTCTCAAATTATGTGCTGAATTTCTTACAGAACCCTTCCAAATGGAAAGTGCTATGTTTCTGTCCTGGGAATCAACATAGTGGTGTTAAATCCAATACTCTAATCTAGATGACTCAATTATTTTTCATCCATTCCCAATCTAATAATAAGTATAGATGGCCATATTTATATTATAGATAGATGTATAAAAAGAAACATTATGCCATTTAAAGGAATTATTAGACCCTATACTTTTAGATTCTTCTTTTTAATTACATAAGAAAATGAAATAATCTTTGATTTCTTTATGAATTGAATGCACATTGATCGAGAACATTACTTGAGCCAACTTCTGTTAAATACTTAGAGTCCAGAAAAGAAGATGACACTTTTTGCTCTCCACACATGGAATAGAGACTTAAATTGAGTGAAGGGCTAATAATTCTAATTATATTTTGTTTTTGAGATATTTTTACCCCACTGCTTTTATGACTCTAGAGTCATCTAATTTTTTTCCTTTAATCAAACAGTAAAATCTACTTTATAAAACTACTACATTAATGATGTTAATAATCACAAATATATTTTATTAGAATACTGAACATTTTCAAATACAACTAAATTTTGGTACATATACCTAAATTATAGAGAATATAGAAAAATATGACTATGTAACAACAAATCTCAAAATGTGTACAACTGTAATACACCAATAAAAAATATAGAAAAAAAAGAATTCCACTGCTATAAGTAGATTTAAACCTATTTCCATTCCCTGTTGTTGTTTTGATGTTAAGCTTTAATGGGTAAATAAATGAAAATGCTGTACTATTTCTATAAAAAAGAACATAGAGAAAATAAATTGGAGCTGATACAGAGTTTATCATTTGGATTTAGAACTCTGCAAAAAGGCTGCATGAAGCTAATGCTAACAGTCAATACATATGTCATATTAAGGTTCTGAAAGAGTCAAACAAATGACTCTAAATTGACAAAATTGAGGAGTTTTTAATAGAGGTATGATGTTTTACAGATGATGTGGGCAGGGTGTAGAGAAACCAATAAGGGACTGAAGAACACATTCCAGGCTGGCAGCTGTGAGGAGCTGTTGTCATCCTTATGCCAGAAACAGAGACATGGGTCCCTAGAACTTGGAGCAGACAGGTGGATGAATAGGGCTGCCTGGGAAGCAAGATGACCACTGGCTGTCACATAGCTCACCTGTGACCACCTGGTAGAGACACTGGCAGTGGAGTGGATCACACTCTGCTCAGTTTCCTTTTCCAATGTAATCTGCTTTTGTGATTCCCACTGGCCAAACCCACTGGGAAGCCAGAGGGCAAGGTGGACCCATGACATTGTTCTTAGAGGTCGGTCTTCTGCAGCACAGAGTCGAATCAAGAAGGTTGGCTCATGGGCCCCAGCAAGAACGGGAATAATTACCATCATTAGCAGTTATTAAAACAATTTATTGATGACTGTTTTAGCTTAACATTAAAAAATGACTTTCATGATGGAAAAATGAATTACTTTCTTGTTTATTTTGAAATCACTTTTCGAACTTCAAATTATTAATTCAATTATTCACATATCTAAAGACCATGAAAATATCTGAGCCCACCTTCCCTAACATCACTATGTATCACAGGGAAGAATGTGTTCTCAAAAATTAGTTAAAAACATTAACTTTTTAATTATTTAATGACAATAGAGGCATTCCTCAGGTTACATGGAATAGAGTAAGCGCTTCAATATACAATGAAAAAAATATGAAAAAAGAAGTATGTTTATGTACAGACTTCATCACCAAAGATTTTTCTCTCATCCATTTTAAGACATAGAACACGCTTATACTTTGTATAATACTAGAAGTTCAGCCCACCCCAAAACAAAGTAAAACTATGCATCTACTAATGCCAGTATCTAGCGACTATTAGAGGAATCCATGGTCTAGATTTCTTCTCAGGAACAGATCATGGTTATCACATTTATTTTATTTGTTCCACTTCTCTTTGAGCCTTTTTTATTCCCACATTCACATGGAGAAACATTCCAGGGAATCCACAATTTAAAAGAACTACCAGACTTAAAGTCACATACTTGTGGATAACAACTAGCTACAAATTAGTAATAACTGCTAATTTTTATTGAACGGGTCATTTCATTTTGTTTGCTTCTATTTTAATTCTGCAGTTAAAAATAAAAGAACAAGATAATGCTATCCAGTTTGTTAATTTTCCTTAATACCAACACACACACACACACACACACACACACTTGTACACATACTTCATCTGGCTTAGATCTAGCTACCTGCTCTATCAAGGGCAACGTATTCAGCAAAATGTTCCTCAAAGTTCAACGTGTCATGTATTAAATACAAATCAAATATTCGGTGCAATTTGGCCAATTCAGCACAACTGGCCATCCCTTCATAAGAAAAGCCACAATGTCACATTGACATGAAAATGGAATCTGGGATGAGAAGTGGAGAGAAAAATAAAAGTTCTCTTAAGGTCAAGGGCAACAGCTGAGCAGCTCTGGGGTACCTGCTTCAAAGGATACAGTGTCTTGTGTTTATAGATAAAATGTTGGTCTCTATGGGGGGAGGGTGGTCACAGGAACAAATATCCCTGACACCCAAACAAAATAATCCCAAATAAAATGGATGATGTAGTCCATAGTAAAAAGGGAGATAACTATTCATGGGAAAAATGCATGACCTCACCCTTTTAGAATACACAGTGATTCATCAGCATTCTCTAGCTTGCTTTCTTGCTTGCTTGCTTTGAATCTCACAACTCAGTCCCTTTCTGTTTTGACCTCAACTTTAGCTCACTTAATAAAGGGTGCTAGGGGTTTGGCAAGGATGGTCAAATTTAAGGAAGTCCACAGTTTGGGGAAGAATTTTTTATCAAATAATTTAGAGGCACAGTCCTTGCTGATGAAACACTTTTCTCAAAAGTTAAATGTGTATACTTTTTGCTTTACTTGTTTTATTTATTTTTCTTTTTTTTTCCCCTTTTTTTGGTCTTAGGGAAGCTGTGTATTAAATGGCTGAAAAAGGCTCTGTGATCATGAGGAAAATGTATGTTATGGGAATAATACATGGAAATGTATTTATAAGGAGGCGGAATCAGCTAAAAATATCCTTACAAGCAGGCTAAGTTATAATTTTCAATTGTGGTGCTCGCAAAACCCTCCAAGTACCATCAGTCCATCTCCTTCTTATTAAAAGGCACCATAGTTTAATCAAGTCACTGTGAAACCATGGCCTCAAAATTGCAACCAAATTGTTTGTGCAGTGTTTTGTATCTAAGGAAACAAATGTGGGCTTCTAGAATTACATTATTAGTTTCTTTTGAGCCATGTGCTCTTCAAAGATTTTTCAGGATCGAGCCATGCTCAGGAGCCAACTACTCCCTGGGAGGAAGCCTCGGGCCCCTCATTACTCCTTCTGGAATCATCTAGCTCCCTTCTGGCTAGTTGGTGATTTGGGGTTCTGGCAAGGGGGAGGCAAACAGAGAAATGTTCTACCAGGTTCGCTCTGCCAGGCATTTGCAACTTAATATGAGGCTGTTAGGAGTCTATTGGTGAAAAGAAGGTTGTGATCAATCTGCCGCTTTCTACTAAACTCTGTCAGTGATTTCCAGCCTGCATGGTGCCCTGATGCCTCTTACGATGCAGCTCCCCAGGAGATGCTGTCAGTAGGGCTGGTCGTGAGACCAACATTGCATTCTGGGTAATCCTTGGGCCTAAGGGCTATACTTTGAGAAACACAGCACTGTGTTATCCTATGTCTGAAAGCTGATCTGTAAAATAGAATCAGGCCGACACACGCTCTCTGTGCTAAATGAGAAGAATCATGTCACTGATGTGCAGTAACTGGTGACTCAACCCCATCCAGCAGCAGGTGCAGCCTGACCCTCAAAGCTTCAAGTGATCTCCCCAAATAGCCCATTAGCAAGTAGTGCGATAGCAGGGTGGGTGGGGATAACTTAGCAATGACACATTAATGTGGTCCTCTCACTTGACTGGTTAGGTGTCTGTGGTGTGGATGAAATTATGGTCACCAGCATTGCCCACTCCCACCATGGAGCCCAAGTGGAGGACAACATGCTGCCTTCTGAACAATCACAGGTGGCTGGCATGAAGGGCTTTGCACAACTGTCTTATTTCAGAGGTGTTGATGCATGCCTATAGCTCTGTGGGGCTCGCAGACCTGGGCCCACACACGTTTCTGCCTGGTTCTGGCCTTGCTGTTGCTGGCTGGGCAGATCAAGCATTTTTCTTTCATTCAGAGAGCTTTTCTTTCTGCTTATTTGCACTCGTATCACTCCATACACTGATAGTAAACCCCTCTGATTCAGATAGCTTACACTTCATGCTGTCAGCATTATACTCAGAGATCTGAGTATAAATGTCTTTAAAACTTCTCCGAGATGGTTTGCCAACCAAATTTACAAGCTACTTAGTTTTGGGAATCTGTTGTTTACTTAGGGAACTCCAACTTAGAGCCTTTTCCAGGGCAGATAAGTGCAAACCATCAACTCATTATTTAGTTCTTAATGACTACTATTGTAAATCAATATTATTTGAGGTACAATTTACATACAATAAAATACCCACATGAAATGTATAGCCTGATATCTTTCTTTAAACTGTACTTTCTAGGGCAGTTCGCTGTTGACAGCACAATTGCTCCCTCAATTACAAGTGTTCTTCTCTGCTAGAAGGTGTTGATAATGAGGGAGGCTGTGCATCTATCGATGGGAACCAGGAGTATACTGATGACTTTCTAGACATTTTTAAAATTTTTTATAGTAATTACGTATTTACAGGAAGTTTCAAGAATGTAACAGCATATCCCATGTATGCCTTATCCAGTGTGCCTCAGTGTTTGCATCTTACATAATTAGAGTGTAATACCCAAATTAGGGACCTGGCATTAGTATGAAGGTGCATAGAGTTCTATGTCATTTGTCACATGGGTGGCTTCATGTAAACACCACCACAACTGAGACACAAAACTATTCTGACATACAGAGATCCGCCTCCTGCTACCCCGTTACAATCACACCCACAATGGCTCTTCCCTCCACTACCTAGTCCCTGAGAGCCACCAATCTCTTGTTTCTCTTTATGGTTTTGTCATTTCAAGAATCTCATATAAATGGAATCATTCAGAATGTTAGATAAGCGGCATCTATCACTCCACACAGTGGCCTTAAGAGTCATCTAAATGGATGTGCTTTGCCCTTTTGATGGCTGGGTAATGCTCTGATTTATGCTGGCTTATATGTTATCTATACCCCATTCCTTTCCAAAGGCTATAATGTGGCTTATATCAAATTATATGCCACCAAGTTTAAGAAAACATGAATGCAAAACCAGGAGAGTTGAAAACAGAGCAGTGCAATATGCTAACCTTAGTGACTGGTTAACGTAATCACTGTGGCTAAGTTTCAAAGCTGGCTCTGAAATTTCTGGCATCCTGAGTAAAAAGAGAACATGATAAATGGCAGAGCTCCTCTTATGTGAAGGAGAAAGACTGCCAGTTCTTAAATGGAGAGAACTATTCTGCTGGTGTTAAATATAAAATAATAATAATGATAATAACTCACAAGGAGTTTTCCATAGAGCATATTGATGTAATGGATATCATTCTCGGCAATACTTCTACAGCAAATGCAAACACAGACATCCTGCTGCTGGCTACTTTTCATTATGAGTTATCAGTCATAAGGCAAAAAGCAAATTGTTAAAGTACAACTCCATAAAGGCCAAACCAACAAGATACATTATGAGCCTAGCACTTGGACACAGCCTAGAGTCTATGAGGTGGAGCCTCCAAGCATAGTAGTGTGACTCAACTTGGATTTCTGGTTCTTCACCTTTCTAGCCTTTTTGTAAGTAGTTGAGGCCATAGGACCAGTTACAGCACCTTGTATTTTCAAAAGATGACTTTCTTAAAATATGGCACTGACATTTCTCCATCAAGATGTTGGGTCTAGCTTTCCCCCTCTTGAACATGGGTGGGCTTTAGAGAAGAAATGCTATGTGATTTGGGATATTAGCTTCCACTCACCTCTGCCTAGTCTTCAATATTCCTCTCTCTCTTTCTCCTTTCCCCTCTCTCTCTCCCTCCCTCCCCTCCTTGCATTGCTGGAGTCCTGAGTCAACACATAAGAAGTTCAACCATCCTGAAACTGTCATGCTGGAGAGAGCTCATGGAAAAGATGCATGGAGATACATAGCAGTTAAGAGTTTGTCCAAGGATCCCCCAGCTCTTCTAGACCAGAGTGTTGAAATCCTCCCAAGGGCTCAGATATGAGAGCAAAGAAGCTGTACTGGCTAATTTGAATTGTCAGCTTGATTGGATTAAGAGATGCCAATGATTAAGAGGCTTCTGGGTGTGTCAATGAGGGTGTGTCTAGGAATGATAGGAATGTGGGATAGTGAACTGAAGTGGAGACCTTCCCTAAGCATGGACAGCACCACCCTATAGGATGGAATAAAAGTTGGAAGAACAAGGAAGCAGATGCTGATGCAAGCTCAATTCTTCTTGAACAAGTTCTTGATCACTGCTTTTATTGTCTGAGGATATCAGACTCTTGCTTTTTCACTCTTCCAAAGCAGACTCTGCCAATGATTCTCCAGGTAGTTTCCAGAAGCCTTGGTCTTGGACTAGGGTAGCACTGTTGATCTTTCTTGTTCTGGGGCTTCCACCTCTTGGACTGAACAGTTACTGGTTCTTCCAGCTCTCCAGCTGCAGACAACCACTGTGGACTTTCCAGCTTCTGGTTGTGTAAGCCAATCTAATAAATCCCCTTTTTATAATCATACTTCCTGCTGATTCTGTTCCTCTAGAGATCCCTGACTAATACAGAAGTCTTGGAGTTGATTGAACCTCAGACACTTTCTAACTGCAATCTCAGAAAAGGATATTAATTTATTTTCAATGAGAACTGGAGCAAATTATTTGGGCTTCCTAGATCTAGGAGAGTGATTGAATTGCAAACCACTCTGCTATTTGCAAGTGCTGATGAAAAAATGTGTAGGAAGATTCTGCATATTACAGTCAATTTTGAATCATCTAGAAATCAAGATTTCCTTGAAATATTAAAGAAAAAGAAACATTTACTTTATACGAGCTCCTTTTCTGAAAAATCTTCATAAGAGAAAAAATTAAGATGCAAAAAACTTTAACACACGCTTCTAACAATTTCAGTTGTGATGAATTTTATTGTCTCTGCTAATTTTCCAAAGCTTACTTTCTTCATTCTTTGTGTCTTATTTTTTGAAAATGCTTTCTCCTTTCATTCCAGTTTCCAGAGCAGAGCTGATTATATGGCATCTGGTTGATCCTAAAAGAGTATCCTTTTAGGACTCTACAGGATTTAAAGGCCGATATTGACCTAAAAGTCCTTAATGTTACAACAGAGTAAACCTGAGCACTAGGACCTTCCCAAGGGCACAGCGTGGATTGTAACCTCTGGCACCTGTCAGTGCTTGCTCTCTTCAGAGAAGCAACCTGACTCTCTGACTCCATGAATATGCAGGATGCAGCCTTTGCATCAAGGACTGCGTGGCATCTAAGGATAGCCAGAAGGGTGAGGAGTGTAAGTAGAGACTGTCTGCTGGTGAGCTCCCTCTTCACATTTAAGTGCCTTCCGAGTCCCCTTACCTTTGCCCCATGACATACCAATACAACCAGTCTTTATTAACTTGTTATCCACCACTCTTCCAGCATAACTATGACATGTTATAAAACCAGGAAAGGCCCCTATTTCTCATAAAATGTAAGAAGTATTAAATGGAAATAATGCATAATCACTGGTTGCAAGTCCCTGAAGATATACTTTCTTGAACTTTGTCTTGTATGGATCAAATTAGCAATTCTCATTAACCTGTAGCTGTTAATCCCTTAATCATTTCCTGTTATTTTTCAATTCAAAATCATGCAGATTCAGGATTCTAAAACTGGTTGTATATCATGGATCTTCAACAGTACATCCTTCCTTCTTTTTATTAATGAAGTGAAGAGATTAACATGTCCTTAAACCTTCATTAAATTCTATATGCCTAGAGAAACATTTCTTTATTGCATCTTCCCCTTTCCATTTAAAACATGTCTTCTGGTACACACGCTTCATACATATTGTATACTTTTCTTTCAGAGCTCTAACCTAAAGTTGATTATTATTTGTATCCAGTTTTCCTTACCATCCTGTATTCCATGAAGGTAAAAGCAGTATCTGTTACATTCATCTTTATAGGCTTAAGGGAAGAGCCATTACAAATACTTGCTAATTGAGTGAAGCATCACCTCTCAACTCAGACATTCTCTGCTCAGGGATTTATTGTCTGCTCTTTTTGAATAGGTAATACATAAGAAAATTTATGGAATAATATTTCAGTTAAAACAATGCGAGAGATAATGTGACTGACTTGGAAGAAATCATAGATGAGTAATATTATGCAATAAAATCTCAAAGAATTGAGAGGTAGCCATATCCCTAGGAGAAGGTGTATACAGACTGATTTAAGTAGGAACTTGGACCTTGAAAGTACGATGGGAAGAAGTGAGGTAAATTAGAGACAATGGAAGAATTGGTAAAAATCAAGGAGAGAAATGTATATTTTATTCATTGCCGGGGCAGTTTTATGTGCATGTTTCTCTGGGGAAAATGTCCTTATAGGAACACCATGAAATAGAAACTTTAAGAACTTATTTGTGGAATTTATGGATGTTTTTTAATGGTAGAGTCCATTCTGTGTTCCATAAGGACTGGAACCACAGCATGTTTCAAACAGTTAAGTGGGATGATGAAAAACTTGCCATGGAAAGATGCATCTGGTAGTTTAATGCAAGGTAGGTTGAGGAGAGACCTTCCAGAGGGAGAAAAGCTACTTGCTGAAGTACCCTAAGAAGCGTAGAGGCAGTTGGAATCAAATGAAGGTCATATGTGATATTCATTATAAAATATGGTAAGATGCCAGGAATCAACGTGCATTGTACATGCAGGGAAGGCATGGAGAGAGGTAAGCAGCAAAGATACGACTACTGGGAAGATGGCAATAATGAACAGAATGTGGGAGGACATGTGGAAGGAATTATTTGTGTAGATCAGATGATGAATTAGAGATTGTAAATGATCATTTCCAATGGGATCTATAAGTGGCCATATGATATAAACAAAGGTAATAGAAGATGGGACTTTGAGATCGAATTCAGTGATGAAATAATTGAGTTTATTATGATTGATTTTGTAACTTGGGTACTAGTCAGATTTTACAAAGATCCCATGTGTCTTCAAACACAATGTGTTAATGGTTATGGGGATTCATTTTTATATCTCTTTTCAGTTAAGCACATTAATTATGTCATTCAAAACTATATCCTTACTAGTTTTATTGAAAGAGAAGTATATTAAAATCTTTTGGTAAAACTTCAATGAATCTTTAAAAATAATTTGTTTTTTAAAAAAAACAAAAACAAAACAAAGAACAACAACAAAATAACTTGTACATAATGTGGCATGTAGCCTTTAAATAAAATTCATTAATTGTGCTACTTTAAAATTCTATATTTTATTACAACTTTTCAGCTTAATCTACAAAGTTTCTGAGAGTTAATATCTCTACTGACTTTCAGTGCCTAAAATTTTGATTATAAATCTGTGACTTTTTCTTTATGGATTTTAGGGTTATCATATATCCAAGTTCAAAATTAAAACTTTCTGGCAAATTATTCATTTTATTTTAAGTTGGAAATTTTTATCCATAATAAAGTTTATTTTTTTTCCAACATTAATATGACTTCATGATGTTTGTTTCGTAACTTATTTTCACCTTTTTACTTTCAATCTTTGTTGGTCAATTTTTGATGTATCTTATAAACAGCTCATTGCTAGGGTTTTGAAAAATCGAAACTGAGAATTTCTTTTCTATATAAATTTCTGTTTCAACTTCTATTTGATTTATTGATACATTCTGATTTCAGTCCAGTACTTTATTTGTAACCTATATATAACCCCTTCTCCTTAGTTGTCATTTACTCCCCACAAGTTTCCTCTGTGTGTATGTGTGTGTGTGTGTGTGTGTGTGTGTGTGTGTGAGAGAGAGAGAGAGAGAGAGAGAGAGAGAGAGAGAGAGAGAGACTGAGTGCATTCTTTAACAGTTCCTCAGTGAAGGATTATGACATGATATATCTTTGTCTGAAAATGCCTTAATTTTGCAATATCTTCAATTGATAGTCTGGTTAAATGAAAATACATTTCAAATGGGTTGAAATATTTATAAAAATATATCTCTCCTTCTAAAATGCAAGCCTTTTAAGGACAGCAATAATAGCTGATTCATTTTTATAATTGTCCAAAATGTCTAACTCAGTGCTCTAGGCACCATAGGGATTCTGTTAGTGGACAGCAGGACAGCCAAGGGACCATCTCTCATGTGCAGGGCGTTATGTCAGATAACCTTTTTTTCTGGTGCTGGGAATACAGGCGTGCACCACCATGCCCGGCTTCAGATAATCTTAAAGGAGAATAATTGTACTGTTTCAGTCAACTTTTTTTGCCACTGAGAACAAAAGACCTGAAAAGAAAAATTTTACAGAATGAAAATGTTTATTTGGTGTTCCCAGTTTCAGTCTCAGTCCACAGATGGACCATCTCCTCTGAGCCTGAGATGAGCAGAACATCATGGCAGAAAGGTGTGGAGGAGGAGAGGAGGAAAGGAGGACAGGCACTATGGAACACAGAGAGACAGCTCCACTCCCCAGGGACAAATATAGACCCCAAAGACACACCTCCATGACCTACCTCCTCTACCCACCCCCTACCTGCTTACATTACCTCACAGTTAATTCATTCAAATGAATTAACTCACTGATTATGTTAAGGTCTCATAGCCCAATCATTTCACTTCTGAACTTTCTTGCATTGTCTTACACATGAGCTTTTGGGAGGGACACCTCATATCTAAACCATGACATACCTTATTCTCTCTTTTGACCCTAAAGGCAAATTCTGGGGTTCCTTAGACACTTGAGGGAAAATACAGAGACACTAGGCCAGTCTAACTCCTCCCTGGAATCTTGAATTTGTGCAGTAATTTATTTGGTCTGAAACTGTTTCATACAAATAGTAAAGCACAATGGAGTGAGGAACTCCTTTTCCTAAGGTATTTATGTCCTTTTTACAAGTTGTTAACTATGCAAATACAATGAGGTTTTGCTCATAATTGCTATTCTGAAATTTTTTTAAAATTTGAGCTACTTTAAGATTTACAGAAGCAACGTTCTCTACCAAAACTGATATTTCTTTTATTTATCTACAAAATAAGATCAACAAATTGTTCTTCTGTAAACATGCTTTAAGAAAAGTAGGTACATTACCAGGACAAGAAGCAAGGCTAGAGGAGTGGTTCTATGTAGAAAGACAATGACTCTGCTCACATGAATACTCAGAGCACTTGTCAAAGAATAGAACAAAGATGTTTACTTACCTTTGAAATGAGAAGTCACAGAGCACATTTGCATACACTTCATAGAACTGCAAACTTTCCCAGTTTCTCATTAAAGAAAAAAAATGCAGCATACCACTCCCCTGTAAGGGGTGGCAAGATGAAGAGAAGATATAAGGATGATTGTGCATAAAAAATTAACCCCCCAAAAAAGACATACTGATTTGAGTTAAAAAAATGCCCATATACCCATTTATTTATTTATTCGTCTTTTGCTCTCATTATTTTTTTCATAATTATTTGAGTATATACAAATGTATCAGACTCTGCAAGCTCCTGGCACTATGAAAATTAGAAAGAATTGGCCTCTGCCTCAAAGAGTTTAGGTTAAATTAAACATATTATCTACTGAAAAAATAAATGCTATACTAAATGCATTACAATGAGGCATAGCATTGTTTTGGAGGGAGAGTCGCAATACCAGAGCACATTTATTTACCTGGAAAATCTAGCATGAGAACTCCTTAGGATAGAATGCGTAACTCCAGGTGGAGTGGCAGGTGTGTCCCCACTGTGAAGATGGCCACATTAGGGCTGTTAGAGCCAGACACTTAAGCATCGGCAACATCAGCAAGACCTGATTTGCTCTGATTCCAAGCTTAGAAGCCACCTTCCCATTAACCTTTCTGCAGATTGCTTATGGGAAGAGAGGTGCTGACCACACCAACAGAAACATCCCCTGCGCTCAGCTCAACCCATCTCTCACTGTAAATTTGCATTCTTGTGCAAATATTCTTCCAGGAAGCTTGATTACAGGGTAGTCCCTCCCCTGCTGTTCCCCAGAGACGGATCCATTCTTTATGTGCTGAATAAATCAAGCCCCTGAGATGAAAGCAGAGTGGTAACTCTGAACCTTGGAGAATTCATCAAAGCAAATGCCACCTTGTTTCCCCGATGACACCTCTGATCTCACAGCATGTCCTGCGTTTTCACACATCTACAGGTACATGTGTTTATCATGAATATTTTACTCACAATTCTTTTATGCCCTCAATTTGAGGTAGTGATCGAAGTTAGCTCACTCCAAGAACATCCCTGCCCAAGAGCAGGGATGTTCATTATTCCCAGTAGACCTGGCTCCTCACACCCTCTGCACCGGCCCTGCCCTAAAATTGGAACCGATTTCAGTCCTCTTCTTTCCCACCACCACTTATGGCAAAATCCACTTATGGCAAAATCACCTGGAAGCCAAGACTTTGTGGAAGAAAACTGCATGCAAATTACACAGAAACAAAACAAAACTTACTCTTTGGCTCATTTTTTAGCTCTGTACCCCTCAAATTTCCATTGTGGCTGCACCCAAAGAGGACCTTTAGTTTGTCATTGAATCCAGCTCCCCAAAATGTGTTGTCCGAAAGTCAGGACTCCTGATTGTGATCATCCATCTGCTCCCAGATGAGCAGGTGAGCAGGAAGGTGAGTCTGTTCTTCATTTGCCTTGTTTCTCTCTTCTGATTCTTCAGTATTTTCTGGACCCAATTTGCTGCTGGTGAACAAAACCTTCTCCATGTCATCCTGCTGCGCTCTCTTTTACCCACTGATTTTATTGTATAACTTTTGTACCTCTGTTATGGTTTGGATGGGAGGTGTCCCCCCAAAAGCTCATGTGTAAGACGATGCAAGAAGGTTCAGAGGAGCAATGATTGGGTTGTGAGAGTCTCAATCCAAGCAGTGATTTAATCCCTTGATAGGAATTAACTGAGTGGTAACTGCAGTGGTGGGGTGTGGCTGGAGGAGGTGGGAATTGGGGCGTGGCTTTGGGTATGTATTTGTATCTGGTGACTGGAGTCTCTGCTTCCTGATCACCAGGTTGTGAGCTGCTTCCCTCTGCCACACTCTCCTGCCATGATGTTCAACCTCACCTGAAGCCCCGAGGAATGGCCTTCTATGGCCTAAAACCTCTGAAACTGAGCCCTCACGTAAACTTTTCCTCCTGTGTAGTTGTTCTGGTCGGATCCTCTAGTCACAGCAGCGAAAAAGCTGATTAAAACAACCTCCAATTTATAATCTACCTCCAACAACTAATTCCTATTAAGGAAAACATTTTAAGAATTGCCATAAATTTCACAGCTTAAAATGATACAAGTTTAATATTTGTACTTTCTGAAGTTCTGAAATCTAGGCATGGTGTGGCTAGACTCTGTTCAGGATCTTGCTGAGAGGAAATCAAGGTGTGGGTTGTGGTTAGTTTCATCTGAGCTCAGGGTTCTATTTCAAGGTCATAGATTGGCAGTGGAACATATTTGATTGAAACTGGAGGGAGAAGCTCCCTATATTAGTTGTTAGCCAGAGACAACTCCCAGCTACTGGCGGATGCCTCAGTTCCTTGTCCCGTGACCCCACAGTTCTTTACCTTTAAGGTTTGCTTCTTCCACTGTCTTTGACTTTGTGTCTGGCCAGAAAAAATGCTCTGGTTTTAAGAAGCCCGTGCAATTAGCTCAGGTCTACCCAGACAATCTCCTTATCTTATCAGGGTTCCCTGATTTATGACTTTAATTATATCTGCAAAATCCCTTCACACCAGTACCTAGATTACTGATCTAATTAATTGGGTGAAGGGGATACACCAATGACTGCAAATGTTAAAGAGCCCATCTTAGAATTCTGCCTCCTCAGTCAGGTTTACTGTGAAATGAATAAACAATGAGCTTCAAGATGACTCATTTACATCACTTTTCCATGTCTTTAGGACAGAATCCACCTGTGCATTGTATCCATATTTAATTAAAACAACTGGGGCTGGGATTGCAGCTCAGTGGTAGAGTATTTGTCTAACATGTGTGAGGTACTGGATTTGATCCTCAGCACCACATAACAATGTAAAAGAATAATAAAAAGCATGTGTCCATCTACAACTAAAAAATAAAATTTTAAAAAAAAAACACACAAAAACAACTGTCATTTCCCACTCCGGATTTTCTGGGTTTATTGTTGTTGTTCTTGTTGTTGCTTTGGGTTTTATTCATGGTATCTTAGAGACTCAACTAAAGAGAAGGTGATGTCAAGTTAGGGAGATTTTAATTTCTGCTTAGTGGGGGGTTTTTATGTGGTCCTGATCACTTCTGTGAAGTAGCTGGACAGTTTCCAGGAACACTGCTCTCTATGCCCACTTACCAACCAGGTCACACAAAACGAGGGTCCCCACTGCATTACAGACGAGACTCACAGGACCCAGTTCTGGAAACATGTGAGAATAGAGGGAGGAAAACAAATCTTAAAAAGAATGGAGCCAAAGCTGGTCTCTGGAAAATGCTTCACAAAATCAGAAGTGTAAAATTACAAACAGAGACTTGGTTTGTCGTCACCGTATGGTTGAGAACTAAGCTTTTACTCTTAGAAATATGATTAGTAAGGAAATAGATTAAGTTGAAAATGCACATTATGGTTGAGAACTAAGCTTTTACTCTTAGAAATATGATTAGTAAGGAAATAGATTAAGTTGAAAATGCACAACACAGTTTTACCAAAAATGGAATATTTAATAAAATTTGAATACATCATTTGATTTACTATTTGGAAAGACATTGAAAATTTTATGGAAAAATTATAGGCATTTGGTATGGGTATATAAGATAAGTTTCTCCTTCATTGGAATTAAATTTACTAAGGAGTTTAAAGAAAATTCTCATGAAACAAGTAACAAAGATGAACAATGAAATCTTATAATGGAAATCAAATTGTAGTCAAAAATATACCCAGATTATACCAAAAGTAATCATTCTTCCTGGGGAAGAAGTACATTTTGGAGAGAAGTAATTAATAGTTGCTTGGAATTTTTTGTAATCTAATTAGTGAAGAGAAATGAATCATGTATAAATAAACTTCTTGCTTATTTTATGCAAATTATCACCACAGATGAAAGATAATATAACAAGCACAAATTGGTTAATGAATATCCCTAACTTAATGAGTAATTAACATTGAACAGTGAATAGGGAACCATCTAAGTCCCTAAGATTTTATAGCACACATATGACAGAAATTGGTAGAGGATCACCACTCCTATAATTTAAAAATTTAGTAAGTCATCAATAATTAAAAATAAAAACAATATCTGACCATTTATACGAATTATTGGATTTTCTTTCTATACTTACAGCAAATATTTCAAATTTGTCTTCTAAAGTTATGATCAAAGAGGATGCAAGTACCTCATGTAAGAGTGTCTCATGTTACTTCTTACCAATTTTGTTCTATTTGTGAATTTATTAGTATTTCAAAAATTGGAGTGGTCTGATCCCTACTTTTCTCATAAGTATTTTCATCAGTGTCAATTTTTTTTTGTACACAATACTGCAAGTGGATTTTAAAGAAGTCCTCCCACATTGTATGAGATTCAGGCCTCAGAAAACCTGAATCTCCACCCCATTCCCACACCCTGTATTATATCTCCCACTCCTTAAGGGATATCAACATATAGAACATCTCATTTAGACACAAAGAGATGCCCTTACCCTCTCCTCTTGGGAATACTTGGTCCTAAATGGACTTGGTCTCCACTAGGACCTTATGTCTTCCTTCATGGGCCTGGTGCAGGAGTAGGAAGGGGCTACTCAGAGCTGTACAACTGACATCAGATCAGACCCAGCAGTTTAGGATTTGAAAGTGACCTGGAGCATAAGCTATTTTTTAAAATAAACAGCATACAATTAGCTATTTCAAAGTGTGAGATTCAGTGACATTTCCCGTTGTATGCAACTTCCAGTTCTATCTAATTCTAACACATTTCCATTACTCTCCAAAGAAGCTCTCTCTCCTTCAAGGGACTGGAGTGTCAGCAGAGGTCATCAGTTCTTGGAGTAGAATGATGAGCCATATTCAGCTTGCTTCCCTACTTTCCACATCTTAATTTTGCAAGGAGGAAGGCAGACTTCTCTTCATGCTTCCAAACCCCAACTTCTATACCTGAAATGATAAATAGAAACAAAGGGGTCAACATTCTCAGTCCCCAGACTTCTGGAATCTTCTTGTATCCATTCTGGAGCCTGGTAGACAGGGTTTGTTTGTGGTACCTGTTCTGATTGAAACCCACCTCTGTACCCCACTCCCATAAGAGTTAATGGTCTAAATTTTCAAATAAAGCCTCAAATGCATTCCTGAGAGACCCCTGAAAAGTGGTGAGGGACTTCCTGCTGCCTCAGGGCTGCCAGTGAAACTGTGGCCTCTGGGGGATTGGTGAATTCTACTTCAGTCATTCCAGTTCCCTTGTGTGAGTTAATCTCCAACCTCAACAGTTTTGTCCAATGCCTCACTCTCTTCCTTGCCTCCAATTGATACACTGCCAGCGGGCTTTTAAGGAGTGGTTCCATTATCTTTCTGCAATCAGATTGTGGTTAATATAGCCATTTCCTGCATACAGGGAGACTTGTAACTATATGTCCACGCATTATTCCAAAAGTACCTGGGAACGTGAGATTCCCCTCCATTGCCTCTCCCTCTCTTCTGCGGGCATGTGGTGGTGTTTTCTTACAATTAACCACTGAAAACGTGTCTCTGTAGCAAATATTGTCAAGCAGGGCTTCCCACGTATGTCAGATGGCCAAACCCCTAGTTCCTCTTACTCCAGGAAATCATGTCTGAGCAGATGAGGCAGATTTTGAGTTCTGAATCCATATTAGATATTGTTTCTGCTTTTAGGAAGTTTCATCTTCTTAGGATGTTGGGTGTCAATCAAGGATCAATTAAATCATGGTTATTGGCTTGTAATTTTTAAAGACCTTCTCATACAACATTTCACACCCTACTTTGTCTCTGAAACAGCCAATCTGGAGTCAAGTAGTTCCAGACAGAGATATGGTGTTTGGAATTTCTGATATTGAATAGTACACTTAAACATTTATTAGGATTATTATTGCTCTTACCTCAGTAAAGAGGAAGAAAAGGAAGAGGAGGAAGACGACTACCAGTAGGGCATCTTCTTGATAATGGCAATGAAAGCAATGAATCATGATTCAGTTAGAAGGGGGATGTTTAATCAAAGATGGAGCTTAGGACCACCTCTTAAACTAAAAACCATTGATGGTGCCTCAGTACAGATCCTCCTTCCCCACTTGATAGTAACATTGAAAACAGACTTACATCAACACATTTTTTTACATTTAACATAAAGATATACCCTCATAAAAGCATTTAGGAGTACAGTGGATTTCACTAAAAATTCAAAGGAAATAGGAAGATTCACATTACAGAGCAAAATACTGAACAAAAACTTCATGAGACCTTTCAGTTCATCCCAATGCACCTCTGACCATTGGAGTTCCTCTGTGAGTCCCTCTGCTCTCTTTGATGGTTGGCAATAATGTCCCACTGCCTTCACAGAGATGTGGATATCCTTCATAGTTTTGTGTCATCCCCTAGAAAACATGATCGTTTGGATTTTTCCCTCTGCCTCCTTCACCCCTTTGGGGATTAGTGCCAACTGGCTGGTAATCTTATCCCAGTATTCTTAAAATTCTAATAAATTGCATATTTTCCATGTTGTTAAAATTAAATTGAGAGAGAATATCAGTCTAACTATTGCTGCAAAGAAAGACAGGACTTAATGCACTGAGGTCCCAGAGCAATTAACTTCATCTTACCTTGCCTACAAGAAAGGATTAAAGCCAAAAAAAAAGATTTAAAGAAAATAAAGACTCAAAATTGTCATATCTTTATTCATTCTTTTGAAGAACAATAAATTGTTCTCTTCTGTTTTGTCTATCCTAGCTAGAACTAATTATCCTAGTTTAATTAATACATACTAATTTATACTATACATATTATACGTTAGAAAGTTTGGTGATATCATCAAATTTCAACAGCTATTCTTGACTACTTACCCAGTAACTATGGGTACAGATACTGTCGTACTTTTTATGCAAAAAAATCAATAACTTCCATCATCACATGAAAGCATCTAAAATTATTTACCAATCATTTTCATTTTCCTAAGAAATTGAATTATTTATCCTATCAAACTAGAATGTGGCCAAAATACATCTTTAGCAGTAAAATATTATGTACTAGAGAAGATGGTCTAGAAGGGTTAATCCACTTGATGACAACACTCATTTAAGAATCTTTCATTTTTTTTTTTTACTGAAGTTCTCCCCATGCATGACTCTGAGAGTTGGCCACAATGAAGAACCCTAACCTTGTTTGACTGCTCTGTACTACCTATCTTGGTTTGCCACCCTCCAGAATTGGAACATTGTTAAAATGTGCAGACTTCCCACTGTTTACAGAAACCAGTTTCTTGTTAATCATGGCAAAATGACTAACTCTGAAAATACTCTTCTAAGAACCCCTGTGAACTCACCGCAACTCCAGTGTAACGCCCATTCAGAAGGATTTCTGTGAGTCCTTTAAAATTTTGTGGTTTATCACAAATTGCCAAAAACTTGCCTACAGTGCTGTTTATCAGCACTAAATTACTTCAAGCGCTCTTCCTGTGTAGGCATTCAATGTTCTGTGTGACTCCTTATGCTAATGTTATATTTATCACTGGTATTTCTGCTCACATGAAACAAAGCACATTCATAAAATCTGGATTTCACACAAAGGTTGCTTTTTCTTCAAGGTTGCATTTAAATTGATTCCTTCTAAGTATTTCCTCTATATTCCTATAAATCTGATACGGAGACTGGATGGATCAGTCACTGAAGTGAATCAGATAATGCGTTACACATTAAGGCAAAGTAAATTTAACCAACCACCAGTAAAAATGGATTTAGATGTGTGTGGTTTTTGTGAAACATGCAATCTGTTGTGTTTGATCTGGTCTTTTTTTTTTGGGGGGGGAGGTAGTTCATGTACAAATACACTAAATCAGTATATGTTTATGTAGGCAAATAAATGATCCTTTTCTTTTCGAACAGACTCCCAGACTCACCTCTGATTCCAAGTGAGTAAGGAACTTTGGGTGGAGTTCACCTAAGCTCCCAGACACAACCCCTTTATACATCATCCCCAAAGAGGTAGTTACTGCAAGATTTTGAGAGTGAAAATGTGGTGTCCATCTTCATTCTTGCTATGGTTCACCATGGAGCATGACTTTTATATTCAAATAGATATACTTCATGATTTTAAATATGTATTTCGTAGACCTATATTATTAAGTATGAAAGTCTTGCTAAAAACAAAATAGAACAGTGCCAAGGTTTAATTATAAATATGATTCAAGCAATTAGACTAACTGAAGGGATTTGGTCAACTAGGTAACTCAGCTATAAAAGCAAAGTGCCAGAAAAAGGAGTTGTTGACAGTATAGTTAGTTGGAATGGTCAGATGTTGTATTTCCCCCAGAATCTATGTTAAAAATCTCAACCCCAATATAATGGTTTTAAGAGGTAGGGCTTTGGGGAGGCAATTAGGTCATGAGGATGGAGCTCTGATAAATGGGATTAGTGCCCTTATAAAGGGAACACAGATAATTCTTTCAACTTCTTACTGCCATATAGGATTTAATAAGAAGTCTGCAGTCTGGAATTCAGAAGAGGATCCTGACCCAATCATGCTAGCACCCGAGTCACAGACTTCTGCCCTCCAGAACCAGGAAAAAAAAAAAAAGTTAAACTCAGTTGTTCATAAGACAAACCAACCTATTGCATTTTGTTATAGTAGCCTGAACTAAGACACTAGTCAAAGGTCCAGGTGTGTGAGTAGGTACTATTCATAAAGAAAAAGCAGAAAGGACTTAGGAATAAAATTTCAGCATCCTCATTGTTCTGATTTTGGAATATTTCTCCATATATTTTATTTATAGAATTGTTTTTTCAAAAATCATCATTTATAAGTCTGGCACTCTTGCCATCTGGTGCTATAACACATAAGGCCCAAGGTAAGAAACTTATCTCTGAGACTCCATAATACCCAACCAAAATGTTTTCATTGAAAAATCAATTGAATCCACTCATTTGAAAAACAAATACTAATAACATACAAGTTGATGAAGCCCAGAAAGCGAGTTCCATGTACCATGTAATACAAGTTAGTGCCAATATTCTTGAACAAGCCATGCATGTGTATGTATTTACATATATGCAGGCCCACAAAGTCAACTGCATGGAGCTCCTAACAATTGTATGAGTGAGGAAAATAACTTAAAATATAATTAAATGTGATTTGCAGATACTGAATATTTATTCTACCAAACACATTTCAAGAAACTTAACAACAGCAACAACATTGAGAATCACTCTGAGGTGATCTCAGTATAACGATGAAGCCATATGAAAGGAACTTTTCTAGCCCAGATCCACCAGACTAAACATAGACTCCAAAAGCAAAAAGGCATTTTTAATGGCTCCAAAAGTTTTCATATTCCTACATTTCTAATAACAAACAACTAGTCTTTTTTGCCCAATTAAAACAATTTATCTCACTTTCTGTATAAAGGTCTGACCTATGACTCTTTTCTTATGCTCTGTGATCTGCTTCAGGGACCAGGGACGTACCCTGTGGTCTGGAAGGGGTCTGGATGGTTCCACAGCCTTTCTCTAGTCACCTGAAGTAGGAAGTGGCAAGGAGATGATTCAGCAAAAAGTGGGGGGTTCCATATTTTATTTTCTCATAAGAGTTTTCTTATTATTTATTAGGAAAAGACTTGAGCAGGTTAGGTCTCCTGTAAATAATTTTGTTTCTGGTGCAGTGTTTATTAATGGAATCACATTTCAGGAAACACTTGATCCCCATTAAAGCATTATACTTTCTGAAAAGATGAAACAGTCCTATCAAACAGGCTGTCCACATTTTTTAAAAAATAAGTTAGTTGCTATTGATTTAAAGTTTGGCATGGGTGGCATTATGTAGTATAGAATTAAGTATATTTGTGTGGAAAATGGAAGCTCTCTGCTAGAGAATTTGGGGATCGACCTGTAAAATACAAGTCTCAAATGCAACAAATCATTTGCATAAATGGTGTTTTTGACAGCAAATATAAGGTCATTTCACTGTTTCCATAGTAGTTTCTCTCTCTCTCTCTCTCTCTCTCTCTCTCTCTCTCTCTCTCTGTGTGTGTGCCATGTGCACTTTGCTTTCAGTGTTTGGCTTATCTAGTGACATACCAGCACTTTTTAACAAAACATCCAACATGTCTAAGCTGCTTTTACATTCCTCTGACATCATGTCTCCTTTTGCAAAAGAGGTTTCTCCCCCTTGCTAATGTTTTTACAACTGTTTTCATCAAGCTCTTTGTCACTAAATACATAGTTAGAGACACCTTTGGCAATATGAACCTGTGAAACATGGGCTATGTGTGGCCAGAGTCCAGAAAGCTGGCAAAGTTGAACATCTACAACAGTTATGAAGTTGAGTCTGTCTTTTCAGTTGTATTTATCTAATAGCACTTTGAGTTTGTCCCCCACTTCCTAGGTAAAAGCTTAATTCCTGAAATGATCTACAGTTTCTGAGTTTATGGAAAGAAAAGAGTTACTTAACACATGATTAACATCTGAAGAATAATTGTTAAAGTAATTTCTTTGACTTGTTGCCCCAACCTCTACAGGACTATATTTCATTCTGAAGACTTGTTGATAAAAGTTTCAAGGGATGTATCTTCATTTTCCAAGAAATATTCAGTGCCTCTTCATGCCACGGCTCTATGCAAGATACTGAAAATGTAGCAAACTACAACAACAACAAAAATGTGGGGCCTGCTAAGGTTTGAATAGTCTGTCCAAATTCATACTGAATCCCTAACCCCCGATCTGACAGTATCTGGAAAGAGGGCCTTTAAGGAAATAATTGAGGTTAAATGAGGTCATAAACACATGGCCTTAATGTCCACCTCCACCCCTGCGTGCACAGAGAAAGAGTCATGCGAGGACATAGCAAGAAGGAGCTTGTCTGCAAGCCAGGAAGAGGCTTTACTACAAACCAAATTTTCTGGCACATTGAGCTTGGACTTCTGGCATCTAGAACTGTGAGAAAATAAATTTCTCCTGTTTAAATCACCCAATGTGTGGTATTTTGTTATGGCAGTCCTAGGAGACTGAGACACCTTCCATCATGCAGCTCTGACTCTAACAGAAGACAGCATAAGGTTGATTTATGGAAAACACAAGGCAAGAGAAGAGCAGCTCAGCCACACGTGTCCTGCCATGAAGACACACAGAATTGTCCCCATGACTCCAAACAATGCCAACGATGCATATGTGTATGTAGTCAGAAAACAAACAGGAGCCCAATGATACGACTTGGGAGAAGTGGGTGTCTATTGGAAACATGGAAATGTTGACTAGAGCTCTATTTTAAAGATCATTTTACAAAAATATCTTAGCCTGAGGATGGTCAGAGGCACACTTGGAAAAAGTTCTTATCAATGAAGAAATGGAAAAATTTCAGAGGAATTTCCCATTTCGCATACCACTTCTACCGGGCAGTTTTAGACTCCCAATAACCTTCTTCCCCATCTTCTCTCATTCCAAAATAGTTCAGAATACCATATTCTTGCTCTTTAAATGAAAGGTCTTCCCATTCTTAAATCCTTCAAAGACTCTCTACCCTCTTGGTCATTCCCCATTCATTAAGAGCATCACTCATTGCAGATCTCAAACATGGACTAAGCAACATCTGAAGTCAGCTACTTCTGCCCATTGAAAAAGAAAAAGGTGAACACAGACAATTCTGTGTGCTCTCAAAAACATTTCCTTTCCCTTTTATGTACACAATGCTGCATTTCCTAGTAGTACCTGACCCCTGGGATATGAAAACAGGAAGTATTTTTTCTTTCTTTCTCCCAGGTCAGACCAGACCATAAATTATCCTGCACAATCTTCCATACCATAAATGATTGTTCTTAATTCAAATCATAGTTAATGGTCCTAATGAGTTGAAATGACCCCAAATAGTTCTCTGCCCACTTGCAATAAGTGTGAGATGATTTTTCAATCTTGCGTATGCATGCTCTTTCCACGTATAGTATGTATGCTTAAAGTACTATAAATTTTCACAGAATGTTATTTTCTGACCCAATCCTCTCCTTGCAGTGCAATAACTGTATGATGATTTCTCATGATTGATAGTTGAATTCATTTTTCAATGAGATACCCGGATCCAAATGAATGCTTTAATATTTCAACCTCTTAAAAATGTAATGAAAAACCTGTCATGGATAATAAGTTGCAATGAAGAGCTTGAGTACTTTAAATGACAGGCTCTCTGTGATTTCAAATTCCAGGTCTCCTGGATGTGAGGTATATAGTTAATGAAGCTAAGGATAGTAACTGTGAAGAAAAATATAATAATTTAGTAAATATTATAATTCACAAGAACCAAAATAATCACTTATTGGAAGTTGGAAGGAGAAAATAACTTCAATAGTCTTTATATCAGAGACTGTGAGAAGCAATCTGAGGATTCCTTAAACAGATATCTCATCTCCTTTTATTAGTTTGCTTAGTTTCCCCCTAATGCTTCTTTTGTCTGTATTCTCTTATATGTTAACCAAAATAACACAACACTGAACAAACCTGGATTACTAGAACAAAATAATTCTTTAAGTTTTACTATCAATAGAGTTTTGGTGTTACTAAAACTGTAAAATGGGCAATCATAAAAGTTAAGTTTACTTTCACTACGTATACCAAGATTTATGTTTAAAGAATTAGAATGGCTTCCTAGATGTCACCCAGAATCAAAAGTTCTATTACACTGATAAATGTGATTTTCCACTTCAGGTAAGTTCTTTTTTCCAGTCTGTGTTTTATGTGGTTGTTTGTTACTGAGACAAACCAAATGGCTAAATCAATACAAATGGCCCTCGAGGTCTAGAGAGACCACAAGAAAGTGCAGCATCATTAAACTAAATTACAGACAAGCACTTAAGGAGACAAATAAGTATTTTGTTACCATAAGTCCTTTTTTTTATGGGGAAGATGATTGAAAATGTTTACAAAGCACCAATGGTACCAGGAACAAGGTTTTTATGGTAATGTACTAATGGTTAGGTATAACTTAGTTGTTATGACTGTTTAAATCAGAGAAAAGTGTAGGCCTAGAATTGGAAATCTGATAGTGTTTTTCTAAGCCCCAACACATACCTGGTATTAGGAAGCACATCAGGCAATTTAACCCAAGAGAAGTGATAGTCAGGGAAATGAGAGTTCGAGAAGTAACAGGGTTAGGTAGAGAGCATGACATTAGTTCGATTACTCTGCAAATATGATCCATCGGTTGCAGGGGAAAGACAGGCTCTGGAGGGGATGGCAACGTCAGAATGCTGGAGCTCAAGTGAGTTAGGAAGGGAAAACACAGTCTCAGTGGGGGCTTTTGGTCCTGTTCTCCAGGAAAATGCTCCCAGATGGCCAGGCTGATTTCATCAGTGCCCTTTAGCACATGAAAATGGAGAGGGAGCTAGCTGCTCAGTCCCACAAAAGCCACATACAGACCTGGAGATGGCCTCAAGCAAATGACATTTTAAAAAATAATCACTTGAAAACTCAGTGGCAAGTCCATCTCAAAGGAAGGAAGAATAAATTAGCTGGAGTTTTTAACATTTGGGAGAACTGAGGGTGTCATCAACTCGCTGTCCCCAGAAAAACACTACCTGTGATCTGTACTTCATAAGTGGCAGTTTAGACTAGAAGTCACCTTAAAGTGGATTGTGGCTGTCCCTGGAAGAAAAACAAAATACATTTCTTTAATTAACCTCCTTCAATGAGGCATATACATTTAGTATTGGAAAAATTTATCTGTATTATGAAATAATTTAGTGATGGTGTTGGAAGTCCTAACAGGATATTTCTTCTTTCTTGTTTTTTGTTTTGTTTTTGTTTTTGCTTTTGCTTTCTCTGATTACCTGTAAGTCTAAATAGAAGAGATATTTCAGGAAAAAATATGTGCAAATTATTTTCATGACACAGACACACAGATTTATATCTTAACATGAACTCTATCTGAAAAGTTCAAATTTGTTATTGCTTTCCTGAAACATATTATTCATAAACATATCATACATTTTTGCTCGCAGTGTCTAAAAGGGTCATGCATTTGGAAGAGCAGTGTGTGTGTGCCCGTGCACATCACGCCGGTTGTTATTTTGAAAGATTAAATGGGAACTGAATAGACGATCCACTAAATCAAAAATATTCTTTTGTTGGTTGTGAAATTCTATTGGGAAACACTTCTAAAAAGCACATAAATATAGTGTATGACATTTTGGGGGAATATATTAGATACAAGGGTTTACAGAAAATTTGCCTTCAACACAGTAAGTTTATTATATGTGAAAAAAAAGATAAAATTTAAAGAAACTGCTGAAACATTGATAAATTAGTGTGTTTTATTTATTTATTTTTTTCCTGCAGCCAGGGTGGTAGAGCTGTTTAGTATGCATATACCTGCACTTCTCATTCAAACTCACGTTTCCAAATGGACCAGGTTTCCTTATCTTTGCATTAAGCATTCCTGTGCAAACTGGCTCAGTTGAGAAGTTGTGACCAGAGGTGACATGAGTCACTTCCAGGCTAAAGCATTTAATTGCTAATTTGAGTTTTAAGGCACCTTTTCCCTTTCTGACACTGATGGAGAAAGACTCAGATTCTAATGGTGGAACTATGGTTTGAAGGATCGTGGGTTAACAAATTTCTGCCTAGATAATTACCTGAGAATGTTACCTGGATGCATGGGCAAATTCACATTGGCCAAGAAACAAATATTTGTGGTTTTAAACCTTTATTATTATTATTATTATTATTATTATTATTATTATTATCTGTCATTTCATCACAACCTAGATGCACTAATGTATACAACTTTATATAGAACTTTCTGCTTTATGATATTTCCATGTAAGATCTAATATAACAATGATCATGTTTTGATAGGGTATTGAGTTTCATTCAAAAATAGCATACTAGAAGATGAGGAAAAAATAAATAATAAAAGAAAACAATATGACCAAAGTTGGTTCATCTTTATACAACTATTTGGAATATGTAAAAATGGGGCCAGAGAGTTAGTACTTCAAATATTGTATTGGCAACTTTTTTTTTTTTTTTTTTTTTGGTTTTTGAAAAGAATTTCCTGACCTGTATAAAGAGATTTTTTTTAAACAAACTCTTAACTATGTCAATATTCTATAGCAGCCAGTATCTCTGATTTACAGGCTATTATAGTTGGCAAAGGTCTGTGAAGAGAAACCCTGAAGGTAATGTTTGAGTGTCTTAATTCTGGAGGGCAGGAAATGAGAAATACAGCCAAGGGAAACCCAATCCATGCCAGCTATCCTTGGGAATAACAGAATTCAATTTTTTAATGTTAATGTTACTATTTTTTAGAACATTTTTAGAGAACATTTTGAAGAATAAAATTTCCATTCCTGAGAATGAAATTCTTTTAAGAGAAAAGTTTTGGTAGAGATCTTCATCTGAGAGTCTCTACACTAATAAAAACTATGGAAAAGTTATGGAGGTCTTAAGATAAGAATTCGAATACCAAGTTTGCTTACCATTCTGGGTTACTTTGGTTTGAAGGAGAAAACATATTTGGCTGACTCTCTTAACACCTTGTTGCAATCTGTTCATTGGGAAGTTTTGAGGTGATGTCAGAATTGAGAAGCCATTGTAGATGTCACATCAGTATCTTCACTACCTTCTATTCTTGGTCTTAAACCCCTTCCCCTGAATTCTTAAGGGCTCTTAAATCCCTTCCCCTGAATAACTCCTGTCAGATGGAAATGCAGACATTCTGAAATTGACTAAATAGAAGTACAGGGAATATTTTTACTTTCTTTTCTTAAACCAATAGCTCTGTGTGTGTGTGTGTGTGTGTGTGTGTGTGTGTGTGTGTGTGTGTGTTTATGGATATGTTTTATCTCTAGTTTCATGAGAATAGAACAGGTCCAAACATTCTCAGACTCATCTGGTGTAGGCAGAATTGTGCTCCCCTGTCAAATACAGTAACAATAAAAAGTTACTGAATCTAAACCTAAAGAACCTATGAGTATATTGTGTCATATGACAAAAGGAAATTAATTAAGGTTGCACAAGAAATTAAGGCTGAAAAATCTTCTGACTTTAGATTAGGGAGATCATCCTGGATTTTTTAGATGACCCTTATGTATTCAGAGGGATTCTTAAATATGGGAAAGGCGGACGTACAAGAATCAGTGCCACAGTGATACGGTGTGAGAAAAGCTCAACTTGCTTTGGGAGCTGTAAGTCAAGAAATGCACACAGTTTTGGAAGCTGAGACAGTAATGGACTTACTCTCATGGGCTCTGGAGAGAAACACATTCCTCCTGAAATCAGGAGTTCAGCCTAGTGAGATTCATGTCAAATTTCTAACTTACAAAATGTAAGAAAGCAAATATGTGTTTTCAAATAGTAAATTCATGCTAGTTTGTTTTCACTACAATAGAAAATGAATATATTAGAATTAGCAGTCTGAAATGATCTTTATATCTCTGAAAAAATGCCACAGGGGTATAGTAGTAACTTTTTAATTTCTACTGACAGCTAAATAATTAATATTAATGATAAAGTCAATGGATTTGAATGGGTTTTTATTGGACATGAGCTTGATTCTTCGGACTATCAGTGCTTTGGGAGACAAAACCTAACTCTTCAAAGAAGTAGAACATTAGATATTCCCTGTGCTCAGCTTTGCTCAGAAGCACCTCTGCAGAACACCGGAGAGATGAACTACATTCTCTTGTGAGGTCCTTCTATGCTCTCAAGACTCTAATTGAAGAAGGATAAATCATAACAAGCAAGGATCTTGAAAGGTCAAGCCATAAAGTTTGCCACTGAGTCGGACTGGGTCATGAGCTGAGAATGTCATTTAATACTGAGGCAGACTGTAAATTTGCCAATCCAATCAGACTCCCCTTTGATGTTATGCCGTGCTTTGTCGGCTTTGGTTTATGGCAGCCGATGTTTATTTTCACATATACTTTCCTCTTGACTCCTTTATAAAATTCTTGAAATTGGCTCTTGTTGCATCCCACTTAAGGCGATGTATTAAGTCAAGCCAACCAGTAAGCTTCCACCATCACTTGGTTCCAATTTCAACCCCATTATTGTATAAAATTTCATGTTTACAACATTCTAACTCTGTGTTAAGAATAACAACCTCAGTCACCAAAGCTTATGGGGCCTTCCACATTTCCAAGTATGACAAACAGTCATGAAAAAGTCATGCACGAAAACCAAACCTTCTAAAATTTATTTTGTGGACTAGTAACATTCATCTAACTGCAAAACAGGAACTTTTTATTCAGTACAAAGATCATGGTGGTGGTTCTAAATGCTTAGGAAGGACAGTGAAGACAGATTCTTTTCACGCCACTTAAAAATTTGGTGGGGAAATAATAAACACAGCAAAATATCCATTTAAATCTCCAAAGATTATTACAGTACAAAGACCTTTGAAGAAGCTTAGGGAAAAATCTTAGAATTATGGCAGGTGTTAAGGAACAAAAAATAGAATTCTCTGCTAAATCTTAATTAACTAATCTTTTGAGATTATGCTCGTTGCTAAATTAACTAATTGGAATAGAACATAAGAGGTTATTAAACACAATTCTGATTTTCTTCAGTGTTGGAATCTATTCATTAGCATTTGGGAAACTTAGTGTTTGGTATATCAGATGAAAATGCTCTCAGAAGTTTATAGTTAAAAATAGATACTTTAGTAATAAAGCAGTTATGAGATTGGTATGTGGGGGAACAGCTGTGAATGGAGATGGGAGCTGAGAATCAGGAGTCTGAAATCTCACCACTTCTTTTTCACTGAGTATCTGCTTCCTGGGTCTCAGTTTTCATGAATATAAATTGAAGTATCAGACTATGCTCTTCCAGCAATTTAAGAAAACAGATCTAGAACCTTCTACACACTTTTGTATGGGCAACCAAAATACAAGGATAAGCAGAGTAAGTGTACAGAATTTATAAATCAATCCCCTTCCTACGTAGTGCAACCTATCTGCTATAAATTATTAGGACATAATATTTAGACAGTTTAATATTGGCAACTATATGTTCTGTACCTGTGAAAATGAGTTGCCTAGAAATTCAAAATCAAAGTTCCTATGATAAAATAACATAAGAACTTAGCATTAGAAGAATAAATATCTGTAACATTGGTAAACATATAGCTAAGAAGATGTTCAAGATGCAATTTTAATGTGAAAAAGTTAAAATCCTTTAAGTAGATCAAAATCCAGAACTGAAACAATACTTTCATAAAATTAATTTATAAAATAATGCCTTAAGGACAGGAATACCAAATCACCTTTTATGTCAGGATGTTTGCATTAATTTTTTTATTTCATAAGAGCAAAGGGGAAAGTCATTCTAAAAAATTCTGATCTCCAAACATTTTTGTTTTTTGTTTTTTGTTTGGTGTTAGGGATGTTACCAAAGCCCCCTTGCATGCACACACACTATTCCTGAGCTCCAGTTTTTACTCACTTATATTTCTGGACTGAGGCACCACCAAACCCTACTACTGCTAAGGAATGACTCATTCTGATGCTCCTAGATGAAAGCCTAGAGAATCTGGATGAGGTGTTCATGGCTCATCTCAGGAGTTCATCACCTTGCAGTTTGCTTTCACCCTCCCATCTTCTCCATGGGCTGTCCTGTCTCCAAGCCATCATCAGGCTATGGTAAGTCACCCTCAAATGGAAGAAGCCACAAGTCCCATTTCACATGCCTAAGGATTCTTGTCCCAAATCCCTCAAAGGGTGGGCTCATTAATGTCTGCAGTAGACCTAACTACAGTTTGAATTGTTAGCAAATAATTGATAAGCATAAACACAGGCTGAGAAAATACAGTTTCTTTTACAAAAGCTCTGCTACCCAGAGGCCCTCCCTTTTAGCCTCAGTTGATGTCTTCCTCTCCAGCTCAGGGTACTGCATCCCAACACACCCTTCAGTTTGTCTTTCATTGCTCTGTATTAGTTCAGACATTTTCAGCTGAAAGTGAGAAATTCAAACTTACAAAGTCAAATCATAGAAAAGAAAAATGTTGCTTCATATAACCAGAAGTCCAAGGACAGAGTATTTTTTTCTCCTTTCTAAATTTTTAGACTGACATCTGAGTTGGCCAATTATTGGCACTGCTACCCCATAGATTAGATTCCTCCATTAAAACAGTTCCAGGACAATATCCTACAAACCTATAAAAGTTAATCTTTTTCAACTCCTACAGAAATTGAAGACAGGGAGCATCCCATGGGTTTATGCCAATCTCTTACACAATCTAATAATACATGGTATTATGGGTGGCCTAGTCTACATAATATATCCCAGAAGTGGAAGAGGAAGAAAATATGGGAAATAGTAGTGTAGTACCTTGATTGAACCCCCACCAAAAGAATATGTAATGGAGGAGATATTCCCAAAGAAAGATGGGAAAAACATTATGAGCAAACAACAACAACAAAAAAAAACCATTTAGATTAATCCAATCTACACAGACTCTTCCAAAATTATGTAATTCTAGGAAACTACTTTAAAAATTCCAGAACAAGCAAACTATGGTACAGATCAGAAGATCCTAAAAACATAGTTATATTCCAACAAATAGAAAAATGTAAGTTTAGATTGCATCAGTAATTTAACAAATATCTTCTCTTAGGTACCAGTATTTTTCTTGGCTCTATGAAATTAGACTAGAGTTGCCATATTTTTTCATATCACACATGGTTAGAATGAATTTGCCCATATTAATAGATCAAAAGTTGGGTGCTGGGACTGGGGATGTAGCTCAGTTGGTAGAGTGCTTGCTTTGCATGCACAAGGCCCTGGGTTCAATCCCCAGCACCACCAAAAAAACAAAACAAAAAAAAGGTGGGTGTTTATGGCTTTTATTTTCTTTCTCAACATTCACTCCTCCTCTTTTAGCACTTAAATTTCACTTGGGAAACCAAATTTTATTTTAGTCCAGTCCACAACCATAACCTATAATAG
The DNA here is from genome assembly GCA_020662805.1 of Glaucomys volans. NCBI lineage: Eukaryota > Metazoa > Chordata > Mammalia > Rodentia > Sciuridae > Glaucomys > Glaucomys volans. Next base: position 115,126 of record JAJEJO010004294.1, on the reverse strand, counting down.
TCCCTGTCCTATGGTGCCCAGTTCTCTAAGAATGAAATCTCACTCTTTTAAAATATCCTGTGAGATCTACTTATGAAGCCTGTCCAGTACCTCCTTGAACTCCCGTTCGCTCACCTCTCTACACTTGCTCCACTCCAGCCACACTGCTCTGCCCCTCTTTCTGAAACAGTCCTACAGTATAGCCACAGGGTTCACTCCCTCACACCAGTAAGTTCTTTCCTCTAAGATCTCTTTTTACAGGGCTGGTGGTATTAATCATTCTATCTAAAACAGATAATCCCTCTCTATCTCATTAGCCTCTCTGACTTTTCTTAAAATATATTACCACCCAACACTATACTCTTGTTTTCTTTACACACTGACCTGTAAAATTCTGGACAATTAAGATTGCTTTGTTTGTTATTATATTTCAGCACCCAGGACAGTGCCTGATATATTGTTGGTGCGTAATAAATAGTTGCTAAATAAATTCCTGACAGAAGAAAGACTGAATGAATAGTCCCATCACCCAAATCCAATGTAGACATAGGACCGGACCGAGGTATAGCCCATCAAAATATTATATCCCCTGTTTACAGTGATGGTCCTTTTGGCTATGAGACCTATATTGAGCAGATGATGTGTACTCATAGTAAATCTGTGCTATGACAGGAAAAAAAATCAAAGCAATGAGTGTCAATCTGAGCAGAGGGAATCTTGTCTATGACATGGAGGATGATGACCTTGGTAACCAAATGCTCTGAGCCCTGCTGGTTTTTCTCCTTGTAGCAGTTAAAGCTTATTTTGTTTTACCTGAAGTTGAAACATCTAAATACACTACAATTAGTAATCGATGAGCACATCAACTTTTAAAAATCAATTTGTATGAAGTTTTATTTTAAATTTTGCTAATTTTGAAAACTGTTTATTAATCTTAGCATATATAAATTCTCACCATCTTTACATGCATGCAAAGATGAATAAATTGCATTTATTTGTATCATTTATCTACATATCTATTGAGTCATTATTACTGACTGGGAAATTTTTATATTACTGTGACCAGTCCATCTATTGTGCTGCAGCCAGTTTTCTCCCATCTTTTAACAGATCCAGAAAGTCTTAGAAGAGGAAGGACCTCGCAATCTTGTCACACCTACTTATAGTATAATAGGAAAGAGTCATATATGATTCCTCTTACCCAAGCTTTGTCCTCTGCCTAGTTAAATTCTGGCACTCACATATTCACAAATAGAAATGCAGCTGTGAAGTTGAAACCAAATTAGCAGTCAGTTGGTGACTAAAGGTTTCATAGCAGGTGCAGCCCTTAAATTTGTCTTGTCTCACATTCCAGATGATGCAACAAGCGCAACTGCCAGAGCCTAATACAAGTGAACACAAATACCCAAAGTGAAAGGCCAGGATTAATGGCAGAAAATTGGTGTCGTGGCTGCTGTTAAGACATTTTGACTTAAGTGACAATAGCATTCAACCATAATAGAGATAATGCCATCTTATTAATTTGGGTCACTATTATTCAGTGTCTCAAATGTGGCCTGGCCTTTCCAGTTAGCTTTTATTCACTATGACCTTTCAGTGGTAGGATTATGTCACAGGACCAAAACAACTCTCAGAATCAGAGGTTATAAATTACTACCCCTGTGTACGTAAGTTTGGAGCACAAAATGGCATCTTAGTTACTTCACTTATAACAACTGACAACTTCACTTATAACAACCAAAAATTGGGAGCGAGAGCTCAGTGCACAGAGCAATTTCATGCAAGATGGTGGCACCTTTACGGATGTCCCTTAAGGAGGTCACACAACATCTTGCTGTGTGCACAGTTTTAAGAATTCAGCATATGTTAACCTAGTTAATCCTCATGGCAGCTCCAGGAGGCAGGTGCAAAGATCACCTCTGTTCTACAATTATGAACACTGAAGTGAACTAAGAGTTAGAAAAATTGCTCAAATCAATATTCATTCAACTCCATAAAATTATTAAAGACTGATAAGCAGTTTAAATAAAATTAGAATTTTCTACATGGACATCACTGTTTACTCATTTGTTAAGCATATAAAAAGCCTCTACCATGATCCTATATTAATCTGGAGCTAGTATGTAACTACAGAATTAAAAAGAAATTGTAAGATCCATTTTATCAGTCTCTATTGCCTACAGCAGGGAGATAATATACAAAATGATTCTTCTTTGGTCTTACACATGTTCTTTGTTTTCAATTTGTTCTAATTGTTATACAAGACAATAGAATGCATTTTGACACATTATACATAAATGGAATATAACTTCTCATTCTTCTGGTTGTAATGATGTGGAATTACACTGGTCCCATAATCACGTATGCACACAGGGTAATAATGTCCTACGTGCATATCTTTCTTACCTCCACACTCCCTTCTCTTCTTCTACTCCCCTCCACCCAATCCAAAGTACCTCTATTCTTCCCTAGCAACCCTTTTATAGTTGAAGAACTAAATTGAACAGAGAGATGAGTGGGAAGAGAGAAGCCACTTAAGGTAAGGAGTTAGGAAATCCCTCTCACTCAGGAGGGCAGCATTTTAGTTGATACTTAGTGAGCCATAGAGGGAAGAAAGAAAGAGGGAAGAACACTGCAGGCACACAAGACAGCAAGAAAAGATTTTCTTCTACAGACATGAGTTTGACATGATTAAAGCATGGAAAAGGTCCATGAGACTAGTGTGTACAATTGTCAGAGAACAAGAGAGGGACACAGATACTAGAGGGTTTCCTTGGCCAAGGTAAGGAATTTCAACTGCAGCATGTAGATTTTTAAATATTTGGTGCTATTCACATATCTTGATTTACATTTTTTAAAAATATTTTCTAGTTGTCAATGGACCTCAAACCCAGTGCCTCACATATGCTAGGCAAGTGCTCTACCACTGAGCTATGATCCCAGCCCTTGATTGACATTTTTAAAACATGATTTGGCTTCCTTTATTGAGAATGGATTCTAGGATAAATGTGAAAAAGTGCAAGAATAACGAGCAGTTGATACGGTGCTGAGAAATTCAGTTTCGCATACTGTTGGAGGTATCTTTGAAAAGAAAAAATGCTAAAATGCTAAAAATGCTTTTCTCGATCAATTGTTTTATTAAAAGACAAGTCTGTAGAATTTTCATAGCCCTCCCATGGGGAAGAAAGGAGACATGAGGGGCTGGGGATATAGCTCAGTTTGTAGAGTACTTGCCTTACAAGCACAAGGCCCTGGGTTCAATCTCCAGCACTGCAAGAAAAAAAAAAAAAAAAAAAAGGAGACATGAAAGATCAGGCAACAGAACCTAAATGTGGACTGGGTGCTCTGCAGTGTGATCTCCTGTGGGGCCTCCCAGCTGCCCTCCAGTAGGACTATCTATATCCAACATTGTGCAATAGAACCCTTATTTACTGATGGTTTGGGTATGAAGTGCCCCCTCAAGGACTCCCGAGTTGAAGGCTTGGTCCCCAGTGCAACACTGTCCAGAATGATTGGATCATGAGAGCTCTAGTCCCTTTAAACTTAGGCTTTATACTTTTCCTGAAAAACCTTAAAATCTGCCAGCTCTTACAGTACATCTTCATGGATTGGTCATTTTCAACTGACCTCACCATTTCCCTGTTTCTATAAGTACATTGTAGTTAGGAATTATATCTATTAGCTCTGGATAGCCATGACTATGCACAGGATCAAAAACAGGGTAGACATTCTTAAAGAAAAAAGGAAAGGAAGAAGGAAGGGAAGGAGGAAGAGATTAAGGAGAGAGGAAGTGAGGAAGGGGAAAAGAGAAACACTAATTGAGGAAGGAAGGAAGGAAGGAAGGAAGGAAGGAAGGAAGGAAGGAAGGGAAGGAGGAAGAAAGAGAAGGAAGGAGGAAGAAAGGAAAGAAGGGAGGGAGGGAGGAAGAAAAGAGGAAGTGAGGAAGGGAGGGAGGGAAGGAGAGAGGAAGGAAGGAAGTTAGTTCTTAAATCCTTTTATCACCAATCCTGAACACAACACTTGTTCCAAAGTTTCATAAAACTGAGGCTTTCTTATGACCTTGCCCCCAAACCTGAAAAAAACAGAGCAGGTCCATTATTTGTCTACTGTTTTATTTTTTCTTTGTTAAATACATCCCTTTATACATTAGCAAACAGTAGTATAAATTTTCAAAACCACTATCAGTCTATTTCATTACATTTCTTGTGTTTATGCCCAATGGCACATTCTTTCAAATGTTGATTTTCCATGCTTTGAAATCACTGATTATGTTAACCCAGTGCAAAGGGCCCTATTTAGGAGAGCTAGACTGAACTACACCTCAATTCCCATATCCCTGGTGCCTGTCAGAGCTTATTTAAACAAAATATTTAAATGAGAAACGAAGGAGAATAGAGTGACTTGACAGGCATTAGAAAACAATGTAGAATTACAAACTAAAAAGTAACATAATGAAAACTATATTTGTGGAAGGTTATTTGGGTGGACATCTGCCTATTGGAATATAGAAAGGAGGAAATACTGTCATGGAGGCCAGCTCTACTCTGTATGCGGACATATTTGGACAGACTAAAAGAAGAAAGAGAAGGAAGATACTCAGAAATAAAGAGCAGGTCTTCAAGAAAGCCACAGATAACCAGGCTGGGCCCAGAATGCCAGATTCTTACAAAAGTCAGTATAAATAATTGATGGCTGGATCTCTCATCCCTTCTACTTCCACTCCCGGGAGGTAACTAAACTAGGAATTCCCTATACATTACTTCTTCAACTGCTGCCCATCTATTGTGGAAACAACTACGTACATAAGGACTGACAGCTTCTATGAGTAGATGAGGTCATATGCCAGAGCAGTGTTTGCAGAAATAAAAGAATCATACAAATGAATTCAAAGTGCTCATGTCTTTTGTTCTGCAACCTCCTGACATCTTATACGATCTCAAAATACATAAAATAAAGCTTTGCACATCTAGAGTAAAGTAGTGAGACACATCAACATTGCTATATCTGAGGATGAGTCCATTATTTTGTGGTTGAAATACACAGTGATTTTAAAGAAGAGTAAACCATAAAGAAATCCTAGCGCACACACACACACACACACACACAAAAAAAAAAAAAAAAAAAAAAAAAAAAAAAAATCTGTGTCCTAATGAACCTGACAATCTAACAGGATTTTAAAAATGAAAATCCATAAAAATAAGTAAATGAAGAACCATTATATGATAGAGACACTTGTAATATACAGCACAAAATAATAAGAGTGATTTAGCTGTGTCAATATTTAATGGGATATTGATTTACATGTATTAACTATTAACATATAAAATAGAAATTAAATATTTGAGACATTTTTCGAAGGCTCCACTTTTTTTCTTCATGTGTCTCTGGCTCGTCATTTCATTGTTTTCCATCTGTCTTTTCTCTTTGTTTTGTTGCTAGAAACAAAACATGCGTAAAAAGGATTGACAGCAGTGTGACAATGAGAAATAAATTGCTTGTTCTACATTAAAACAAACTATGTAATATTATCGAGAAAAGTTGAATAAAATAACATTTGAGATTCATGCTGATGTGAGTGGTTATTTAGGTGAGAGAACAATTAGGCTGTTTAAAGTTTGCATACTTTTTATCCTAAGTAAAAGTCTCATTTAAATATAACATGAAAAACTTTGAGTAAGTAGCAGAAAGATCAGTGGAGAAGAGGGAAAGGAGCAGGGAGAGGGAGGAGGGGAAGGGGAAGTACTGGGGACTGAATTGGAACACCTCACATTCCATGGCTTTATGATTATGTAAGCGTGATCCCAATGTTATGTGTAACTAAAAAGAACCAATAAGGAAAGAATATAGATGTATGTGTGCATATGTGTATAAACATGATTACAGAAGTGTACATAAAGCATGTGTAAACCTCAGTAAATTTTTACAAATGACTTCAATTTGGTAGCTGGCACTCAACTCGAAAAGTGAAATATTTTCAGCATTGCATAGTAGCCCCCAACTTGTTTCTACCCTTCCATAGGATTAGAAACTCCACAAATGTCTCTTTCTATAGACAACATAGGTCTGTTTTATGTATTTAATCAAAGGTTTATTTGAACAAGTCCAATTTTCATCGTATTGTGTAAAATTCTATTTGCATAATGATGTTCTATTGTTTGTCTATGTTAATACACCACAACACATGTGTCCATTTTACTGTGAATGCATGTTAGGGTTGTTCTCAGTTTGGGACTATTTCAACTAGTGGTGCTATAAACCATCTACCCTCAAATGAGGGATGCATATTGAATCCAATAAGCACTGCGCCATGATACCATGTTCAATAAAACAGAACGGCACCCTTACTGGCTGCATCCTCAGTCTTGAACTACAGTGAAGTTTGGGAAAAATTAAAGTTTTGGAAGAAAGTTAAATTTTCCAAGATGACATGACCAGAAAGCCAGGGAAGCAGGGTATGAGATTCACAAATAGGAATCTCTATTATGTACCAGCATAGGAATCAATAAAAGAGATCACCATCCCTGCAACCACTGTAGTTGGTTTGGGGAGAGCAGGTGATAAAATGTGTCAGACGTTAGCTGCTGAGGTGATGTGCTAAAGAGAAAGATAAGTGGGGAAAATAAGGAGAGGGAAGGGTGTTGATTCAGTCTAGGGAAGAGAAGACTGATGAGGAGAGTGCCATTTGAATTAAAATCCTAAAGAAACTGGGCCTGCTTTATTTCAGAGTCTATGCTGCTTACTACCATATGAAACCAATATACATTTATGACTTTTTAACAGAGTTTTCCTGAAAACTGTGTTCATCATTCAAGAAAATCAATTGCCCACACATTAGGGTATAGATCATTAAATAAATCAAAACAAAACAGACAAAGGCCAATGGGACTGAATTTAGACTGGATTTAATTGCAGGAGTTCAAAGACTGATTCCAAGTAACTAGTAGTCAATTGTACATCTTCCTCTAAATAGTGGTTGATAAGAAAGAGCTGGGCATAAGGTGAGGTTGATGAGCTAGAAGGTCACTGGTGATTAGACAAATGCCATTAACTAATGACAAGATTAGAGATAGTACATTAAAGGATTAAACTACTAACACTTGCCATTTTGACTTCACCTTTACTCTGAAGAACAACTTATAGAGTAAAACATAAAATGGTATGATTTGAACTTTAAATACTTTACATACTAATGTATATACTTAATTTATTGGGTCATATGAGTTTCACCACTAATTTTCTTTTTTTCTTACCTTAAGAGAAGTAGGTTAAAATATTCTGGCAAAAGATTGTTGCCTCTGTTGCGAATAAACAGCTCTTACAGAGCAAGAAAAAGGAGGACTGGAGAAACAGTGACCTAATATGTCATGTATTTTATTAATAGCATGCATTTTGTGTTCAAGTAGCTCAAGAAGGATAAACAAAAAACAACAAAACTCAAGCAGATCATAATCAAAAGACTCAAACCCAAGAGGAAATCTTGAATGGAGCCAGAGGGGGGAATAAATTGCACAGAGTGGAAAATTAATTTGATTGACAGTTCTCACTAGAAACAAAGGAGAGCAAAAGACAGAGAAGCACATGCTTTATGTGCAGAAGGAAAAATAAAAAAAAATAATACTTCAGTGAAAATAAGATTCAAGGAAAAATAAGAGAGTTTCATATTTTAAAAATCCCTAAGACAATTCATCACCAGAAGAATTGTATAAGAAATGCTAAATGAAATTTTTCTAAGTAGTGAGAAATTATGCTAGGTGGATACCCAGAACCCTTCAAGAATGAATGAAGGACACTAGAATTGGTAAATACTATGCAAATAGAAAAGATGATTCCTCTTCATTTTTTAAGTCAATAGAATTTCAAAGCATAAATCACAATATTACTATTTAATGTTTGTAATGCATCTGGATATAATACATAGGACAATTTTAATTTTTTAAAAATAGATGCAAGGTAAATGGAGCTCACTTAGAAGATTTCTCATTTTCAAAAAGTAGGGAAATATTAGGTCTAACTTTATTTTGCTTTTATAAGATATTCAGACTACTCACTTCTTGCAGTTAATTTTCCATTAGTCCCAACGGTTATTGTTGTTTGACTGTATTGTTCTCTTCTGCCTTTTGGGGTTAATGAGTACATTTTAGATTTCACTGTATTTATTTTATTTCCTCACTAATGGATATTTATCTATGCCTACCGTGATGGTGGATTTTAGATGCCAATTTGACTAGATTAAGAAAAACCTGGAAAACTGGTAAACATTATTTTGGGGTGTGCCTGTGTGGGTGATCCCGGAGCACATTGGCCTAAGACTTGGACTTAGTAAGTGGGGACCCTCTGCCCTCAGTGTGCAAGGGAATCATCCAAAGGGATACAATAAAAAAGAAAAACAGTTCCTTTGTCTTTCCATTGAAATTGGAATATAATTTTTTCCCTCTGCCCTTGGACATCAGACACAGACTCTGGCCTTTGGATGCCAGGATTTATACCTATAGCCCATCCTCTAAAAGCTATGCCATCAGCTTCCCTGATTCACAGGCCTTCAGGCATATGGCTTATAAAAACATTTGACAGTCTGAGAGAAGTAAAACTCAATGCAAACATGGGAAAACTTATTTTGAAAATTAATTTTTAAGATGCAAACGAACATTTAGAAAATGTTGCATTGTATTATCAATAAAATTCAAGGAAACAGACTATATATACAAAAAAGCAGATAAAGCAATATATGTTTGATAAAGAGAAAGGTAAAAAGAATATCTAGAAACAAATTAAAAGGGAGAAGTAAGACATTCACCAAAGAAAAACCTTAAGAAACAATAAAACACATTTGGGCACTTAAAATGAGCAACAGGAGTGCTACGTACAATATGTGGTTAGGACCAGGGAAGTAGGGAAGGGAGGGAGGTCTTGCTCCTTGCTCCAAATTCTAAGGAAAAGAGCAAAGAAATCAACCTGGTGAGCAATGCAGATGAGAGAACAGATTTAAGCATGCAGTTTATTGCTATTCATAAAGGAGAAACCAGAAGTAAGAACACAGGGGCAAAGCTCAAATATATACTAGAAAAAATGATTTTTTGTAAGTATAAATGGGAAAAATTTATTTATTTTAAATATTGAAAATTTATTTAAAATTTATTAAAAATTTATTTTAAAATAAAAATTTATTTAATATTTGCTTATCAGAAAAAAATAATGAAATATGTGTCAATATATGCAACTCCTGGAGATAATTTTATTTTTAATTTTAGGGCAAAGTAGGAATATTATAGATCTTCAGTCAGAAGAAAAAAATATATTGGAAGAAGCATTTATTTGCAGAGATGTTAGTTATATTTTTTAATCTTTAAACAAACAACAGGTGGTGAGGATAGTGGGGCTGGGAAGGGATCCCAGGAATTCCTTAAGAGCTCAAGGTGCTCTTCAAATGTAGAGGCCATAGGACACTGGAAAGGGGAAGGTGTAAAGTGTAATGTGGAAAGCTCACCCTTACACAGGTTTCCCGAGAACACTTGAATTGAGTAAATGTCCAGCCATCCCAGGGATGTATCAAATTAACACTAATAGTAAATAAAACTTCCAGAATGGGCAAATGCTCATATAAAAGGAATGCAGGTAAAAATGAGGCCCTGAGTTTTAAACAACTGTAGTTAATGCTCACAATGCTGTGTATAAATGTTGCACTAAGTTCATGTTACAAAGACGAATTTGTTGAAGCCATTATTATTAGAGACAGTAATAACAACAATAATTTCAAGCCTGGAAATATTTAGGGAAAAACTGTAAATGTTCTTAATGTACATAGGAAACATTAATTAGGATTCTCCAGAAAACATATATAACAGGAGATTTGTGTGTGTGTAAATAGATGAAGAGACAGACACACCCACAGAATTATTCACTTTATTATAGAAGCTGAGAAAAGCTCCACAGTCTGGCCATCTGTGGGCTGGAGACCCAGGAGCACCAGGGTTGTAGTTTGAAGGCCTGAGAACCAGAGACGCAGTGGTGTAGACACCAGCTTCAGTCTGAAGGTCTGAGAACCAGGAGAACTAAGCCTGGAGTTAGGCACTCTCTCCTTTTCTGGTCTATTTAGATGAAGCCCACCCACATGGGGGAAGGCCATCAGATTTACCTAGTCTATAGATTTGAATATTATTTTCCTCAAGAAACAATCTAAAAGACAGGTAGAAATACTTTTCAACCAGATATGTGGGCATCCTGTGGCCTAGTCCAGTCATGACAGAAAATGAGCCATCACACAGAATACCATTCACATGTGACACTTTAATACATCTAAGGTCAACTCGTGACCTTACTATCCCAGAGATACATATTAGTAACTATAAAAGTGAGAGTGAGCTGGCCCGATAGAGAGAGTATGCAAGGTGAAATATGAAAGGTGTTTGATGAAAGAGCTGATGTCCACACTTGGTAGAAAGGCATGCAGGTTCAGACAGAGAGAGGGGAGGAGCAGCCCTGGCATTGGATGCTCTATGGAGTTCTTCCTCAGGTGACAGTGGAAGCAAGGACACAGAGCAATGGAAAGGTAGGAGTCTGTTGTCATCTCAGGGAAACATGGATTTGGGATTTGCCATCATGACCAGAATGACCTTCCTCCATAGGAAAGGTGCTGTTCCAGTGGTGTGGAAATGGAAGCCAATGGGCTAAAGGAACCCTGTGATAAACTCTCAGGCTTAGACTGAGAGACAGATAACGCATCGGCATGGGAAGAATGCTGACTTTACTTCAGTGCCATGGTAATCGTGCTTTTTATACCTTTGTCTTCTAACTGTAAATGGGCTGCTTTCATACACTTGTGAGAACTGGATGGTTTATTCCATTTAGAGCCACCCCGGCATGCATCAGGTGCTTCATAACTGTTAGTGTTCTTACTACTGTCATTTCCAGGAAGGAACGCTTGTCTGCCTGTGGTCGCCCTTGGGTAAGCTTGTCCTCATCTGCAGCTCCACCATGCGTGTTCCCCTGAGGACTACCAGCATGTGAGAACAGGAGATCCTGTATACCAAAGTTAGAGTGGCAGAGAAGAGCCAGCAATGGAAGAGGGCCCCTTCCTCTGATTTTTACCTTCTCCCCTCTGCCACTTATTGACTCACCTTCGTCCCCCACCCCACTGTTTCGTTTTTCTCAACTTTGGAGTCTCCAGCCTTCCCCTTCTTTGGCTGTTTTCTCAAAGCCTGTAGGGGCCTCTTTCCCGGGCTTCAATTACCTTGTGTGCTAATGATCCTAAATTTGTTGTCCCAGTCCCAGTTTCTCTCCAGTTCTCATCAACGACTGATTATCTAAAGGCTACTTAATATCCCCACCTCAGTTTACCCCAAATTATTTCCTCCTCCACTTCTAAACCCATTTTTTTCATGTTCTCCAAGTCACAAATCAAAATGAGCAAAAATCCATCCTCCTCCTCATGCTTACCTATCCCTACAGAAAAAGCACTTTTTTCAATTAAAAAAAAATGTTATCACATTAATATAAGCTCATAATTAAAACAATACTAGAGTAGGTTATATAAAAAAGAACAACATTTCACCGATCTCAGTCTTATTGGGATGTGTGTGGGGGAGGACAGAGAACACATTATTATTATTATTTAGTTCTTTTCCATAGATATGAATATAAATTATAGATGGGAATAAAATTTCTCTTAGTTTTAAAATGAATACATATTTGGTTACCTGCTCATATGATAGGTCGGGATTTGGCAATTGGCATCACTAGCCCCCTTTCACCTCCGAACACAAGTGTAGACATTGCCAGTTTTTCATTGGTGATTTCAGTTACTGAGGAATGAATGAATTTTCCACTTCTTATTTAGTCACACGTATTTAATGTGTATTTTATAAAATGGAGCTTTTCGTGCTCTTACTTTAGTCTGTTCTTTTACCTCTGCGACCAAACATCCTGACAAGAACAATTAGAGAAGGAAAAGTATATTTGGAGCTCAAAATTTCAGAGGTCTCAGTAAATAGCTGATTTTGTTCCTCAGGGTCTGGGGTAAGATAGCATGTCATGGCAGAAAGGTGTGGTGGAGGAAAGTGGTTGGGAATATATTTCCGGGAAGCAGAGAGAGGGAGCTCCACTTGTCAAGGACAACATATACACCCCAAAGGCCTGCCCCCAATGCTTTACTTCCTCCAGCCATACCCTACCTGCCTACAGTTACCACCTAGTAATCTCTATCAGGGGATTAATTCACTGATTAGATTAAGACTCCCCTAACCCAATCATTTCACCTCTAAACTTTCTTGCATTGTCTCTCACATCAGTTTTTGGCAACACCTAATGTCTAATTGTCCTCCTGTCATACTCTGGGAGATTTGCCTCCCTTCTGAAGCTACTTATCAGATTCCAAGTCTACCTCCTTTTGAATCTTCTCCAGCAGCTTCTACACCATACCCTTAATGAGTTTCCTACAGAAAGCAGCCAAGGAGAGATTTTATATTTCTTTAGAAACCAATATTAGGATCCTTTATCTTTCTGATCTATAAGAAATATTTTGACGTTATTTTCTACTTCTTTGTTTCCTTTGAAAATTGAACTCCAATTGTGAGCAACTTTTCATATTCTTCGCTTATTTTTCCATAACTCATTCTTGTTTTTTCAATATAATATCTTCTTGAATCTGACAACACTGCTGAGAAAGTTTTATAGTTTTTTTTTCCTTCCTTGATCTCTCACTATTTGCTTTGCCATTTGTTCTAATTTTCTTTTTAATTTGGCTGGCATTCCTCAAAGGTCTGGAAGTCACTGTTACATTCCCATGTAACAATATCACCATGAAAAGACAACTGAAGACCAGCATGGATCCAGGCAGGCGCTGTTGTCCAGCGTTCTTGGCTTTACAATGATTAGACAATGAATTAGCCATGATGCGAGGCATCACCCAAGTTCTACAGTGCCAGATTTGTGTTGTGGATATTGCAGGTTGCAGTAGATACCTAGGAACTAAGAAGCAAGTCTCTCAGTCTCTATAGCAGAAAACAGAGGGGAGAGAACAATTTGGCAATGGCTACTGATTTAGCCCAACCTCTTTTGTCTGCCATACTCTTCACCTCCCCTCAAGTATATTCAATAAATCCACCTCACCTAAAAGTTCAATTTTAATATCTTGACAGGACTAACAAACTCTTCAATGGTCAGGCTCCCTTTTGAAAATCCACAGTGAAGAACTGAACCTTCAACACCTTTAGGATCTTTTGAATCTCTGTGCTTTTGCTGTTCAGCTGAAAACATGCCCTCCCTTCTAGAAAACCCTTGCACTTTACTTCATTATTTCAATAATCATATTGCATTGCACATTTTCCATGCAAATTCCTCAACTAAATGTCCCATTCTTTAATGATATCCACAGAGTAGGCAGTGCATTGCTTTTTTTTTTTTTTTTTTTTTTTTTTTGGTACTGGGGATTGAACCCAAGGGCATTCCACCACTGAGCCACATCCCCAGCCCTATTTTGTATTTTATTTAGAGACAGGGACTCACTGAGTTGCTTAGCGCCTCACTAAGTTGTCAAGGCTGGCTTTGAACTCCCAATCCTCCTGCCTCAGCCTCCCGTGCCGGGATTACAGGCGTGCACCACTGCGCCCGGTGGCAGTGCACTACTTTATATAGAGAAATTGTGCAATATTTTCTTTCAATGAACAAAACTAGTAAAAATAATATTCACCACTTATTTAGTATTTCCCTACATACTTAGGCATATCATAAATTATCTTGACACTATCAGGCAAGGCAGTGACTGAGGCACAATAAAGTAAAGAGTCTCTGGCATTCCTCATCTAGGATACGGTGATATTCTCCTCCAAGCTGTTCAAGTCCAAGATCCAGGCATCAATCTTATTTTTCAATGTCTTTATTAGTTCATTATAGTTACTTATAATATTAAGGTTCATTTGGACAGAATTATGCAAGTATGGGATATAATTTGTTCCAATTCAGTTCCCAGTACTTCCTTTTTTGAAAATTAATGCATTATGGATATACATGAAGGTGAGAGTCACTGTACTGACACATGTACATAGGAAAGTGAAGTCATTCATTCACTGTTTCTCTCTGTACACGTCTCTCCTCCCTTCCCCTCAATTCCCTTCCTCTACTCCACTGGTCTCTCTTTTCACGGAATTCTCCCTCTCCCTCCTCTCTCTTTCTCCTCCCCCTTCATTTTGGTCTAGCTTCTGCACTGAGAAAAAAACATTCAACCCTTAACTGTCTAGGTCTGGCTTATTTCGCTGAACATGATGTTCTTCAGTTCCATCCATTTACCAGCAAGTGTCAAAATTTCATTCTTCCTTATGGCCAAGTAAAACTGCATTGTGAATGTGTATCATGTTTTCTTTATGCATTCATCTGTTCTTAGGCACCTAGGTTGGTTCCAAAGCTTGCCCATTGTGAACTGTGCTGCTCTAAACAGTAATGTGACTGCATCCCTGTTCGAATGCTGATCTTAGATCTTAACACATCTACTCCCTTCACTATTGTGTCTAATTGGCCAATTAACAAATGTTGCTGACTTTGCATAAAAAGCATACCATGCATCTGTCCACTTCACTCCCAGTCAATTGCCCTTCCTACTCTGTACACTCACCCATTCAATATTGCCCCAGCCTTCTAACTAGTCTCCTAGTTTGTAAGAGATGCGAGTTGTTATTTATTTATTTATTTTTTAATTTTAATTTTTATTTATTTATATATTTTTTTTGGTCCTGCAGATTGAACCTAGGCGTGTTTAATCACTGAGAAACATCCCCAGGCCTTTGTAATTTTTTTTTTTTTATTTTGAGGCAGGGTCTTGCTAAGTTGCTTAGGGCTCCACTAAATTGGTGGCTCTTTCTAATGCCTTCTTCCTTCATGGCCTGAATAATCTTGGAAGACTGAAAACTGTACCACTGCACTCAGTAGATTGATATCTTCTATTGCAACTCGTTGCATCTTTGAATAAATTATTTGGAATAAAATTTCTTATCAGTGTTCCAAAGACCTACATGATTTGGCTGCTACATGGGTGGACCTTTTCCTATACCTCTTGTCTCACTCGTGGTAAGAAAACATAGGGGTGTTCACCTTGAAAGTTCAGAGCAACACACTGAGGTTCTTGTCAATCTCTCTGCTCCTCATTCGACTTGCTCAGCCTGAAAGTCCTTCCTCAGAACCTGTGTCTTCACTTCATCTTCACCTGCCAGCTTCTTTTTTTTTTTTCAGGAATCAGTTTAAATATCTTTTTTTAATTTTAATTTTTATTTGTTCTAGTTATACATGACAGCAGAATGCATTTCCATTCATTGTACACAAATGGAGCATAACTATTCATTTCTCTGGTAGTATATGATGTAGAGTCCATACCACTCATGCAATCAAACCCATACCTCGGTTAATGATGTCAATCTCATTCCAGCATCTTCCCACTCCCCTTTCCCCTCCCCTCCCCTCACTCCCCTCTGCCCAAACCAAAGTTCCTCCATTCACCCCACCATTATGGATCAGCATCCACATATCAGAAAAATCATTTGGCCTTTGATTTTGGGGGATTGGCTTATTTTGCTTGTCATGATATTCTCCAACTCCATTCATTTACCAGCAAATGCCATAATTTTATTCACCTTTAAGGCAGAGTAATATTCCATTGTGTGTATATGCCACAGTTTTATCTGTTTAAAGGCATCTAGTTTGGTTCCATAGTTTGCATATTGTGAATTGAGCTGCTATATACATTGATGTAGCAGCATCACCATAGTATGCAGATTTTAAGTCTTTTGGATACAGACTGAGGAGTGAGATAGCTGGGTCAAATGGAGGTTCCATTCCAAGTTTTCTAAGGAATCTCCATACTGTTTTTTTTTTATTATTATTGATTCATTGAACACAAATGGAGTACAGCTATTGTTTCACTGGTTGTACACAAAGTAGAGTCACACCATCTGTGCGTTCATGCATGTACACAGGGCAATGGTATCTGTCACACACTCTGTTATTAATTTTACCCCCCACCCGCCCCCACCCCTCCCTTCCCTCTATGCTAGCTATCTTTCCTCCATTCTTGCCATCTTTCCCCCCCATATTATGCATCATCATTCATATATCAGAGAGACCATTTGGCTTTTGGATTTTTGGGATTGGCTGATCTCACTTAGCATAAGAGTTTCCAACATCATCCATTTACCTACAAATACCATAATTTTATTCTTCTTTATGGCTGAGTAATATTCCATTGTGTATATATACCACAGTTTCTTTATCCATTCATCTACTGAAGGGCATCTAGGTTGATTCCATAATCTAGCTATTGTGAATTGAGCAGCTATGAACATTGATGTGGCTGCATCACTGAGGCAATCTGATTTTAAGTCCTTTGGGTATAAGCCAAGGAGTGGGATAGCAGGGTCAAATGGTGGATCCATTCCAAGTTTTCTAAGGAATCCCCACACTGCTTTCCAGAGTGGCTGCACCAACTTGCACTCCCACCAGCAATGTATGAGTGTACCCTTTTCCCCACATCCTCGCCAACACCTGTTGTTGCCTGTGTTCTTGATAAAAGACATTCTAATTGGGGTAAGATGAAATCTTAAGGTGGTTTTGATTTGCATTTCTCTTATAACGAGTGATGTTGAACATTTTTTCATAAATCTGTTGATTGCTTGTAGATCTTCCTCTGTAAAGTGTCTGTTCATTTCCTTGGCCCATTTATTGATTGGGTTATTGGTGTTCTTGGTGTAAAGATTTTTGAGTACTTGGTAGATTCTGGAGATTAGTGCTCTGTCCGAAGTGTGTGTGGCAAAGATTTTCTTCCACTCTGAAGGCTCTCTCTTCACATTGCTGATTGTTTCCTTTGCTGAGAAGAAGCTTTTTAGTTTGACTCTATCCCAATCATTGATTCGTGCTTTTATTTCTTGCGCTTTGGGAGTCATGTTAAGGAAATCTGGTCCTAGGCCAACATGATGAAGATTTGGACCTATTTTCTCTTCTATTAGGTGCAGAGTCTCTGGCCTGATTTCTAGGTCCTTGATCCACTTTGAGTTGAGTTTTGTACAGGGTGAGAGATATGGGTTTAGTTTCATTTTGCTGCATATGGATTTCCAGTTTTCCCAGCACCATTTGTTGAAGAGGCTGTCTTTTCTCCATTGCATGTTTTTGCCTCCTTTGTCAAGTATGAGATACCTGTACTTATTTGGGTTTGTCTCTGTGTCCTCTATTCTGTACCATTGATCTACCTGCCTATTTTGGTACCAATACCATGCTGTTTTTGTCACTATTGCTCTGTAGTATAGTTGGAGGTCTGGTATTGTGAAACCCCCTGCTTCGCTCTTCTTGCTAAGGATTGCTTTAGCAATTCTGGGTCTCTTATTCCTCCATATGAATTTCATGATTGCTTGCTCTATTTCTATGAGGTCCATCATTGGGATTTTAATTGGAATTGCATTGAATTTGTATAGCATTTTTGGAAGTATGGCCATTTTGACAATATTAATTCTGCCTATCCAAGAACATGGAAGATCTTTCCATCTTCTCAGATGCTCTTTAACTTCTTTCTTTAGTGTTCTGTAGTTCTCAGTGTAGAGGTCTTTCACATCTTTTGTTAGATTGATTCCCAAGTATTTTATTTTTTTTGAAGAAACAATTCAAAAAATTGACGAAACAAAAAGTTGGTTCTTTGAAAGAATAAACAAAATTGATAAACCCTTAGCCACGCTAACAAAGAGAAGGAGAGAGAAACTCCAAATTACTAAAATTTGCGATGGAAATGGAAATATTACAACAGACACAATTGAAATACAAAACATAATAAGAAGCTACTTTGAAAATTTATACTCCAACAAAATAGAAAACCTGGAAGACATCAAAACGTTCCTAGAGGCATATGAGCCACCCAAACTGAATCTGGAGGACATACACAACTTAAATAGATCAATTTCAAGCAATGAAATAGAGGAAGTCATCAAAAGCCTACCAACAAAGAAAAGTCCGGGACCAGATGGATTCACAGCCGAGTTCTACAAGACCTTCAAAGAAGAGCTCATTCCAATACTCCTCAAAGTATTTCATGAAATAGAGGAGGAGGGAACCCTTCCAAACTCATTCTATGAAGCTAATATCACCCTGATACCAAAACCAGAGAAGGACACATCAAGGAAAGAAAATTTCAGACCCATATCGCTAATGAACATAGATGCAAAAATTCTTAACAAAATTTTAGCGAATCGCATACAAAAGCATATTAAAAAGATAGTGCACCATGATCAAGTGGGTTTCATCCCAGGGATGCAAGGTTGGTTCAACATCCGGAAATCAATCAATGTAATTCACCAAATCAACAGACTTAAGGTCAAGAACCACATGATTATTTCAACAGATGCAGAGAAAGCATTTGATAAAATACAGCACCCCTTCATGCTCAAAACACTAGAAAAAATAGGGATAGTGGGGACATTCCTTAACATTGTAAAGGCCATTTATGCCAAGCCCACAGCTAACATCATTCTAAATGGAGAAAAATTGAAAGCATTCCCCCTGAGAACTGGAACAAGGCAGGGATGCCCTCTTTCACCACTACTATTCAACATTGTTCTTGAAACTCTAGCCAGAGCAATTAGACAGACCAAAGAAATTAGAGGAATACGAATAGGAAAAGAAGAGATCAAACTATCCCTATTGCTGATGACATGATTCTCTATCTAGAAGATCCTAAGAATTCCACCAGAAAACTACTGGAACTCATTAATGAATTCAGCAATGTAGCAGGATATAAAATTAATGCTCATAAATCTAATGCATTTTTATTCGTAAGTGATGCATCCTCTGAGAGAGAAATTAGGAAAACTACCCCATTCACACTAACCTCAAAAAAAATAAAATACTTGGGAATCAATCCATACTGTTTTTACAGGGGTTGCACTAATTTGCAGTCCCACCAGCAAAGTATGAATAAACTTTTTCCCCCAACAACCTCGTTTGCATTTATTGTTATTTGTATTCTTGATCATTGCCAATCTGACTAGCATGAGATGATATCTTAGACTAGTTTTGGTTTTCATTTCTCTAATTACTAGAGATGCTGAAAATTTTTCATATATTTATATATTTGTCAATCAATAGTATATCTTCTGCGAAGTGTCTGCTCAGTTCCTTAGGCCATTTATTGAGTTATTTGGTTTTCTGGTGTTAAGTTTTTTGAGTTCTTCATATATCCTGGAGATTAGTGCTCTATCTGATGTGCATGTGGTAAAGGTTTTCCCCCCCTCTGTAGTCACTCTCTTCACATTCTTGATTGTTTCCTTTGCTGAGAAGAAGCTTTGTAGTTTGAATCCATCCCATTTGTTGATTTTTAATTTTATTTCTTGTGCTTTTTGAGTCTTTTTAAGGAAGTCAGATCTTAAGCTGACATGATGAAGATTTGGGCCTGCTTTTTCTTCTATTAAGTGCAGGGTGTCTGGTCTAATTCCTAGGTCCTTGGTCCACTCTGAGTTTCACACAGGGTGAGAGATAGGGATTTAATTTCATTTTGCTGTTATATGGATTCCCAATTTTCCCAGCACCATTTGTTGAAGAGGCTATCTTTTCTCCATTGTATGTTTTTGGCACTTTTATTCAGTATGAGATAACTGCATTTATGTGAGTTTGTCTCTGTATCTTCTATTTGCACCATTGGTCTACCTGTCTATTCTGGAACCAATACAATACCATTTTGTTACTATAGCTCTGTAGTATAGTTTAAGAGTGAAGCAGGAGGCTAAGGATTGCTTTGCCTTTTCTGGGTTTCTTATTTTTCCAAATGAATTTCATAATTGCTTTCTCTATTTCCATGAGGAAAGACATTGGGATTTTAATTGGAATTGCATTGCAACTGTATAATGCTTTTGGTTTTATGACCATTTTGGCAATATTGATTCTGCCTATCCGAGAGCATGGAAGATCTTTCCATCTTCTAATTTCTTTCTTTAGTGTTCTGTAGTTTTCTTTGTAGAGGTTTTTCACATCTTTTGTTAGATTGATTCCCAAGTATTTTTTTTTTGAGACTGTTGTGAATGGGGTATTTTCCCAAACTTGAAGAATAAAATGGAAAATCAAATACGAGAGGTATATAGGACATCAAATGTACAAAATTACAACAGACCCACACCAAAGCACATTATAATGAAAATGCCTAGCATACAAAATAAAGATAGAATCTTAAAAGTAACAAGAGATGGGTGTCAGATTACATATAGGGAGAAATCAATTCAGATCTCAGCAGATTTCTCAACCCAGACCTCAAAGCTAGGAGGTCCTAGAACAACATATACACCAAGCTCTGAAAGATAATGGATGCCAACCCAGAATCTTATACCCAGCAAAATTAAGTTTCAGATTTGATGATGAGATAAAAACCTGCCATGATAAACAAAAGTTAAAAGAATTTACAACTAGAAAGCTTGTACTATAGAATATTCTTGACTAAATCTTTTCTCGTAAGGATTTTTCTCCACCACACATTCTTACATAAATGCTTCTAGCACTTTATTTTACCAAGGTCTGCTCCATTCTTTCATATGAAAATTCACTCAAGAACAATTAAGACTTAATTCCTACCTTTTGTGAACTTAAAATCTAACTAAATAGGTATGCCATTATAAAGCAATATAAAAATGCTCCAGTAGAGGTATTTACACAGTTACATGGCAAGAAAAGGAGAGGATATATTAATTTAGCCTTTATGAGAACAGGAAGGAAAAACTTCACTGTGTAACGTAATTTTATTGTGAATTTCAGAGTAGCTCTGAATTCAGGCAAGAGGTATGATTTGATCAGAAAAGAATTGCTATTTAAAACAAGTAAATATCTCAGCCTCCCTCTTGAACAGTGTCATTTTTTTCTTTTATTTTAAAATCAAGATCATATTATTTTTCCAGTGGACATTTAGAGAAGGAATGTACATGAAGCATCATCCAGAAAACTTGAAATCTGACAAAAAAAAATGAAATCTGGAACACAGAGTTGAAAGGGACATTATGGTATGGTAGAGCCTCTGCTCATGGGCTTATCAATTTCCTCCTCATTTCCAAGATTATCTCTCCATTAGTAGCTCAGTTCTTATTATGTCCACTCAGGGCAAGCAATTCATTTTGTGGCTAGCTGTTCAGAACGCTCTGCAACAGAGAAAAAATTAAGAGCTGCTAAAGGATACCATCTACTACTAAAGCAACACAACTAAAAGATTATGGAGATGAGTAAAATAGCTGCATATAATCTTAGGCTGATATTCCTTTCCCCATCATTCCACAGTTATTTCTGAATTTCCATTCCTAAAATATCAGCAGTAGTTTCTATTTTACTACGAATCTTAATCAACACTCTGAATTTGATTCAACTGTGATTATAACTCTAAAGCTTTTTAGTTATTGCCAAACATTAGCTTGGAGGCCCAAATTACTTATAAACTCCCTATAAGTAATGGTCTTTTGATATTCCTAAAATATATACAAGTAGATGGACCTAGTCTAAATCACAGTTATAAATGAGTAAAAAGTATTAGACAATTTTCAATAATTATGTCAAAAATAAAGGTTGTATATAAACTCTGAACTTGCCCTATCAGAAACTAGAGCACACTTAAAATCTGATCAGACGTAATAATTTGGTACAGCTAAATTTATACATAAACTGTTATCAAGTTGTCACATTGATAACCCTTGTGTTGTTAAAGTAATGACTGTATTCATTGCAAGGTAATGTGATTATGTTCTATAAAACACAGGATGTCTCAGGCTATTAGCAAAAATGGGGGAGGAAGGGCCTCCAAAAGTTCATTCCTCCTATAAAAACAGCAAAAGAAGATAATAAAAAATTGCTCAAACTCCAGGAATTAGGTAACGGCTACTGCAACCAGGGAAGTGTTCAGTAAAAACAAAGCAAAGCAAAAAAAATCTGCTGAACATCAATAAAAATGGCAGACTCTTTCATTCCCAGTTACTGTAGTTTCATCCTCTGCCTCAACTCAGCAGAAGCCTTGAAAAATAGCAGCCTATATTCCCAGCAATTCGGGGAAACAGACCTCATTCCCAAACAATTGTCATTATTTGGTCAATCTGGTGGGTCCCTGAAAAAACTCACCCAAAAGGATGCCTTTATTCAAACTCACTTGAATTCACACACTAAGAGGAACGGGGTATTTATTGTTCTAAGTCGCAGTTGCCTTTGGCAATGTATAAAAAAGTCAGGGCAAATGATTGACTAACCAAAAAGCTTAAAAGCAATAGATGCAGAAATAAATGCCCATAGGGACATTGAAAAGATCTGACATTTTCCTGGAAATCTAGAAGGCAATGTGCAGGCAGAGGCTGTATGTAGCTGTGTGCATGCTCACAGAAGCCAGGAGCAGTCCTGAGCTTTCATCCTCAACCAAACTTGAGACTCACATGAAAAGACAGACTATAACACAAAGCCATATACAGAAATAAAGAGCACCAAAAATGGCAATATGGATAAATATAAATAGCAGTATATTTTTGTTTATATCTCCTGTTTTTCTCCTATCTGATTTAAATAACCACATAATACACTTATTATAGAGCTAAGTTAATGAATACAAAATATACGTACACATTTAGTTTGTGATAATAATAACATAAAGTAGGAAGATAGAAGCAAAACTACCAGAGATTTTATATGCTGTTAAAATTAAGTGGGTGATCCCAGATTAATAACAAATAATACAAAATAAAATAATTAAAATATTATGCTAGAAAAAGTCTGTTTAACACAAAAGAAAATAATAGTAGGGAAATTGTGGAGCAAAAACCAAAAAAGACATGTGGAAAGCAACAAAATGTCACATGTAAACCATACCTTAGAAATAATTAAATTAAATATAAGTGAATTAAATTCTCCAAGTAAGACAGAGTTTGGCAGAATGGATTCAAGAAACAGCATCCAAGCATAAATCGTATATGTGATATACTTTTAAACACAAATACACAAAGTGGTTTAAGGTAAAAATGAAAAGACACACCATGCAAATGGTATCCAAAAGAGAGCAGAGGATGATACGATAATAATCAGACAAATTATACTTTCAGATACAAAGTACTACCAGAGGCAAAGCATATTTCATAATGAAAAACAAATTTTGAAGGAAGAAATAGATAATTGTGCAATAATGATTTAAATATTTCACTTTAAATAATGTTTAAAAGAAATAGAAGATCAATAAATAAATAGAATATTTAATTAGCATTATATAACCAGTAGATAATGAATATCTATTGAACACATCACCCAACAACAACAAAGTTTCACACACAGATTTCCAGTGCACATGGGACATTCTTCAGGATTAATCTCATGCTAGGCCATGAAATCATTCAGAATAAGTTTAAAAGAATCAAAATCATATAATGCATGCTGTCTGACCACAGTGAAATGAAATTAAAAATAAATTACAGAAGGAAATTTGGAAATTCACAAGAATTCAGACATTAAATACATTCTATTAACTAACCAATGGGTCCAAGAAGAAATCAAAGGGAAACTGAAAGATGATTTGAAATGAATAAAAATGAGAAGAAAACATACCAAAATTTATAGGATAACACCAAAGTGGTGCTCAGAGGAAAATTTATGTCTCTAAATGCTTATATAAGAAGGGGAGAAAATCTCAAGTAATTACCTAAGAATATCCCATATAAGCTTGAAAAGGAAGAGAAAAACTAAGCTGAAAAAAAGCAGAATGAAGAAAACAAAGATTACATGGAAATAGAAAAACAATAGAATTAATGAAATCAAGTGTCATTTCTTTGAAAAGATCAACATATTGATAAACACTAAGCTACATGAACCAAGGAAGAGAAAAGGAGATAAGGCTCAAATTGCTGAACTGCAATAGGGACCATTTCTACTAACATGATATAAATAGAAGGAATTATAAGGAAATACTATGCAGGATAATATGCCAACACACTAGGTAACCTAGAGAAATTGAACAAATTTTTAGGATGCAAAAATTATTAAAACTAATTTGTATAGAAAGAAAAAAGCCTAAATAAATCTACAACTGTGTCAAAATAAAAGTAAAAATAACAAAAATAAAAGTTCCCACAAAATCTAAGACTGTGCTGATTTACCAGTGAAGTATATAAAATATTTAAAGGATAATTAACAAATATTCTTCACAAACACTCCCCCCAAAGATGAAAGGGAAGGAAAACCTTCCTAACTTATTCTATGAGGACAGTATTACCTTAATACCAAACTTAAACAAAGGCATTGGGAGAAAAGAAAACTGCAATTCAATATTTGAATATGAGAGCAGGAATCTTCAGCAAAATACTAGTAAACAAAATCCAAAAAATATATATCCAAAAATATTTATAAGAAATAAAACTCTATTTGAAAATGGCACAAGCTATTTATAGAAAACCCTAATAATACAAAAAAAATCAGAATTAGGAAATGAGTTCATCATAGTTGCAAGGATACAAGATCAATAAGCAAAAATTCAATTGTACTTCTACACACCATCAGAGTACAATCTTAAAACAAAAATGATTGCATTTACAACAGCATCAAGAAAAATAAAATGCTTAAGAATGAATTTAACCAAGAAATGCAAAATTCATACACTAAGAATTACAGGATATTTTTAAAAGGAACTAAAGATCTAAAAAAGGAAAGAAAAGGAGAGGTACTTCTGTTCATAGATGAGAAGATGCAATATCATTAGGGGAATAATACTCCTAAAATTGATCTATAAACTCATCAAAATCCTTAAAAATTCTTACTTTCTTTTCAAAAAATAGGGAGGATTATCATGAAATCCTAATGGAATCTCAAGGGACAAAGAACAGCCAAGCAGTCTTAAAAAGATGAGCAAATTTGGAAGACTTATGTTTCCTGATTTCAAACCCTCCTTCAAAGCAACAGTAATAAGAACAATATATACTAAGATAAGGATAAGTAGAGGGATAAATATAATAAAACTGAAACTCCACAAATCAACCCATAAACCTAGTGTCAATGGATTTTTGTGAGAATGCTATATTAATTTCATAGAATTATCTTAATAAAGGATCACAAACTGGGTTGCTTGAAACAACAGAGTTTGTCTTTCTTGCTGTTGTTTTGCTCTTCACAGATTCTGTTGATTTTCTGGCAACCTCAAGGGTTCCTTGGTTTACAACTTTGTAAGTCCAATGGCTTTCATCTTCACATGTGCTATAACTGTGTGTCACTATCTTCATAAGCCATCTTAGAAGGACACCAGTCATATTGCCATATGGACTCACCCAATTCCAGTGTAACCTTATCCTAATAATTATATTTGAAATAATCATATATTTTTAAAAAAATATTATATTCCCAAGTACTTGGAGTTAGGATTTCAATACATTGTTGGAGCACGGAGAACTCTTCAAAGACAAAAGATACTAAGATGATTCCATGGAGAAAAATAAATCCACAAATGGTGCCGAAACAATTAAGTATCTATAAGCTGAATTTGGAGGTGCGACCTCACACTATAACTCAAAATGGACCAAATATTTAAGTGTATGATTTAAAACTCTAAACTTTTAAAGAAAGCATAGATGTGAACCTTCATGATCTGGATTAGGTAGTTTTTACATATATATGACACCAAAAACCCAAAAAACCAAGGGAAAAATAAATAAATTTTAACTTCACCAAAATTACAGCTATTTGTGTATGAGAAGACATTACCATGTAATTAAAGAAATAAAAATCTCTCATTTCTCCAGTGTAAGAGAATATTGTCAAACCATATATCTGACAATGGTCTGGAATCCAGACTTAACAATATAAGGACACCCAAATTTTACAAAAGGACAAAAAGCATAAATAGAAAGTTCTCCAAAGAAGCTATATAATTGCAAATAAACACCTGAAATACATTCAACATCATTTTCATCATCAAGGAAATGCAAACTGAAGTCATAATGAGATACCACTTCACACCTAGTAGGAAGACTATAATTTAAAAATAAATTAAAAATAAAAATGGCAAGTGTTAGTAAGGATATAGAGAACTTAGAACCCTCATCTATTTCCAGTAAGAATGTAAAATGATGCAGAAAATACTCTTTTCCCCCCCTGCTATACAGATGGGCTTTAGGAACAGTTCTGAATAAGGGGTTTGCTTGGAGGATTAGTGGGAGCTGAAACCATTAAGGGAGATTGAAGGGATTTATATGCCAATCAAACAAATAAATGATATTTTAATCTCTAGGCAATGGGGGAACCATTGAATTATGGATTAAAGCAAACTTTAAGAAAGATGTGATTGGGAAGGAAGGAGCTACCCATAGTCCCAGTGAAAATGGCGAATGTCATAAAGACCCTGGTTACATAAAGAAGGGAATGGATCTAAGAAACCATTTCAAAATTAAATAACAGGATATGCTGCTTAATTGGATAGAAAGATTATGAAGATTCAGGAGAAAGCTGGTGCTAAAAGGATGGTGATCCTCTTAATAGAGGAAAAGATCAGAAAAAAAGAGTGGGTTTAGCAGAAACCTGTAGGATGAATATGTTTTTCAGCAGGATACCACTTTAGATACTTTAAAATACATATTAAGCATGTGCCAGGCATCATAGTAAGCATTGGATATGGAAAGAATATCAATAGTATTTATCACCAAGTAGATCCTGGTTGGAAATGGGGTGCATTGAGGAGAGAAGTGGGGACTAAGAGCTTCACAGTGTCAGTGTGGTAGGGTACTAAATTACTTATACATGGTATATTATTTGTCATAGTTGGAAGGCAGAAGTCTTTGGGAAATGACATCTAAGCTGAATCCCTGAGAGTAAGGGTATTAGCGGGAATAATAACATAAGCCAACAGAAAGTGAGGTTGGTGGGATGTCCAGTACCTTGGCATTTTTAAAGTGGGCAATTAGAAATGCCATTCTTAAGAGAGTTGATATCCAAAGGTGCAGTTCTGGAATGTCACCTTCCAATGGAGAGATTATGAAACATAATGATGAGTTTGGAACCCAAAGAAAGAGTGAAGGTAGAGAGGAATTCTGAAAGAAAGTTGAAATTTAGAGAAAATTTTGACCATGTGATTCCCAGACAATAGGGGTCCCCAGTGCTCATCTCCTGGGCACTGGTAGAAACACAAAATCACAGTTTCTACCCCAAACCTACTGAGTCACTCTGAAGGTAGGTTCCGGCAATATGGGTTTTAACAAGCCCAACAGGTAATAGTCATGAAGCTGAAGTTTGAGATCTACTGATACAGAGATTAAAGGAAAGGAGCCAGAAAAAAATGACTTTCATACAGCAGTAGTCAGGGTACTGGGAAAAGAAATGGGAATTGGAATGTTTTAGAAACTGGAAAGGAGCATTTGAAGATATGAAGAGGCTTACCAAGGCCAGGTGCTGCAGAAAAGGTGAGATAGTGAGGAACTTTAAAAAGATCTTTTCTTTTAGGTGCTTGGGGAAAGTTCTGCCAGGGAAGTTCATTGGAGTTAGAAGACAGAAGCAAGAGTAAAGAATTTGCCAGAAAGAAGACAATTTATATGGAGCCAGCAAGGGAGGGCCATGTTTCTGAGTCCAAAGATGATGAAAGAACAAATGGGAGAATATCATGCAGCAATAAGTGAGAGGCAGTTTGCTTTCAAGATGGAGGACCCAGTTTGGGGCTGCATGAATCCATCTCTGTTCTACATCAGATGTAGAACATGTGAGCACAAGAGAGAGAGGGAGGGGGTGGAGAATGAGGAGAGTCTGACAGAACTATGAGGAGAGAAAACACAAGAGAGATAATTTTGGACTGACATTAGCCAATGTCTCTCCAGGAGGAACAAAAGAGGTTGCCACACTTAACACTTCATTTTAATTTGAATTAGATCTATTGATTGTTTAAATGATGTGGTAGCCTTTCCTGAATCCCTTCAGTATGTCAATTTTTTATTTTTTACTACACTTGAGGAAGTAACAATGCACGCATGTGTTTGTACCATGGCCAGAAAGATAAAGCTTAAATAAAATTTCATATTAAAAAAATCTCCTGATGGCAGTTTTTAGTTACAAAGAAAGCCATGGGTTTTTGAAATTATTAATTTAGTAAGTAGAGAGAATGATTATTCTGAATATTCAAGGTTATTATTTATATCAAGATCCTTTCTTCTATAAAAAGCACATGGGATTCATTCATTCCATAGAAATTTACTAAAAAAGATTACGGTATGTCAAGCATATCCCCCTTTTCTGTGTACAGAGTTGTGAACAATCAGACAAACCCTTTTTGTCACAGAGCTCATTAGAGGGCTGGACGAAACATAGGCAGGTATATGAAGTAAACAGGGAGCCCTGAGTGATGAACAGTATGCAAGGGAGCACAATATGGTGGTGGTTTGGAGAGTGACTTGTTGGCTACATTAGATGGAGAGTTGTATTAATTCATTACAGTAGAGCTAATGCCTGTAACAAAGAAACATACCCATGTTGCTGACTTCACATTTACCATCCAATGGAGTTCTACTACAGAGGAGGCAGAGGCAAGGTGCACCATGTAGTCATTCAGAGACTCAGGCTGAGGTCAACTGACCCATATTCAACACCCGACTTCCCACCTTCCTTTGAATGATGATAGTGGAAGATGGGGCACAAGAGGGTTTTGGGTTTCTGACCTAGGCTTCATGGGCATCACTTCTGCTAACATTCCAATGATGCATCATCAGTCACAGCTACCCCAGCTCCCTACTCCCCAGCTACCATTTTTTTTTTTTTGAAAACTGACTTTTTGATGAAGAAGTTAGAAGTCCTCAACAAGGTGGAAGATCACCCAGACTGAAACCAGTGTTGTTTACATGCTTCAAAGACTCCTCTGACCATGAATAATGGATCAGTAAAGGACAGAAATGGAAGTATGGGGACCAGTTAGAAGATCCTTGTAAATAAAAGATGATGGTGGCTTAAGGATGACTTGGACAAAAATGAATTCTAGTGGAAATGAAGAGAGGATGGAACGCATCAAGATGAGCTTGAAGGTCTTCAAAACAGACAATTTGGAAGAGACATATTTGTGAATATAGGTCTTCTCCACACACCACCTCCTTAGTCCTTATTTCTTATTGTGGGTCTTCACTTAGTCATGTGTTTTTAATTCTGCACCCATCTAACCTTAGTGTTCAGCTTTAGTTTTACTCAGCAATGCTGACTGAGAGTGGTTTTATCCCCAGCTGTTGTTACTGGATGCTCGGATGGTGCTCCTTTCTGTAAGCAACCAGAACAAACATTTCAAAGACCTCATACACCTTGAGTCCTCTCTCCACTTCTTCAATAAGACTAGACTTAAATCCAGGGGTGAGAATCTCCAGAGACTGGGGGTGGGAAGAGGGAAATGAACCCAATTTCAAGCACATGTGACAGTCGTGATTCATAATGAGAAACTGGGTCAGAATTTGCAGCTGGGGAAGCACCAGGAAAAGATTGCTTTTATTATAAAAACATGTATTTAATTACAGCTCAAAGCTAGAGTAGGGGGTGAACTGCACAGCTGGAAGGAGAAAGCAAATTAATTTGTTGACTTTTAAAAGCCCTCTTACAGTGAAATATGCGCCCCCTCCTGTGTTAGCATCGGGTTATAACTGAAGAATTTTCAGAGTAGCCTCAAAGCAAACGTAGGCAGATGCAATAGCAAATAACTTACATGAGGTATTTCCTCAGGCTTGTGAACTATGAGAGCTGGGCTGTGGTTTCTTTTTATAAAGTAAACAAAGTCTAACCAGCAGTTAGGATTGCTTTTCTTAGCAGGACATCTCACCTCCAGAGATGATGGTACTCTTGGTAAATAGTGCCTTGATTTTATGATACAGAGTCAATATTCATTGCTGGACCCCCTCAGGAGACCCAGGTGACAACAGCAGCCCCCTCACATCCAGGAAATGTGGTCAAATACATATTAAGTCAGTGTGTTAAAATGGAGGCCATTGGATTAAAGTTTATAAGACTTTGAATGTTAGTTATTAAATACCCCTTCTTACATAAATATCTTCGCAAATTTCATGATGACTAGATAAGTATTTTTTGGTCACACATTGAACAATGTAATAAAGTATAAAATAAGCCCTCTGCTATTAAAGGTCAGCCACCAAGGTGGAGTTAAAAACTGTAGGTATATTGACAAATAGCTAATAATCGAAGTCCCCTCCAGGAAAAAAAAAAAAAAAATCAGAGAAAATAGATTTGATAAGCAACTTAAAGAACTTAGTATCTGGGCAGTCACAGACCAAGGGTTTGGAATAAAAAATAAGACATTGGTTGAAAACTAAAGCACAAAAGTACTAGATGCTAAATTTGTCAATATTCAGTATTTTTGAAAATAGCAAACTTCAGAGAATCTGACCCTTACTAAAAATCATCAATCAGAATGCTATCACTGAAAATATTAGGAGATTCAGAACAAATTTTAAAGAAAAATGAAACAATTAGTGCATTTGAAACTAATGCACTATTATGTAATGTCGTTTTATGATCTCTGTAAAATAGTTTGAATAACTCATTAAAACCTGAAACTATTACAATAAAGATAGAATATTAACACTAAACAGATCTATATTTAATTTTATTGAATTATACTAATACTGTGGTTTTATTTGATGTTAAGAATCTAAGTGTTCAAATTTTAATTATTTCTTCATAAGCATTTATTGAGAATTTGTTCTGCAAAAGACATGGTTAAATGTAATCACTGAATTTAAATATGCTACTGATTTTATTTACATACTATGTATATATATCTCCAACCTGAAGGCATTTATATGTTAATATGTTGTCTTTATTAATTTCTAAACATTTATATTGAGATTATCTAAGATTAATTCTGATGTCATAGATACTTAAATTGCAAATGAATTTCCAAATAGATTAAATTATGTATAAAGATTTACTGCACTTAGACTCTGATTTACTACAAAATATAAAATAGTAGAATCAGCATTGACCAGGTATTCAGGACAACTCCATTCTGGTCCTGGTTCTTCCAATAAACTGGCCACAGAAAATTTTACTTCTTACTCATCCTTTGGGCCTGTGTAGTCTAGAAAATGCATCAGTGGACCAAATTGTATTTTCTGTTGTCTCTGGGTGTTCCAAAATGGTAGCCATGTATGCTGTGCATTTCTGGTGTTTCATGTTAGCTACTGTGTAAAACATCAATCACATGTGCAAGCCACTGCGGCTTGTGTAATAGTTGTGCCTCCAACTATAGCATCAGATTCTGACTTCTACATGTGAACAGTAATAGACTTGGAACTTCTCAGTGTCACCAAGGTAGTCCTAACAGTCATCATCAATAGGATTCTAGGTTCAGACTTCTGCCAAAGAATGGGGAAAGAAACACATCCCTTAGCATTCTAACTCTAGCATGTATAATGTCCTAGCCACACTTGGACATGAATGCCTTCTGTTTACTAAAGAAAATTAATTCAAATTTTGATATATTTAACTTGACTAAATGAGCAAAAACAGTTAGCCAAATAAATATCAAATGCTTCCAGGAATCAAACCTAGTTTTGAAATCTAATACTTAAGTTTAACCAAGATGTGTCTTTAAAACATCAGGATAAAGGAATAGTCTAAAAGCACCAGAGGTATCAAAGATAGAAGCTGCTAGTAATTATAAAGCCAATAAGCCTTACAGTCAACATCAATAGAACTTACTATATCAGACCCTGTTCTAAGTGCTTTAAATACATTCCCTCATTTAACTCAGTTAATCCTCACAAATAAAACCCTGAGGAAGGAACTGTGGTTGCCACATTCCACAGATGATAAAACTCCTCAGCAACGGAGAGGCTAAGCAAGAGGTTCACTTGCTTTTGATCACACGATCATAAAGAAGAGAAAATGGTCTTCAAATTAAAATAGTCTGGCTCTAGAATCCCGACTCCTAATCACCTACTCTAGTGACTCTGTATAACTGTTGAAAAGAAAGAAAACAATAACAGCAGAATGGCACACAACTTAGCAGACAGTTTTCAAGGTATATAGCTGGACAGGCCACTGCATTAGTGTGACATTCTTGCTCTAAAATGTTCCTGTTCCTCCTAGTAGAATCAAGCTCAAATATTTTTAATGAATTCAAAAGAAGCATAAAAGGGATCTCTACTTTCAAAGAGTTGGGAGTTAAGTTTTGCTGATAATACATAAGCTTACAAAAGCAAGGTCTTGCTCCAAAGGAGTAGGTGTGAGCCTGAACTGAACAGGGAGGAAAGATGAAGAGGTAGAAAGGACAGGAAAGAGCACAAACCCCTTCATTGTTATCCTTGATTTGATGCTTAAAAAACTCAAATTCATCCCATGAAGTCAAAGTATCATGTGAAACCTGCTTATTTTATGTATGGATGACATACCATTAAATCATCATTAGAAAGTAAATAGCTCTCTTTGGTTGACTGTCTTCCCACCTCATCCTTCCACCAGACTTGCTGGTTCCCTGGAGGACCCCAGCATTGGTCAGTCTCCAGGGGCAAAACCCACTGAAGCTCCTGGGTGCCCTGCAGTTACGAAAAGCATAGCCAATGGAAGAAAGACTGGAGGGGGGCGAAGAATCACCATGGGTTGCTTGACTCCACCCAGTAGTCTCCTTGATGAACAATTAGGGAAAGCACATTTGAGAACGAAGTGATTGAGAGGTATACACTACACCCAGATTTACAAATTGGAAAAAATAAAGATACTTTATTTCTCGTTACTGATCCCTAAGGGAAAATGAAATTTCTTATCGCAATCCTCCTTTGACAGTAAAATGCATTTTGGATATGTAGGACCCCTTATGAAATATTCCAAAAGGTATCATGGATTTTCTTGGCTGCACAATTGCCACAATTTCTGGGATTTAATACCCAGAAATTATAGAGTCTCCTATAAGATGCTTAATAAACTAATTTAGAAATCTGTTTTATTCAGTTTCCCATTTACTTGTTCCTTCTGCCATATCCAAAGTTACTGTAAGCAGTTTGACTTTCAGAAACCAGATGGGTAAAATCTCTGAGAACAAAAGTTCTTGGCTGAATTAATAAGCAGGGGAGTCTATTGTCTTTTGCATCGATGCTTTGCCCACAGACTAGCTTTGTGGAGTCATTTCTTTATTTCCCAGAAGTATTCTTATATTTGTGCATTTTAGAAGAGCAGGAGCTGAACATTTGCCTATGGAAAATAATTATTTGGAAACAGCTGAGTGCCTGTATTTCAAATGCAGTTCTTCTGGTAAGAATTCCAGTTTTAACAAAATAATAGGACATATACTTGTGCATTATGTATGCATAATGTACACATGTACACAAATAGGTATAATACTCTTTATACGTTTCATTTGATACATTGCATTTTATGTGTTCATTTTATTTAAGATAAATATTGCAGTTAATGAAGTTATTATTTTCTTTTCATTGCTTTTGGAAAATAGATATGGTCAAAATTAGGGACACAGTTTGAGTATCTCTGCCCTTAATGGAAGGTTGGATAAAAGAAAGTTAGTATGTTGCAAAACTGGAGAGCAAACAATTTCAGGATAAGTACTTTAGAAAATGTATACTTGAGTCAACAACGGATATTCTGAGTAGACTATTTGGAAAAATAACAGTAGCAAAGAAAGAGAAAAAAATAGGGGAGTGACAAACTAAACTGGAGATACAAGTCTCCCACTAAAATTCTACATTTTTTTCTATATTTTCAGTTCTTAGGTAATATACTCCCTCTCAGAAAGGTTCAAATTAATGGATGTATCTTTTGGCATTTGATATGATACATCATTAGCTATTTATGGAAGTGATTCCAGGAATTGCCTGCAGATGTGTGACTGAGAAATGAATTGCGGTAGAGGTTATATAATAAAATGGTCCAATTGGGATTGATGGAGCCAACTGTATGTCTATTCTCCATAGCCCCTGTGGGAAGGGGCCCCCAGAGCTGGGCCAGCCTATCAAGTGTACAGACTATGACCCATGTAAGACTGAAGTACATGTCTCATTTTTAAGACTAGGTGTGGGAGCATATTTTAGAGTACAGTGTGGTGTTTTGAACATATGTACGTATATGCAATGTACATGTACATTTAACACTCAGATTAAAACTGTGGGAGAATTGGGTCTGGAGAGAAACAGATTCCCTAACAACCAACCTGTCATTCAAAAAAATCACCAACTTGCCCCCCATCTCATTCAGAAATAGACCAGTGAAAATCAACTTAAAAATTATGTCATCTAGGGAGCAACTGACCAAAAAAATAGATTGGCATTTGTTGCTGTTGATTGACCATTCTCCTTATGTTTTAACTGACTCTTTCATTGTTGTGAACAAAAGCCCTGACGAGAATAACATAAAAGAGGAAAAGTTTATTTGGGGCTCACAGTTTCAGAGGTTTCAGTCCATAGATGGCCAGCTCCATGGTTCTGGGCCCCAAGGTAAGACAGAACATGGTGGAGGAAGAGTGTGGAGGAAAACACCTCAAGACAGGACAACAAGGAAGTAGACAGAGCTCTGCTCACAAGGGACAAAATAAAAACCCCAAAGGCACAGCCCCAGTGACCCAGCTCCTCCAACCACACCCTACCTGCCTTCTGTTATAGCCCAGTTAATCTGTATCGGTTGATGAATATACCGATTTGGTGAAAGCTCTTGTAACTCAGTCATGTTACCTCTAAAATGTTCTTGCATTGCCTTACACATGAGCTACTGGGAGACACCTCATATCTAAACCATAGCACCTTATATACAATGAACCGCATGCACTCTGAAGGCAAATTCTTGTCTTTAATCTAGCACACAATCACAGCTGCATTATGATTGGTTAACAGGTACAAAAGGTCAGATAGGAGGAATGGCATCCTAGAGGACAGCAGGGTGTCTGTAGTTAACAGTCATGTCCATTCAAAGTAGCTGGAACAGAAGGTTTGAGAATCCTCACCACAAAGAAATGATACAAGTTTGGGGTGATGGATATGCTAAACCTCTTGAGCATTGTACATTGTATGCATGTACTTGTGTTCAAAAGACCACACTGGAATCCATAATTACCTACAATTAAATTCTTAAAAAGATTTTTTAAAAAATGTACTGAGAAATGGTTTACTGAATTTTTTTTTTTCTTAAAGTTATTTCACAGGAAGCCTTTTTCTCAGAGATCTGAGAATACTGGCAGAACTAGGAGATAAATAGCACATAGGAAAAAGAAATTCCTAAAGATAGAAGAAGCCTGCAGAGTCAGTTGAAAACACTGTCAATGGAAGGGTGTCCTGGCACTCACACCCCAAGTGGTCTGGTCTTTTAGGAGCAATGCCCTAACTTAGTCATCAGATTCCCGTCCTCAGTTCTGTGCCCCTGTCTACCCAGCAATCATCCCATCCCAATTGGCTTCCCACAGAGATTTGCCTCAGGTGGGGACATGCCAGCTAAACTGTACCATTGTCACAGCAGCCTCGGACTTCCAGTCCTTCAACTCTTCTGTCATCCACCTCAGATTTCATGAATTATTCCAGAATCTTGACTTGCTCCTTACTGACCTTTTAAATTCCTTTGTTCCTCTTCTTCTCCGTATGTTGAAATCACAACTCAGAATGAATTTTTAGCCAAGTATGCTCTCTAGATTGGCACCCAAGCTACTGATGATGAAAATCTTGAACTGGTTGTTGAATCGATGATTACTGAACTTCAGTAGGCCCTCAATACTGCCTGAGGACATTATTTTCCCCACTGCACTCAGTCTCCAAAACTCCAAAGGGATTCCTTCAGGTTGTCTCTATTGCTGTCAGATACCCAATCCCCCCATTCCCTCTTATTTTGCTCTGTAGAGAAGTGGAAGGCAATGAGAGGGAAGACTCTCAGCATTCCACCAGAGATCCGTTATCCCGCTACACTTGGATGGATCTCATATTTCTTTTCTTTTAGGAATGAGAAAATGGAAGCACCTCAAACTTAAGGTCAATCCCATGCAATGTTTGGGCCATTACCAGACACTTTATGGTACTGTCAGAGACATACACTACCAAATGCCACAGAGACCTTATACTACTAAATGCCGTGTTCCTCTCCCTCATGCACTTGTTATTATAATCATCTACGTGTATTAATTGTACATATCAATGGGGTCCACTCGTGTCTACTGTGCTTTGGTTGTAGCCATCCTGCTAATTTCCACCTCTTACCCTCCTCATTACCCTCCCCATACTCCCCCCTCCCCTTCCCTAGTTGACCCTGTACTATTTTCAGGGCATCATTTTTTTTTCCTGGATTCCAAATATGAGAGAAAGTATGCAATACTCACCTTTCTGTATTTAGTTTACTTTTTACTTAACATAACAACTTTTACCTAGTTTCATCCATTTTGAAAATGACTGGATTTTGTTCTTATGCCTGAAAAATAGTGTGTGTGTGTGTGTGTGTGTGTGTGCATGTGTGTGATATTTTCTTTAATCATTCATCCATTGATGGGCACTTAGGCTGATTCTGTACCTTGGATATTGTGAACATTGCCGTAATAAACATGGGTATACAGATAACACTTACGTGCTAACTTCATTTCCTTTGGGTATATACCCAGGAGAGGTATGGCTGGAGGAAATGGAAGTTCTATTTTTAGTTTTTTGAAGAGCTTCCATACAATTTTCCATAGTGCCTGTACCAATCTACATTCCCACCAACACTATTCAAAGTTTCTTTTTCTCTTCATCCCTGCCAGAAATTATTTATATATAAATATATATATTTATTTATATATATTACATATATATATATATATATATATATATATATATATATAAAATAACCTTTCTGACAGGGCTGAGATGGAATCTCAATGTAGTTTTAATTTGCATTTCCCTGATGGCTAAAGATATTGAGACTTTTTTCATGTATTTGTTGACCATTTCCATTTCTTCTTTTGAGAAGTGTGTGTTCAGATTATTTGCCCATTTATTGATTGTGTAACTTGTTCTTTTTTCATTTTTTCTTTGTTTTAATTGGTTGTGCTTGCTAGTAGAATGCATTTTGACATAGTATACACAAATGGAGCATAACTTCTCATTCCTCTGACTGTATGTGGTGCTGAGTCAAACCAGTAGTGTTATCATACATGTATATAGGGTAATAATGTCTGTCTCATTCCACTGTCCTTCCCATCCCACCCTCAACCACTCCTCTCACTCCTCTCTGCACAATCCAAAGTTCCTTCATTCTTTCTTTCCCTCCGTCCCCACTATGGATCAGTATCCACTTATCAGAGAAAACATTTGTCCTTTGTTTTTTTTTGGAATTGGCTGATTCACTTAGCATGATATTCTCTAGTTCCATCCATTTATCTGCAAATGCCATAATTTCATTCTTCTTTAAGTCTGAGCAATATTCCATTGTGTATATGTACCATAATTTCTTTATCAATTCATCTATTGAAGGGCATCTAGGTTGGTTCCACAATCTAGCTATTGGGAATTGAGTTGCTATAAACATTGATGTGGCTACATCCCTGTAGTATGCTGATTTTAAGTCCTTTGGGTATAGACTGAGGAGTGGGATAGCTGGGTCAAATGGTGATTCCATTTCATAACTTATTCTTTTGTTGTTAGTATTTTGAGTTCTTTGTATGTCCTGAATATTAGACTTATGTCACATGAATGCGGTTATGATTTAAATATGAGGTGTCCTCCAAGAGCTTATGAAACAATGAAATAAAGTTTAGAGTTGGAATGATTGGATTATAGAAAACATTAGCCTAACCAGTGTGTTAATCCCCTGTTGGGATTAACTGAGTGGTGGCAGCAGACAGGTAGGGTGTGGCTGGAGGACTTGGGTCATTTAGGCTGTGCCTTTGGGGCATATATTCTGTCTTTGTGAGCAGAGCTCTCACACTGCTTTCTGATGGCCATGTCCTGAGTGCTTTTCCTCTACTACATTCTTCCACCATGACGTTCTGTCTCATCTTGGGCCCAGAGTAATGGAGCCAGTCATCTATGGACTGAGACCTCTGAACTCATGAGCCCTCAAATAAATTCTTCCTCCTCTAACATTATTCTTGTCAGGTCACTGCAGCAAAAAAAGCTGACTAAAGCAAATGACCAGCAATGATTTTCTCTTATTCTGTAGTCCGTCACTTTGCTCCGTTATTTCCTTTGCTGTGCACAAGCTTTTTAATTTGATGAAATACCATTTGTTAATTCTTGCTTTAATTTCCTGACCTATTCCTAGTTGGGCTCTAATTGCCCATGCCCGTATCTGGAAGTGGTTCCCTGTGCTTTCCTTTAGTTTCCATAGCGTTTCTCAGCAGCATGAAACATGCTCACGTATCTTGAATAAAACACACACATACACACAAGCACACATGCACGACCCCCACCACAGTCACAACTGGAGGATCCGCTTCCTCTTCTTCCCTTCCAAACTTTTCTCAAAGGTTCTCAATATTCAGTGTAGCCTTTCTTTAATTTTTCTTTCATTATGTTGGGTGGATATTTGGATGAATTGTTTCTAGTTTTTCGATTTGTTTTTTTTTCTTTGAAAATATTTTTAATTAACTTTGATCATTTATATTTTAATAGAAATGTCCATTTAATCTCAAATGTCCAAATAGAACAATATAAATTTAGGGAAAATCTTTTAATTGTTGTGCATTTTTTTGACAGTTTTAGCTCGGACTACTTTCTCACCATAGTGGTGTTCATCTTTGTTTTGTCCTTATTTTTCAACCAGACTTTATAAAATTTTGTACAAATCATTACCATTTTCAAAGAACTGGTTTTGAATTTTAATAGTTTCCATGTTCATGTTTTCTAATTGCAGCTTCCATCATTGCTCATTCTTTTCTTCTGTCAGCTTGAAGTTTACTTTATTTTTCTTTTATGTTCATTATTTGATTGATATTTTTTGTAACATGAATCGAACCCAGGAGCACTTTACCACTGAGCCATATCCCCAGCCTTTTCTTTATTTTTTATTTTGAAACAGATCTCACTAAGTTGCTGAGGGCCTTGCTAAGTTGCTGGAGTTGACTTTGAACATGTGATCCTCCTGCCTCAGCCTCCTGAGTTGCTGAGATTACAGTCATATGCCACACTCCCAGGACCTTGATTGTCTCTTGAAGCAAATGTACTTAACACTATAAATGATTCAATTGGTACTATTTTGTTCACATATATTTCATACTATTACTCTTTTCCAGATAGGGGAGCATTAATAATCTTGTTTTTCTTTAACATTTGCTTAGAAAAATTATGTGAAGTATATTCTTAGTTCTCTATATATGTATTTCCTTTGATTTGCAATTTAGGGAATTGCTTGAGATTTTCTTTATTATTTCAGACCTTGGCAAGTCCAACATACATGCTTGCTTGAAAAAAAATTATAGATAGATAGATAGATGATAGTTATCTTAAGAGTAAATCATTTCAGACACTGCCTTGGCCTATTTCTACTATTATAAAACAACGCTATATATCCAGTTATTTATATAGAAACAGAACTCTGTGTCTCACAGTTCTAGGGGCTAGGAAGTCCAAGATCAAGGCAACAGAAGTTTGTTCTTTGGTGAGAGATGTCTGCTTTCAAGATAGACATGGCACCTTATAGCCATGTCCTCACATGTGGATAAAGGACAAAAGGGACAAATGGCTCCCTTTTGAACCTCTTTTATGGTGGCATTAATTCTGTTGGTGAGAGCTCTGCCCTCATGACCTAATCACCCCCTAGAGGCCCACTTCTTTATAGGAAGCACACTCAGATCACAGCATTCCACCTCCAGCCCATCAGTATCCATGCCATCCTTATGGGCAAAATACGTTCATTCCATCCCAGTGGCTTCAAAAGTCTGAAGTACTGATTTTCCTCTATGTGAAATATGGGTGTGACTTGAGTTTTGATTTACACTGATGCAAATTTTCTCTAGTTTAAAACCTGAGAAATCAGATAAGTTACAATACTTCCAAAATAAAATGAAATGGTGGGACAGACATGGGATAGACATTTCACTTCCAAAAGGAAAGAAGAAAGGGGTAACAGGTCCCAAATAAGTCTAGAACTCAATAAGGCAAATAGATTTGAAACTTGAGAGTCATCTTTGACTTCATTTCCTACTTTCTGGACACACTGTTGGAGCAGCATTGGGCCCCAAGGCCCTACTCCCATGGCTTCACCAGGCACAGTTCATGTTTTAAACAATCAGGGGTCAGAGTTCATGTCCCTGTGGCTCTCAGTCAGGTAGTGCATGATGGTGGATTGACAGGTCTATTGTCTTGGGGGCGACCCTACCTCCACGGCTCTACTAAGTAGTACCATAGTAGGAGCTTTCTTCAGTGGCTCTAACCCCACAGCCACTCTGAATATGACCCTAGTAGGGACTCTATAGAACTCCTATCTCAAGGCTCTCCAAGGCATTGTTTGAAATCTAGGTGGAAGTAGCCATGCATTCTCAGCTCTTGCTTGCTCTGCTCTTTCGACCTGGCTCCAGGCAGGCTCTGACAAGATTTATTGCGTGGGCCTTCTGGAAGGTCAACCCAAACTGGCCTTAGGCCATCCTGAGCCACAGCTGGGCAGTAGAACAAAGTTGCACCAGAATTTGTGGAGCAGAAACTTGAGGTGACACTGGTCTGCTAATCCCAAAGTCCCATGAACACGCTAAGATTCTCCTGCAATACTGTTCTTCCCTCAAGGCTGTGCCTCTCTGGGTCTGTTAGGGAGTGGCTGCCTTGAAGATCTTCAAAGTGCCTATGAGGTCACTCTTCCATTGTCTCAATGAATAGCATCTGGCTTCATCGTATCTATACTAATCTCCTTGTCAAATGATTCTCTGGTCACACCCTTGGTGTTCTCTCCTGAACGTGTTTTATAATACTTTCCACTTCCCGGCTGAGGATTGTCCAGTTCTTCAAGTTCTGTTTCCCTTTTAATTATAAATTACATCTTTATTTCACTTCTCACTTCTCTCATTTTACTGTAAGCCATCTAGTAAAGCAACACAACACCCTGAACACATTATTTGGAGATTTCTTCTGCCAAATACCATAGGTCATCTCTAGTTATACTTTTGACAAATCACTAGGACATGAATGAAATTCAGCCAAGTTCTTCACTATTTTTTAACTGAACGTCTTCCCTACGGTTTCCAATAAGATGCTCCTTGTTCTCATTTAAAACCTAAACATAGTGGTCTTTACTGTCCACATTTCTTTTTATTTTTATTTGTTGTAATTAGTTATACATGACAGTAGAATGCACTTGGACACATCATACGTAAATGGAGTGTAATTTCTCATTTTTCCAGTTGCACCTGATGTAGAATCACACCATTCATGTAGTCACATGTGTACATAG
Organism: Glaucomys volans; assembly: GCA_020662805.1. Lineage (NCBI taxonomy): Eukaryota > Metazoa > Chordata > Mammalia > Rodentia > Sciuridae > Glaucomys > Glaucomys volans. The sequence goes on along the minus strand of JAJEJO010004294.1, from coordinate 73,843 downwards.
GGTAATAATGTCTGATTCAGTCTACTATCCTTCCTACCATCATACCCCTCTCCCATCTCTCCCCTCTACCTAATCAAAAAGTAACTCTGTTCTTCCCTAGGCCTCTCTGCTTCCTGTGAATTGGTATCTGCATATCAGATATGCAGCTTCTGGGTTTTTGGAATTGACTCATTTCACTTAGTATAATATTCTCCAGCTCCACCCATTTACTAGCAATGCCATAATTTCATTCTTCTTCATGGCTGAGTGATATTGCATTTCTACAGCATTCTTATCACAGTAACTTGGATAATCTCTGAAGAGTTTTAGGATCTCCATATCTCTCCTCCTCTGAACCCCCTTTCAAATCACTCTTAGTACTTTGCTCATGGCACAACCCTTTAAATTCTTCTATTACCCAGCTCCAAAAACACTTATGCATTTTCAAGTGTTTCTTGTAGCAACACCCCACATTTTCCGGTATTTCTGAATGCCTGAAAGCACCCCACTTCTGAGTATCAATTTCTATTTCAGTCCATGTGTGTTGGTATAACAAAATGCTTTTAGAGATTTGTAAATAAAAGAGATTAATTTCTCACAGGTCTGGAGGCTAGGAAGATCAAGATCAAGCTTCTGGAAGGTTTTGGTGTCTACTGAGAGGTCTCTGCTTCTAAGATGATGCCTGCAATGGTTTGGGTAGGTGTCCCCCAAAGGCCCATGTGTGACAGGTTTGGCCAACAACCTGCAGTGCTATTGGAAAGCACTGAAACCTTTAAGAGCTGGGGCCTCATGAGAGAAAGTTAGGTGATGGAGGACAGTCTTGAAGTGATATCAAGACTGAAACATCTTCCTCCCTCTTTGTTTCCTGGCTGCCATGGGGTGAGCAGATTGTTCCACCAAACACTCCCAGTCATGATGTGCTGCTTTGCTCAAAACAATCTTTGAAATTTTGAGTTCAAATGTACTTTTCTTCTTTTTAAGTTGATTTATCTCAGGAATTTGTCACAGTGATGCAAAGCTGACAAGCACAATGTCTTGTTGTTGGTCTTCACATGGTAGAGGACAAAAGGGGAAAACTACTCCCTGGCATCTCTTAAAAGGGCAATAATTCCATTCATGAAGGGTCTGCCCTCATGCACTAAATCACCTCTTAAAGACCTCACCACTTAGTATTATCACCTTAGTGATGAGTTGTCAACATGTGGATTTTGAAGAAAGACATTTAACCCACAACAGAGGAAAAGATCTATATTTGTATCAAAATTATAATTTTAATTTATATAACATTACTCCTACTAAGTTTTGTGCACATTTGTGGGACTTTTGTTGGTACCCTGTTTTCCAAAAGTTCACACTTAACAGTGTAAACCAAAACCAACAAGCCAAAGTTCTGACAAACTTTTAACAAAACGTACAGTTTTCAGACCTTCTCCACACAAATTACCCTTCATGTGATACTTCTTCTCATGAATTACCCTCATAAACTATGACCACAATATTTTAACTAAATTGTTTCATTTATTCTGCATTTTCTATATTTGATTTTTCGAAATTTATTTAACCTAAATTTTTCTTTTTGTAAATAAAGCAGCACACAGATACCTTTTAAAAATCTACTAATAACGTTTTCTTAATCCCACGTCCTAAATCTATCAATGTTAATGTGTATACTTCTACCATTTTTCCCTGGATCCACATAAATGTGTTAGCTTTCAATTGCTCTGACAAAATACGGAAATAAACAACTTATAAGGAAAAAAGATTTATTCTGGCTCATGGCTTCAAATGTTTCAGTCAATAGATGGTTGACTCCATTGCCTTTGTGCTTCACATGAGGCAGAATATCATGGTGAGGAAACTGTGGGGTAGGAATGCTATTCATCTTATGGAGCTGGGAAGCAGTAAAGTCCTGGGACCTAACATCCCTTCAAGGTGTAGCCTCAATGACCTCACTTCCTTCCCCCAGGTCCCACCTCCTAAAATTCCCATAGCCTCCCACTAGCACCACAGGCTGGTGATTAAACCTTTAATACATGATACTTTGGGGACAGTCAAGATCCAAACAATAACAATGAACAACTACTAATCCATCTGACAAGTAGGATGAAGGTAGCTAAATAATCTTTGAGGAGAGAACCTGCTATGGAATAATGGGCATCAACAAAAATAAGTTCCTCAAGATTTATAGACACCATAATGTAACTTTGGAATATACCTCTTGAATCTTTCTTTTGAATTAAAAAAAGACAGATGAATAAAGAAGAGGAAAGCTTCCTAACCATTTTTCCTTAGGTACTTGATTTAAAATATACCATGTCAAATCCCTTGAATTATATTCAAGAAACTTTTTGTGCGTATGTTCTGTGGTCTGAATTTTGTCTCCCACATTCATATGGTAAAGCCCTACTTGTTAATGTGATCATAGTTGAAGGTTGGTGTGTTAGACAGCTTTTTATCACTGTAACCAAAAGACTGACAAAAACAATTTTAGAGGGGGAAACGTTTACTTGGGGTTCATGGTTTCAGAGTCTTGAGTCCTAGATGGCTGACTCCATAGCTCTGGTCCTGAGGTGAGGGAGAGCATAATGGCAGAAGAGTGTGGTGAAGGAAATAGCTTAGGACGTGGCAGCAGGAGGCAGAGAGCCCTCCCTCACCAGGGACAAAATATATACTCCAAAGTCACACCACCAGTTACCTACCTCCTCCACCCTACCTGCCTATATTTACCACCCACTTAATTCCAATTAGGAAATTAATGCACTGATTAGGCTAAAACTCTCATAACCCAATCGTTCTGCTTCTAAATTTTCTTACACTGACTCACACATAAGCTTTTGGAGACGGTATCCTCCTAACTGGAATTAGTGCCCTTATAAATACAATCAGGAGAGAGATGATCTTGTTCTCAGCCATGTGTAGATACAGGAGGAAAGTGACCATCTGCAAACCAAGAAGTGGAACTGCACTAGTAATTAATTTACTGCTGATGTCTTGATCTTGGACTTGCCAAACTCCAAAAGGTGAGAAAAGAGAAACTGTGAGTGAGAAAGAAAAGTTTGTTACTAAGCCATCCATTCATTAGTATTTTTTAAATAGTATTGTGTTGTTAAAAAAATATATAAGTGTAACAGTATCATATATGTGAGATATATAGAAAGATAGATATATAAATCCTGGAATTTAAAAATAAGCATGCCCAGATGGGCTTGTTAGTTTCATCTTGGAGAGATGGCGTCCATGTGTGAGAAGGACCCTTGGTTTGACATGCCTGAGACCTAATCTTCGCTGAAAACCTTGTAATTCTATACCTTTGAAATCAAGTATGTCAAAGGAATATAAATATCTGTCCATTTTAATCTGTCCTTTTTATTTGTTAGGGAAAAATAATTGTTAAATCAGACAATAAAAATTCAAAGAAAAAAGAAAAGAATGAAAACCATTTTGAACTTTTGTACAATGGTATTCATTCCACTTTGATCTGCTCTGCTTGCATTTGGCTTTCAGATCACCTGTTTAGTGTCTAAATTCCCCATATGTGCAAAAGATTCTGTGAATCTAAAGAAGTCAATTATGCAGTTTCCTCCACTTGTCAGAAAGGTAAAGTGCACTTAGAAGGGGCAGGATTATTTTAGCTCCAAATTGAGGAATGTCTGCATCAAAGCAAGATTCCAGTGACCTTGGCCATGCTCTGATTACTAACTAGTCCTGACGACATATATCATTTTCAGCAGGAAACTTCAAAGAAATTGAGATTCTGGATACCTTATGATAGATGCAAAGTGATGAAATCCCAACTCTGATGCTAATTATTTGTTTTGAAGTTACTGGTGCACATAATACAATCTGTTTTTAAACAGCTTTTGATGAAAAGACAACACAGCAAGAGGAAGCTTTCACTAAAATGTGGAGGTCAGGCACATTTGCAACTGGAGATTCCGCATGCACTCCCCAACACACAAGCCCTGAAAATTTGAAAAGGATTTGCTTGTTCCATTTTTCTCAATAGAAAATGACGACACTGAAAACAACTCAAAACCATGGGAAAGGATAATATGGGCCTGCACAAGAAATATTTATAGCTAGATAACTACTATGCAGTCATGAAACTAGACATATGGATTTGTATCAGGTTTATTGTCATGGGAGATTGTCATATAAGTATCAAATCAGATTACAGTCACATGCATGATGATTCCATTTGGCTGTGAGGTGCTTGTGTGGGTGTGCACATACATGAGCATACTGGTGACATAATGACAACATACATACACATATACATGCACATTAGCCTAGTCCACTTTGGTTTCAAATTCCCTTATTTCATCTGGTTTGTGCATGTGTTGACCAAAGTGGTTTTCTCTAGGTACAGTGTCCAATGATTTTTCTGGGCAGAGTTTTGGACTGTGCTTTGCCTTCTCCATGACTCTAGCTCTCAGCAAACAAGTCCAATGCAATCCCAGTTTCTTCTAGAAAGAGTCTACCCTCTGACTTGTGACCTTCCCCCCTCCCCTAATGCTGCTAATCTCTCTTCCTCTTTGTGTTCTTTTAGAGCAAGTATGATAATGGCTTCCTAATAGTTCAGCTTGCAAAACTGCTGTCCAGGTGAACTACCTTGGTCTAGAACAGTTAAGAGGTGACAATGACTCCATCCTGCTGGCAATATCTGGATGCCATATTGTCTCCAATTTGTTTCTTGGTTCTTCCATCACCAGTATTGAAATTGGTTGGTGTTCATTCATAAGAGGCCCTATGCTGCTGGTTGTGCCCTGATGGACGGCACACCTTCACACTCACAGGCACATAAAGGGGCCTGTAGTCCATGGTGGCCTCCAGGAATCTTATGTCAGAATCACTCTCCTGAGTACGATACTACATCATCCCCTCAATTGAACTTACCCCTGGCCTGGAATATATAAGTAAAATTGGTTTAAGTTCCTTAGTCCACACTCAAGGAAGAGCAATGTACTCTCTGACTCTTAAGTCTAAGACTCTTGGGGTTTCTTGTGCTGTGTTCCTGCTCTCACTGGATTTAATCTCACTTATTTTACTGCTCTGATTTTATGCTCAGCTGTTTAGGTTCTTGGTCTCCTTTCTTGAGATCATGCCTTTTGGGCCTTATCTATCTCATTCAAAGTGGCCAATTAACAGGAGAATCGCAGGTTCAAAGCAAACCTCAGCAACTTAGTGAGGCCCAAAACAACTTAGCAAGACCCTGTCTTAAAATAAAATATAAAACAAAGGGCTGGAGATGTGCTTCAGGTTCAAACACCATTGGGTTCAATCCAGGTACCAAAAAAAAAGGTGGCCAATTAAGGTATTTTCCCAAAGTCAGTTCCTTCCCTAATGAGAACTCTGGTGTCACTTACTAAAGTGACAATTCCTCATTTATCCATAGGGGTTATTTCTGGTTAGTGAAGATCAATGGTCATTTTATTTTAATTTTTAATTTGTGTGTATGTGCGTGTGTTATTAGGTATTGAACCCAGAAGCACTCTATCACTAAGCTACATCCTTACCAACAGAGGTTGTTCCATTTTTATCAATAGAAAATGACAACACTGAAAACAACTCAAAGCCATGAAAATGGCTAATATGGGCTGCACAAGAAATATTTATAGCTGAATGACAAGGCTGGCCTTGAACTTGTGATCCTCCTGCTTTAGCCTCCCAAGGAGAAGGTATTATAACCATGTACCACCATGCCTAGATCAATGACCTTCTTCACATTCATATTTAATTTTAAGTTACTATCATGTAAGTAAAATAACTCTGCCAACCACAGTAATAGTTAACATTTTCCCAAAGACAAAATTCACCACAAGTTCAGTGAATCCCCTCACCTTGGATATTTACTCATCCTGATGTCTGATCAAGGTCTTCCTCCCTTGCCTCTAAGCTATCAGTCCTGGGTCTGCTTTTATCAAGACGTCTGTCGGTCAGTTTGGTAAGAATCTTTCTCCCTGCATTCTCCTCTCAGTAACATTCTATCCACTGACCTCCCACTCTGCCCCTAGGCTATAAATCCCCACTTAACCTTGTTGTATTTGGAGTTGAGCCCAATCACTCTTCCCTGTTGCAGTAGTCCTATTTTGAGAGTCTTGAAGAAAGTCTTCCTTACCATTTTAACAAGTATCTGAATTTCTTTTCCTTTAGCAGGAGGCATCCTGAAGGAGGCTATACAGAAATAAACCATGAAGAATGAGAAAGAGAAAAAGAAGAGGGGCGATGGTGAAGAGCAGTGAAGAACATTCCAGGCAGAGGAGAAGCATTGAAAGAGGCAGTTTTGCTATATTTGGAGAGGGAAAAATTTCATGTGGTTGGAGAATAAGATGCATCCAATACAGTGGTATGAATTGAGGCCAGAGATGTGGGCCAGGGACTGCTCATGCATGAAGGACTTTGTGTACCATGCCAAGGAGTGTGTATTCACGCGAAATAACACTTGTATTTTATCCACTGAAGGATTTTGAGCAGAAATGTGACATCACTGGATTTGCATTTTAGAGAACCATCGTCGAGTCTATGCTGAGCATGCATGGAGTACTGCACCTTGATGGGCAGACTTCCTGCCTCAGGAGGAAGCTTGGAGAGAAGTAAGGAACGTTCCAACAGAGAAAAGATGACGGAGGGCATGGGTCGGGTTGAACTAGTGCACTTAGACATCTATGAGAGATGGATATGAATGTCAAGGAAATGAGTACAGGAGAGGAGCTGGGATTCCTGGGTTTCCTTGACTGACAGGATTGGGAAAATGGATGCTTACTTATTGAAATAGAATACAGAAAAGAAGGGGAGAACTTTGAAGAAAAGATGATTTCATTTTTTTTTGTTTTGTTAAATCCCATTAAGAGAAATTCAGAGAATGCAAATTGCTGAACGGCTGTGCAGTCTCTTGGCATTAGCTATGTAAGACCAAATTACAGTAATTCATAACCATAATCATTCTAAAAGTATTTGATTTTAATATGGCTCAAATATTTTTACTGTATAATTTATAAGAAAATTATTCTATATTAAAATGGTCATTTTCTCAATTGCATATTACCAAATCAGGATAGGCTATGAACAGAAACGTGTTTGGGTCAATTTGCAAGGCAGTATTGGCTAGAATTGCTGAAGTGGCTTATTGCTGCACTGTCTATCCTGGATAGAATGGCATAGAAAACACTAGGACTATCTTATTTCTGATCGTTATTTATTTATCCTGATAAACCCAATGAGTTTAAACTATCATTAATATGAAGACCTCTCTCTTTCACTGAGACATTAAATATAAGTTAGACTTGAACTGATAAAATTAGGTCCTCAACTTTTGACAATTTTGGGTGGAAAGCAAAGAAGAGAAGAGATTCCCAAAGGAAAACTTGCTCAAATATAGATAGGAAATGCATGTAGAAAACCAATTAGTAATCCACTGGAAAATGTTGCAATATGTATGTAAATGTCAACATTTACTACAAATTCTATTGGTCAGAATATATGACCATCTGAAGATGATTCAATTTCTAATGCCTTTCAAATGCTTCTCACAAAGAGACAACTCTGGCAACCACACTGAACAGAAACACACATCACATGTCCTCTTAACGAGTAAAGAAAGAATATTCTCTTTTCCCTTGATAGCACTCAGCAACATGAGGTATATATACCATTTTGAATATGTCAGGAGGTAAATTCTTCACTTAATAAATTTCTGGTGAAACTAATCTTTGGAAATATGTCTATACATATAAAAAGCAGAAAAAAATAGTAAATATTAAATGTAGGAATTATACCAAGGAGAAATGGAAAGGGGCTAAAGGTTTGAAGGTAAGTTGTACAACATGCAAAATAAACTGCTAGTGTCGACCTGCAATCGCAGGGTAATGTCAGAGTTCTCTTCTTTTTAGCCAGGAAAATGAGTAAGTGGAAGAAAATCACTGGGCCATTCTGTAATATCACTCTGGATAAAAGAATACTTACTATAAGTCAGTGGAATAGTATCATTATAATATCAGCTTGGAGTTCACATTTTAATCCTACAATTATGCAAAACAGCAATAAGGATTTTTCTTTCCTAGAGATAATAAAAGTATGGAGGATTATAAACAACTGTGTACTCAAAATTAACTTCAGGTGTTTATTTTAATTTGTGGTTACGGGTTGAAGTAGTTTAGTTCTTTCCATCTGACAAAATCAAGAGTAAGTTTGCTTTCAGAGATACAAAAGGAAGAAAAAAGACCTTTTGTATTATTAATAAACATCATAGAATACTTATATCCAGAAATCTCAGATTTACCAGCATACAATACTGATTTGATGGCATATATACTTCTTGAAATCTTCAACAACGTTATCATATGAACTGTTTGAGGATTGGGTTTAGCCTAATTTTTTGACTTTTTTTCTGAACTGGTAGATGGGGTTAGGTTTATGTGTTTCTTTGAAAGACTGAAGGATGAAAGGAGCTATTTCTAGCTTTTAAAATTAATGCAATAATGAAAAAAGACATACCACAGGGCATAGGATTGAGACAAGTCAAGAAGTACAGGAAGTAACCACGACTTTTACTAACATGCTCAACCAAGAACATAATTACCAAAATAACCTTGGAACGGGAGCTAGTGCTGAGCACTGTAGTGCTGACCGCCTGCTTTCAATTACTCAGGCTTAAACAGAATGAAATAGGGTTCCCACTCTGTTAATTAACAAGCCTATCCACAGGTGATCTCTAAATGCTCGTGTGCAGCTCCTATTAATGCAGAAAACGTACCCGCCTAGAAATGGCACGTCTGCATATTTAACCCAATTACGCCATTTACAAGAGAATTGGACTTCTTTTATTTTTTTCCACAAGAAAATTATAGTGAAGGGTGAAGGGAGAAAGAGGAAGGAGTGGGGCAGAGGGAATGTTGCATACATTAACAAATAATGATCTAGAGGCAGTGCCTTTCTTGAATTAGTTCATTTTAAGAGGAACAAAGGGGCCATCCTGCTGGGGACATTTTCAGCAGGGATGCCTGCCTGGCTTATTTTGATCTGCACCATGATGTGGTTTCAATTATCAGTAGCACTTACAAGACTAGTAGCAGTCATTGTACCAGAAAATATGAGCCTAAAGGGTTTGAACGGCACTTTAGATGTGTTCAGGGGATGTCTGAGAGCACCGAGCTTGAACTTCTCTCTGGCTAACCATCCATGTCCTTAGTAGTCTCTTTAGGTTTAGAGAATTTGAGGTTGGTGTCTTATCACATCTCTACCAGGTTTCTAAAACTTTGTTTCTTCACTTATTCTACTTGCCTAATTCAGCATTGGGCAAAGTCAAGAGAGGACCTTTTTCTTAAATCTTTCCAGATAGGAAGGAAAGCTAAGGAGAGATGAGATCTATGGGGTAACTGGTCTCCCAAGATACAAGAAGAAGTCAAAACAAGCAAATAAAAATCCAGAACAATAGTAGGGACCAGTTTCAATGCCAGTTGCTCTTCCTGAGATGTTCCAAATTGCTGACCTCAAAAACCTGATACAAAAGAGCCCCCAACTGAAGCAGTTAACTGTCACTGTGAGAGTCAGTACCCCACGGACGAGATGTCCTCTGAATGTTCTATCTCTATTAGGATAGGTCCTACCACCAGCAGAGAAGTCATAGCTGGCTTCCAACCATTAGGTCCAAACCATTTACACAATTGTGCAGGATTAATTGAATCAAGGAGAAAAATGATCTTCCTTTATAGTTGTACATAGAAGAGGTCTTGTGAAAACTGTATAGATTAAAAAACCATATTTCATAGTGTAGAATATGATATAAATGAATTACAATAACTGTACTAAAATAATTTACCTGTTACTAATAACTATGCAACTCATGGATCAGCAAATTCTGGCCACAAGCCAAATCTGGTTCACCTACTGGGACATAGCCACACTCATTTGTCTATAGATTACTCGCCTGCTTTCCTAGATAAGAAGAGTTGAGTAATTTTAATATCCCCAAGTATATGTCCCTAAATAATACAAAATATTTATCATATGTTCCTTGATGGAAAAGGTTTACCAATACCTTACATGACTTATTTTTCACTTAGAGAAAAATGTAATACGCTATGAAATTTTCTTGGTTTATTATGCCTCTAGCAAAAAGAAAGAAAAAGGAAGGAAAGGAAGAAAGAAAGGGAAGGAAGGAAGGAAGGAAGGAAGGAAGGAAGGAAGGAAGGAAGGAGGGAAGGAAGGAAGGAAGGAAGGGAGGGAATGAACTTTTATATAACTGGGTGTGAGACAGTGTCACCCAATAAAAGCTCAGTAGAACCCCAGACATGTAACTGTTACCTGCACGACAGTTGATGAGAAAGCTGTAGGTATCAGAAACCAAGATGAACTATAAAGGAATGGTTTCATTGGAAAGGAAATGAGACTTCCAGATAATCTCAGTGCTTGTCCTTTACCTTAAATATGATATTGCCTTGAAACCCCTATTACCTCTGAACCCAGAAGTGAATCAAAATATATTTCTAGGTATTCAGAGACAGATATTCACAAGTCAAAGGGCTTCACTGAATAAACTTCTCCTTTAATGTATTTTAAAAATAATAAATACTGTTTTAAATGTCAAGCAATGGTTAAAAGAAATAAAAATCTAGTTAATGAAGGCTTGCAATATGAACTAATGTCTCAATTCAAATTATTGACATTTAGGTGACTATTAATGTACAGACAGATATTCTTTGCAATATGACGATACTAACCAGTCTGAAACCCAGTCCAGGTATGCAAAAATAGCAGAAGAATCAGGAAAAGAATTGAAGAGCAAGATATCAATCTGGAATGACTGAAAACAAGACTGCCTAAGAGCTATTAGCAAAAAACTGATTAATTATAATAAGTGTATTAATAATAATAAAAATAACAATAATAAAATAGTATTAATATTTATTTATTGGTAACTTATACTTGTTTGTAAGTTGTGAATGACACACATAGACATTAAAATGTATACACAGACACATTTGTACATGCAGACACATACTGTTCAGAATGATTTTGCTTTTATTTATTTGATAATATTGATGAACTTGTCTCAACTATTCCTTTTAAGTACTGTACAAATTCTCAAGTAGAAGAATACTTGAATTTACTTTAACATCCGGGTAAGCTTATAAATAAGACAAGTTGTATACTGACATTTACAACCTACACAAGAAACAGAGCAGAATTATTTTTCTGAATAAATACAAATAATTAATTATTTTCTTGTGGTTTATTCATTTCCATCATTGATTTTCCTATTGTATTTTAAATATATATGAAATGCCCAGTGTGGGCCAAGCACTGGTCTGGTACTTTTGATTCATCAGGCAGCACAACAGTAATCTCCATCCTCATGGATGGAGTGATCTGTTTCAGGCAACAGGTAATCAGTGACTCTTACACAGGCAAATCTGGCTGCAGTACCTTCAAATATTGATCCTGATTTACCTCTCATCGTCACCTCTGCCACTACCATCCCAGGCCTCATCTGTCATCTGGATTAACTCATGAAGCTCCTCACTGCTCTCCCTGCCTCCACTCTTTCCCCAGGTTGTATTTTCCACACTAGAACTAGGGTAACTTTATGGAAATCTAGCTCAGGAAATGGACCTTCTCTTCTGAAAGCCCTCTGATGGGCTTCCATCCCACAAGAATAAAATGAAAAGTCCCACAATTGCTTTCAAGGATCTTCCACAACCTCATCTCTGATTTCATTCCCCACCATCTATCTACTCCAGACCCAAGGGTTTCTGGACTTGCTTCTTGAGAAGCCTGAGCATCAAGACAAAAGGTCATTGAGCATGCTGCTCCCTCCAGTTCTGTCTCCAGTAATCAACAGACCTTGCCTCTTCCCTTCATTCCTGTGCCACCTCCTCAAACAGTATATCCCTGCTTCTCTCTTTCAAATAATACCACACTCACCATGCCAGTTCCTTTCCCTGAAACACCGCCATCTTTGGTGACTTGACTTCCTGACACTACATATACATTATAGGTTCCTTTGGTTATGCTTTGGATTATCATAAATATAACTGCCCACAGCTCCTTTTGTTGTCTTCTGGATGCTGATAATTTATGTATGTCTTGAATATTGACTATATTATTAACTACAGTCTTCCTAATAGAAACTAAGAACAGCAGATCTTCAAAGTTTAAAGTTATGACATATAATAGATTTCCTAATTTTTAATGTACAGTTTATTCAAAACAAGGATGAGTGATTTCTAAGACTTTTCCATTGGCCCTCAGATTTATTTTGAATAATTCACACTTTAAATGTCTAATAAAACTATGAAAATTATTGAAGACTTTATTTGAACATCATTTTAATAAAGTCAGGTTTAATACCCCGTGTTGAGGAAAAACTATATACATATACACATATGCATGGTATGCAAATATATAAATTAAAGAATAAAAATGATTTGCCTTTCAAGGAAGAGGTATTATGGGATTTCTGTTAGTATAAGCTAATAAACACGACAATATTTGCTGACAGTTTTTCAGGTTTCAGACTATAGGACTCATACCAACTTTAACCTCACCTACATGCTTATTCTGATTTCAGACATGCATCATCGGATAGAATAAAACCAGTACAAACTCTCTGGGTCTATAGTTCTTCAGAATCAGTTCCATTGTCATTTGATTGGTTACTATTTTTACTTTCCATAAGGTGCATCTTCACTTAACAAAACTGCAGCAAGGCTCATTTGGCCTGCTGATAGTGAGGGATGAAAATAGATAGCACCCAGGTCACCTCTCCAATTCAGCTCAGAATGTTAAACTATAACTGAAAAACAGGCCGAAGGTGACAATGATTGGAAAAATAAGTTGATGACACCTTGCCTGGTCTCTGCTGCTCCAGCCTCTTCCTTTCTGCTGGATCATTCGTAGTGACACTTACACAACTGTGAAGCAAAGCAAGCTGCAAACAGAGGTCATCATTCCCAAAGGGAAAGTGGAGCTGAGACACACAAGGATGCTGCCAGCAACACAAGGAATTTATGTTGGGCAAAACCAAGACCAGTATGCTCTCTCTGATGTGACTTCAGGCAAAATTCTTGAGAGGCCCTCCTCTTCAAGTCAAGAACACAAATTCAGGAAACAGAATGATTTAGGTTCACTAGCTACACTATGCAACAGATGTTAATCGATTCATTCTCTTTATGCTATGTAACCTTACCTATGAGTGAGTATTATAATAACAGTAGATTGCACAGGATTTTCAAGAAGAATTATCAATGACGTTTGCATGCACTAGCTATATTGATGCACAATCCATAAATATTAGGATGTATTAGTATTCTTGATTCTGTACAAAAACTTTGCCTTTGATTTGATTTTTTAAAAGCGCAGGGTCTTGAGGTTGAGGCAGGAGAATCACAAGTTTGAGGCCAGCCAGGGTAAACTTAGCAAAACCCTATCTCAAAAAAAATATAAAAAAAGGATTTGGGCTGTGTGTAGTCCAATGGTGGAACCTTGCCTGGCATGTGCTGGGCCCTGGCTTCCATCCCCAGTACTGCAGGTGCTGTCTCCCTTTTGTTTTACTTTAAAGAAAACCTATTTGTGCCCTGAAGTCTCTTTATCCTCACCATCACCACTGTAAGGAGGGGCTCCCTCTTGACCCCGAAAAAAGATGCCAGATAGTTCCAGAGCCCTGCTTGTCTCTGATATTCTTAATCCAGCAATACTCCTCAAGTACTTTCTCTACCCCACTAGTGTTCTGCCCACAAACCTTCAGAGGTACCCTGCACATCACCACAGTTAAGACTAAACTCAGCCTCACTTTGAAACGTGCCAGTATTCAAATTACTTACTTCATATTTCGTAGCATTGAATCTTCAGACTGGTGTTTTCCCTAACCCCATTCCTTCAGGACTCATGATAGTAGTATGGCATAGTAGGAAAGCATATCATCTCTGAAATCACAGTTGTTACGTTGGAATCATGGCTTCCCCAAGCAAGGGAAGTAGCACAGATGACTAAATCCCACAAAACCTGAGTTTCCTCCTGTGTAAAATGACGCTATTTGTAGTAAAAATGTGTTTTATTACATTCAGTTCAGTAAGTAATGTCAAGCATGGAGCTTGGACCACAGTAAACATGCAGTAAACACGAGCGCCTTGGGTGGGGGACACACCTGGGCTGCTTCCCTCTCTCTGCCTGGCCAGAGCCTCAGATCTGTCTCTTGTATCCTCTACTTTCTGGTAATTTCAAACTGCCACAATATTCCTTAGCGTTCACGTATTTTACGTTATCTTCCTGATACGCTATCCATCCTTAGAGGCCAGAGAGTGTATTTTATCCTTAGTAGACTCCACGGTGCCTGCACAGATTGCCCTCTGCTGAAACTACCTTATGATGGAGCATCCTGAGGAGCCGTAGGACATAGGGAGGGAATAGGTAGCTCTTTATGGTTCTCTGATTCACATCACTGACCAGCATGGCCACCATTTAGGCACACCTGTGGACCTTTGAGATTGCAAAGGTGAGTAAGATCTGGAATCAGAGCAAAGATAGGATCAGAAGCTGGCAGACACTAGTCTCACCTACAGAGTGTGGTCCAGATTTCACCATCTCGCCTCTGATAAAAGATGTATCTACCATGCCTTTGTCCACATCTCCTGTTCTCCACATAATGTGCACAAATTTCGAGAGTGTGCTTCTTCAGAGATTAATTTCATCTGTTCAGATGGTATGCAGGTCATATTTTGACAAGATCAAGGGCAAAGGAAAGTTGACCCCAAAATCTATTAATTCTACCAAAAAGAAGGATGACATTTTGTAGATAGAAACAGATAGCCCTTCTTTCCTTGAGTACGTTTGTTCCAGGAATATAGAGATTGTAACCTACCTTGGCCCTGAATGGCTACTTGTGACAGATAAGATAAAATCGACATTTAACAAAATTTAGCATTACCAGGCATTATGTTGTGAGCACCTACTGAGATGGATCACTCACTTTCCTTTTTAATATTGATGAAATAGAGAATGATTTTAAAAACAATAATATAAGCCTGCATTCAGGTCATCTTATTTAAATATGTCTAATGCTATATAAATTCACTGTAGTAAAGCAATATATTATTCTGAAGAAATCCTTACAGAGATACACAATGTAAAAACAGATTAGAACTGCCCATATGTGTATATGTGTGACTACTTTTAGCCCTGTGATAGATGTACACATAACATATATTTTACATATTTGTTATAATGTATATATTCCATATATGCTATAATTTAAAATATATGTATTACATTGTAAAAGTCCCTATTTAAGTGAATTCAAAATAATTTTCCAAAAACACATACAGTGACATTTACATAAAGAGACACATATATTTTGGTCTGTGATTTCTTTTCTTATTGAAAATATGTAATATTAGACATTTTGACTTTTACTTAGTACCTTGAATCTTTTCCTCTGTAGTAGACCACCCGGACACCATAAGAGCAAAGGTTTATCAGATGTTAATAGCTATAGGGACAAATCCACTTTCAGGAAGATCTGGGGGAAGGAAAGGTCTTTGTAACACTCACACCACGCACTCACACACACATGTCAACCGTCATTGGGTATCTGCTATCCCTGAGGAAGGAGCTAGGGTAAGGTAGCTTTTCACCAACGTAGGGAAACTACTGGAGAAGCATTTCACAGAGAGAGCCAGCCCCTGCAGCTGAGGCTGGAGCACAAATAGAGACACCACGGAATCCACTACTGCGACCCTGTTGGTGAGCTCCTAAGAGGTCAGCCTTTACATTTTCTGTCTCTTCTTCTACACATTCATCAACATTTTATTGTATGATTCTCCTACGAACCAGCTACCATCACCCCTTCTTTCTCCACAAACTTTCCAAAGTCCTCAAAACTCTTCATGAAACACTTGAACTTGCTTAACCTGAAACATGAGCCATCTAAGAATGCCACTTTCTTCTCTAGTGATGAACACGTATTTTTCCTTGCCCAGCTAGCACAGGTAAACTTAAACAGATCAACATCCTTGTCCATCCTCACTGCCAGATTTTTCCCTCTGCACTCCTTTATCACACACAAAAAAGGGATATGTTTTCTTCTGCTCTTGCTTCTCTCTCCTAGGTAATGAAGTCCTTGTTACTGTCCAAGGAAGATAGATGCTGGTGCAAGCCTCATGGTATTATTCCACCCAACATGTTGTCACCATCCAGGGTGACTTAACATCCACATGCACAACTTACAAATACTTTATTCTCCTCGTAGTTAGACTGTGACCCACAGACCAGCAACACTGACATCAGCCAAGAACTCTGGACAAATTTAGAAACTCAGTCTCCTGCAGAGCTACTGACTTAGAAACCAAATGTTAGTTAGATCCCAAAATGCTTGATACACATTGCAGCTAAAAGGTCTCCACCCTTGACTCTCCAGTCCTTGTCTTCTTCATCTCTGACCTTCACATGCCCTCTGCTAGACAGCACCTGTTCTTTGACCACATTGAGGTACTAAGATCATTAAGCTATTCTCCTCTTACTTTTTCCTTTCCAGATTGATATATTCTTCTTACTGTTCTTCTCATAAAACTCTTGGAAGGACTGGAAGGACTGTTCTTCCAGACTACATGTTCCCTACATTACTAAAGAGCATCGATAGTTCTACTTGCATGATAGAAAATTAAAAATGATTCAAACAAAGCTGGGCTGGGAGTGTACAATGCTGGAGCTGGCTGTGATCCCACTTTGACTTTGGATTCTGACTTAAAATTGAAACAGATACGTCATATATCCATTGTTTTTTGTAGTTCATTAAGTAATTTCACATGTATTACCTCATTTAGTGAGGATAGTGTAAAATAAAAAGCTTCCTATTTTGTTGGTTATGTGATTCAGGTTGAGATAGCAGAGTTCTGTAAGCTATTCAGGTCTTAAAAGCAACTAATCCAGGATCCAACCTCAGATTTGCTAATTACAACTTCTGCACACCTTCTATCATGGTTATAATAGGGCCATTCATTCCAGAATTCCATATGCATTAGGAAATAATGCACTTTGATGATAAAACAAAAAGCAGAAGAATTTATTATTCTCTAATGTGAATTTGCACTGCCTAAATAAGGGGATGAGTTGTCCCTTTTACATGGTAATGTGACTTCATTCAATGGAATATTATGGAGAAAATTGTTTACATGTCATCACATTAAAGATGGCAAAAAACAGATTAAGAGCTTTGACTTCTTCCATTATTTTGTCTATACAATTTTTGAGAGTATATATAAATTATTTACTTTTTTGGTCATCTAAAAGTAAGCTTGCTGTCAGTTTGGTATGTCTGACTTAATGTTTGACATTAGATGGTATGTTAGTCAGGTTTACATTACTATAAAAAGTACTGCAGATAAATAAACTAATAAAGAAGAAAGGTTTAGTTGGGTCACAGTTCATTTTGTTTCAGTTCATGACCAATTGGTCCCATTGCTTTGGATCTGTGCTGAGGTAACAAATGTAGTAGAAAAAGACAGTTCACCTCCTGGCTAGGTGTGAAAGAGAGGAGGTTGGCATCCAATAATAGCCTCAAAGGGCACAGTCTCAAAGACAAAACCTTACACTAGGGCCCACCTCTTAAAAGATCTTACCACCTTCCAATAGTGCCAACCGGAGGAGCAACCATTTGACACATGGGTCTTTGAAGGGTATTCCAGATCCAAACAAAGCAAATTGGATTAAAATACTGGTTTTAACTATTTTATAGAGCTACTTTCTAAATGAATTGTGATAGGAACCAAGAATCACAAAGCAAATCTTTGTTATCATTCAGATAGAATGTCTGGATGTATCCAAGTTATCAATTTAATTTTATCGTTCATGTTAGGACAGTCCCTTGTGTGTAAGATTCATTCCAAATGTCCAAAAAGAAATGCTCTTGTTTCCAGGGACTTTACCATCTAGCATGGGGTAGTGCAATGTAAAATGATAATAGAGGCTTTGATAATGACACAAAATAGAAAGCAACTTGAAGCTCAAAACTGCCAGAAGAGGAAAGTGTTAATTAGGGTGGCAGCAAAGGGAGAGGAATTCACAAAGGACAGAGCATTTGACCCAGGTCTCCAAGAGTAAATGGCCACAGTGGGGGGAAGGTGTTTTATTCAGTGTGGAATCAATATGGGCCTGGCTTTAAGGCAGCACAGCATGGAAGGTCTGAGCTGGGGCAGGGCTGACAAAGCAGAGGAGGAAGAGGAGTGAGAGTGGATGGTGAGAATCTGGTGAAGGCTGGTTGGGTTAAATCAGAAAGCCACACAGTGCTTGACAAAGAGTGTGCATCTCCAGAGGGTGATTTGCAGGTAGAGATGGCATGACAAAATCCGACCAGAATGTTTGGGGTAAATTAAAATACAGAACATATAAGAGAAATGCAAATCAAAACCACCTTAGGATTTCATCTTACCCCAATTAGAATGTCTAATGTCTAGGCAACAACAGGTGCTGGTGAGGATGTGGGGAAAAGGGTACACTCATACATTGCTGGTGGGAGTGCAAGTTGGTGCAACCACTCTGGAAAGCAGTGTAGAGATTCCTTAGAAAACGTGGAATGGATCCACCATTTGACCCTGCCATCCCACTCCTTGGCCTATACCCAAAGGACTTAAATCAGATTACTACAGTGATGCAACCACATCAATGTTCATAGCTGCCCAATTCACAATAGCTAGATTGTGGAACCAACCCAGATGCCCTTCAATAGATGAATGAATAAAGAAACTGTGGTATGTATACACAATGGAATATTACTCAGCCATAAAGAAGAATAAAATTATGGCATTTGCAGGTAAATGGATGATGTTGGAGACTGTTATGCTAAGTGAGATTAGCCAATCCCAAAAATCCAAAGGCCGAATGGTCTCTCTGATAAATGAATGATGATGCATAATGCAGGGTGGAAGGGTGACAAGAATGGAGGAAGGATAGATAGCATAGAGGGAAGGGAGGGGTGAGGTCGGGGTGGGAGGGTAAGAATAATAACAGCATGTGTTACAGACATCATTGCCCTGTGTACATGCATGAATGCACAGATGGTGTGACTCTACTTTGTGTACAACCAGAGAAACAATAGCTGTACTCCATTTGTGTTCAATGAATCAAAATTAAATAAATTTTTTAAAAATGTAAAAAAAAAAACAGAAAAAAATTACTTGATATAATGTCAGGTAGGGATTGGGGGCTGGAAAAATAACAAAAAAGAGAGAAAGAGGGATAGGGAGAGAAAGTTGAAATATTGCAACGGGCAGTCAACGTACCTGCATGAAATGAAGGGATAGACAATGCAACACATCTGGAAGAGTATTTCAAGCAGAGGAACCAGTATGTGAAAGGCTCTTCTATGAACTGAACTGTCCCCCACCCCCAAACTTAAATGTAGAGACCCTAATCCCAATGTGATTATGTTTGTAAATAAGGCTTTTTGGGGATAAATTTAAATAAGGTCATAAGTGTCCATTCTACTGTTGTCTTAAAAAAGGAAGAGACACCAGAGCTCCCTTGCTGTCTGCATGCATACAGGAAAGCCTGCTCTCAGGACGCATGGAAAAGGTGGCCATCTACAAGCCAGGGAGAGAGATCTCACCGAAAACCATCCCTGGAGGTACTTTTTAGCCATCAGAACTGTTTGAGAAAATAAATTCTTGCTGTGAAAAAAAAAAATAATAAAATAAAATAAAATACAGAACAACAAAGTCTGAGAAAATAACTTAGGAGGCCATTACTCAAACTAGGGAAGTTGAAATGGAATGAAAGCACAATATGGGCTGAAAAACATTTCAGAAGTAAAAATAATAAGATGCATTCATTCATTCCATGAGGGGAGAGAGAACATGGCAGAGAGAACCCAAAGGATATTGCATTCTCTGGATAAATGAGGGGAACTGGTTCCCAGTGCTACTCTGAGAGTAAGGACCCAAAAATATAAACTTGAAGCTCCAGTCTCTGAGGTTCTTACTGAGGATGTCTGGGATGGTGCTAGAAATCTTCATTTTCAGACTCTCCTCAGCTACTATTTCCTGGGACAATCCTGCTCGAGGCGGGGTATGTGACAAGCTGTGTTGTGAACACCAAGCTATTACATCAAAGGACACTTTGTTCCAGTTTTAGAGAGAGGACGTGTGTCCACCGCCTTAGGAGAATGGTAATGCCAACATGGATAACCCTTAATGGCTGATTTCATAGGATCCCATGAGAAAACTCATTTTGAGTGCATTAACTTTTCCAAAAACCCAAGAGGTCTGATGACTTTCATCTAATAAGCCATTATTATGCTGGGTTTTTTTTCTTATCCTCCATTCAAACTACGCACATGTGAAACCCCATCTATAGACCAAGTCTTAGGCTATTCCAATGCAAGCTATATATAGTGGTCTGCAAAGGGGAGCAAATGAATATGGAGTCTTAGTGTTTCACTGATACAGTCTTTACTTACTTCAATGTAGAACCATCTTAAAGAAATAGAAACAATTTTAGAGAGTTAATCAGCCATCTGGAATACAAATATACGTTCTTCATTAAGTGTGTGTATGTGTGTATGTGTGTTTCTGGGGATTGAACCCAGGGACACTTTACCACTGAACTTTATCTCCAGTCCTTTTTATTTTTTGACACAGGGCCTTGCTAAGTTGCTTAGGTCCTTGCTAAGTTGCTAAAACTGGCTTTGAACTTATAATTCTCTGGCCTCAGCCTCCCAAATAGGTGAGATTACAGGCATGAACCATCACAGTGGCTCCTCATTAAATTTTTATCAGATTACAACTTTAGTCCATAAAAGAAATTGCTGACAGATTTGACTTCATAAAAATTCAAATGTCCCTATGATAAAGGCTCCATAATCGAAGTTGTAAAGTAAACAACAGGCTGGGAGAAACATACATATTATATAAAAGAAACCAAGAGTCTCATAAATAAAGAATGAATTAGAAGGATAAAGATAAATAAAAACTCAAAACAGGAATGGGACAAATGAGCAAACAGGCAATCCATAAAAAAATACCAATGACCAATTGAAGTAAGATTTTTTTCAACCTCAGTTGTAATCAGCAAATGAGGAACCAACATAATATTTTCTTTTCAGAACACTGACAGAATATTTTAATTAATGACAGTGTTTAAGGGAGTATGCAAAAACAATAGTCTGTAAATTAAAAATGTACATACCAGCTAGCTTGTCAACTCCAACCTGATCTAACCCATTAAAACTAATACGTATGGTAAAGATGGGTATCTAAGAATGTCAGTTTGGGCACTATTTACAATACTAATAAAAACTGGAAATAATCTAGATATTAATAATGTAATAATAAAGTAAATCATGAAATGCTATGTAGCAGTTCAAAGAATGGGTAGATTTTATAGGTCCTGGTACAAAGGATTTCTTTTGAATAATAAATGCAAAAAATAATTCACAGCATAATACATATATAGCATGATTGAATTTACATGTTTTTAGGTTTATATAATTGCATGCACAAATATTCATGCAAAAGTATTTTACAAGGGCTAAATGGACCTAGCATGAAAGTGGGGAAGGGAATAATTTGGGGAGGGGAGAGTTAATGGGAGATTGTCATTGTTTATTCTGTATAGCACTGCATTATCTAACTCATCTACAAAATCTTTTCTAATATTAAAGATAACAGTAAAACAGTAAACTTAAAGACTTCTTAAATGAGAACAAAATAGTCCTTGATTATCACTGCTCTACTGGTAAGAAGAAAAACCCAGAGAACTGCCCAGCTATGCTTATCTTTGACCAAATTCTACAAACATATTTTTTTAAGTGCATTGAAATGTAACTATTTTATGATTAAATAAAAGATTGAGAGTGTGAATACTTCAAACTGTAAATTAGGGCAAACTCTAGTTTGCTCATTGCTATTACTGTTTTTTCTTTTAAAGCTTTAGCTACTGTAAGTTGATAGAGTTGTCTGTGGGAAAGTGTGTGTGTGTGTGTGTGTGTGTGTGTGTAACTGATTGTCAGGCAAAATAAAATCATTAAGGCCTGAGAAGTTCCTTTGCATTCCATTCAAGCTCCCAACTAGCTTCTTTTTTTATTTCTAGGCATAAAGGTCAAACCTCAATGACTGAAGAGACAGCATGTACACCCTGACAGACCCCTACCCACCATTCTCCTGTTTTTGTGAGATCAATACTGTGTTGATCCTGGCAAACACACACAGGTAGACCCCTAACAGGCAGCTAGGACACTAGCGACTTGCATTTTAACACCTTTTTCTGTTTCGCACAGCAAGGGAAGTACTTCCCAAACCCCAAGGGTGCTTTAAGCTTAATTTCTGGGGTTAATTAGACCCACAGAAAGTTAGCTAAGTTTCCCTAAAGGGAGACTTCTCGGAATAAAAATGTCCTCCATCTGGCAATCCATCCTGTGACACTGTGATAGTTCACGCCGAAAACAGAGGTGACAACATTTGCAAAGAAAGGGTGGAATTTCCTTCCCTTACATGTGTGAGGAGCGCACACAGGTGTGCGTGTGGCCAGTGGGAAGAAGTGGACCTTGTCGCAGATAGCATTCTTTAAATATAAGTATATATAAATGTACATATATTAAAATATATATGTGCACATTTTCCCTCCAGCACAACGGAGTCAGGCCGGTCTCTTTTTATTTGATCTTAATCCCTCTCCCCCGCCAGCGTGGCCGGGAGCACCCCTCTCTTTGTAATAAATGGCTGGCAGAGCAAGACATTCACGCTGTCCCCTTTGATCACCTCCCGAGCTGTCAGCCCGTGCTGCTGTTTTCCTCCCAGCTCTTGTTCCTGCCTAAAAGTGGAAGTAATGCCCCCTGAAAGAAATACCCTAGGTGTCCTGCAAAGCATCAATCTATTTCTTCTATTTCTTCTTTTTTTTCCCGAGGCCCACCCTCCCAGCTTGAACAAATCCCGCTCTTCCTCCCTCCTCCCGCTCTGCAGAATCCCCGTTCCCTCTGAGACACCCTCCGCTGTGCTAGCGTGACCCCCGGGGCCCCGGCTGTCTGAGAAGCTACCACCCGGCCAGACGGGGGAGGCTGGCCCCGCCCCTGCGCGCGGTGCCTCCGCCCGCCTCCCGCGGCTGCACCCGCGGGCATCTGTGCTCGCAGGTCTGCCGATTGCTTTGGAGAAGGCGAGCATTGTTTTCCGCTGGACGCAGCCTTTTGCTGACCTCCCCCACTCCGATTCCTCAGATCCCTTCCCCCGCCAGGGACTTGGGATTGCCCTGCGGACTCCCTGGGCGTGCGGCGTGCGTTCGGGTCTGGAGCTGCAGTTGGGGTTGGAGAAGCGGGGAGGGCAGCGCATTCCCTTCAGTTGTGAACGTTTGCAAAGGCGGCCGCTTGCAGACGGGCACCGAACGCATTTTCGAGCTTGTCTTCCCATTTCTTGTTTACAGCAGAGATTATACGCAATCTGTGTCCCCTCTTATCATCGTGTCAGGGAGTGATGTATAGTTTGTAAATATTATTCAAAGGAAATAATTTGCAAAGGCAAACAATTGGAAGCAAAGTATATGGACCTTGAGGTTCGCCTTTAATGTGTTTACCAGAAGGAGAGGGAAGGGGGCTGGGAAACGGGAAATTATGGGGTGGGAAGTGGGGGGGATGACTCCAAGGATTCTGATGATCCTATGACAGTGACATTGCTAATTAAATGTAATGTTGCTTAAAAGCTTTTGCTGTCTTCTTGAAATTGCTCGAAAGTATGCATTATTTAAAGAGAGAGGGAGAGAGATGGTGTAGAACCGGGTGGGAGGGGGACTTAAAATGACTGAATACAACTCATTGTGCTGGCTCAAAAAATGCCAAACTGCAGTGGAAAGAAATACAGCATTGCAGGCTGGTGTGCTGAGGCCCCGCCAGGGAAGCAAGAACTGCTAAGTGGAAAATTCCTGCAGAGGACGTGTTTCCATTTCCAATGGGAAGAAAGAGGGTGTTGTTGAAAGCTGGCAGTTCTTTGGAAAATACAGAAAGCGCAGGGAGGATGACAAAGACGACCTCATGGAACTCTGAGAAATTAAGCAAACAAATAGTTTTAGCCAACGTACTACATTCTTAAAGTGCCTGAGCCAGCAGAACGAGACTGATCTACGTGTTCAGAGGACTGCAGACTGAAATCTCAGCTCTCCCTCTGGGTCCCCCATGTCTTGAGAGGAAAGGAAGGAAGTGTCAGGCTCTGGCAGCAGTAGAGACATATGAGTGTGGAGATGTCTCTGTGAGTGCTGGGGTGCTCTCCAATAGACCCCGTGACTTGGGGGGGGGGGTTGCTTTGCATCCCTGAAATGGTGGCTGGTGTACCTGTTTGGGGAGGGCTCTAGAGGATTTCAGTTTAAGGAGCATTTTTGTGGTAGAAGGAATCTCAGATCTTTAGAATAATCATCAAGATGTCCCCCACCACTGGGTGAGCTCTGTGAGAAGTTCAAGGGTTTTCTTTTAATGCTCCTCTGAATTGCATCTTGAGGAGCTTAAGAGACCTTGGGAAGGTGCATCCTGTCACTGTGATCAGTAATGTCAAAATTAACGGTTTATGCCATCTCAATGTATCCCGCTGGAGAAAAGCAAAGTCTAAGAAGAAGCCCCATGTTTTTTTTGTTATTCTGCAAAGCATCTGTTAGGAAGAAAGAAAAGAAAGACAGTTATGGAGTCCTGTACCTATATGTACATATGTGCAAATGAACGTCACAGGGTCTTCACCTGCTGACTGATCCTTCTTTGTCAGATCCACAACACCCTGAGGAGCAAAAGAAAGCTTGTTTACTCTTATGGCTCTGGGGTGTGAGTGTGTGTGTGTGTGTGTGTGTGTGTGTGTGTCTTGGTGGCTCTTTTAAATACATATCCATAATAGTCTAAGAATTTAACTATGGTTAAATTATATTAAAAATATTTTGTGAAATCTGGTTGTCATTCTATCTTAATTAAAATTTACAAATAACTGGATCTATGTGGTCAAAGTCTCAGCTACTGATGAACCCAGAGCATTCATGAGCCTGTGTTGTATGATCCCCAAACTTCCTCTGAGGCTCACTTTTACCTGGGTACGTCCATTCAATACTATGATGGGTCATGAACCTTGACATTTTTCCATAACAAGTGATATTTAGTTCAGGATAATAATTGAACCATGTTCAATTGCCATGGTGTTCCTGATCATTGATTAAGAAAATGATATATTGTGAGTTAGTCATTATATTTAGGATGTAAATGTTCTAATTTTGTACATTATCTCACTTGCATATTTTAAAAAAAATTATCGAGATAATAATTCATATGCCATGAAATTCACTGACTTTAAGTGCTCAATTCAAGGTTCTTAGAATATCTACAGATATATAAACCACTTCTATAATTTCATTTTAAAACAATTCCATTGCTCCAATTATTTAAAATCACTATTCATTCCCAACCCCAGCCCTACAGAAACACTAATGTAGATTCTCTGTGTATTTGCCACTTTTAAATATTTCATATAAATAGAACCATACAGTGTGTGTGTGTGTGTGTGTGTGTGTGTGTGTGTCTGTGGGACTTCTTTCACTAAGCCTAATGTTTCTGAGACCCATTCATATTGTTTTTTTTAATTGACTAGTAGTTTTCCTTTATGCAGGTACAGCTCACTGTATTCATTCACAGGCTTATAAACTTTAGGATTGTTTCCACTTCGGAGCACCGTGATCAATGTGCCATGAACATTTACACACAAATCTTTGTGTGGAGATATATTTTCATTTCTTTTTCTTTGGTGGGGAGGTGGTTACCAGAGATTGAATTCAGGGGCATTTAACCACTAAGCCACATCAGCAGCCATTTTTATTATTATTTATTGTTCTTCTTACTATTACTTTTTGAGATCGGGTCTCAGTAAGTTGTTTGGCACCTAAGTTGCTGAGGTTGGTTTTGAACTTGTATTCCTCCCACCTTGCCTCCCACATAATTGGGAAAACTGATGTGTGCCACCAAACCTGGCTCATTTCTTGTAGATACCTAAAAGTGGAATTGCTGTTTCATATAGTACGTTTTTCAAGAAGCCCAAATTGCTTTCCAAACTGAATCATTTAACATTTTCACTAAGGCTGTCTGGGGGTTCTAATTGCTCCAAATCCTCATTAATACTTGCTGTTATCTTTTTGGTTATAGCCATTTCAGTATGTGAGAAATGGCAATTGATTGTGGTTTTGATTCGCATTTCCTGATGACTGATGATGTTGTATATCTTTACATGTGCTTATTAGCCATTTTAGTATCTTCTAAGAAGACATATTTATTCAGGATTTTTGTCCAGTTTTCATTGATGCTGTTTGATGTTTTCTATAACTGGTAAGAGTTCTTTTCATATACTGAACACAAGCCCTTTAATGAATATATGATTTGAGAATATATTTTCCAAGTGTGTGTGTGTGTGTGTGTGTGTGTGTGTGTGTGATGTGTGTATGTGTGTCTGACTCTCTTGAGGCCTTCTTTAAGAGCTTATAGATTTTTTTAAAATTTTTGATTAAGTTCAATTTATTGTTTTTCTTTTATTGTCACATCTAACATCCTACTGAATTTGAAGATAATATATTATTTAATACATTATTTCATTTTCAGGAAAGAAAGATTTGAGATCTAGAACAGTTTAGATGCTATGAAGTTAAGCAATAACGTAGCACAGCAGTTGAATTTGAAATTGAAAGCTCCAAATACTGCCTGATTGCTTGACCTTGAGAAACCTCACTCATGTTTTCTTTAGTCAATATTAAATAGAGTCATAGTGGAATTGTTTTGTGTCTAGGATTAAAAGACATTGAACCTCCTAAGTCCCCCTCCTTATTTTCCAGAGTTTGCAAATGATTTTCTTGGATTTAGTGGCAATAGAAGAGTAAAATATTAAGCCATCTTTAAAACTTTGTTAACGATAAAAATAGATAATTGTAGTAATTTATTGGACTGACTAATATAGTTTATTTTAAACTCAATGCTACTCTACCTTTCAATTAGTGTTTGCATAATTAGAAAGAAAACAATGCCTTTTTTCGTATTTAAAACTCACTTTCCGGTGTTGTTCTAGATAAATCCTCTGCAGAGGAAAATGGACCTAATATTTTCTTTGCCCAATAGAGATTTTTAATAATCTAATATATTAGTCTCTTTTTAATTGCTATAATGAAACACCTGAGGCAGACCAACTTTATAAAAAAAAAAAAGACATCTATTTAGCTCGCAGATCTGGAAGTTTAGGAGACTGACCCCAGCATGAGCTCTTCTCCTAAGAGGACTTCAGGCTGAATGGCAAATGAGGAAGAAAGAGATCACATTTCAAAACAGGAAGCCAGAAAGAAAGGGAGGGGCTAAACTTGTTCCTTTTATAGCAACCCTGTCTGAGAAAACTAACCAGAGTCCCAGGAGAACTATTTTACTTCTTTCCCAGGCAGTGCCCTCAATGACCTAAATAACTTTCATTAGGCCCCGCCTCTTAAAGGTCCACACCACCTCCTAACATCTCTGCACTGGGGATGAAGCCTCCAACATGTGAACCCCTGAGGACCTCTCTCAAACATGACCAAAGCGCAGCACCTTCTGTGCCAAGTGTATGTCAAAATGGACAAATACCTCAACTGCAAGGGCACTGATGTTTTACAGTGTAGACCGTTTTATACAGTATATAAAATGGCCTATATTTGAGGATAATATAATACATTGCTCTATTTTTAAGCCTTAAGGTTCCTAATGAGGAGCTTCTCAGAGTTCCAGAAAGGACTGAGCCACTTTCAGATTTTGAGGTTCCAAGTATATTTTAAAAGAACCCCCAAATCATGAAACTTTAGTTATATAAAAGATACTTGAACATTTTTGACATGTAGATTGCAATATATGGGAAGTCAGGATAAACTGGGGGATTATAAAAAATACACACTCTGGTGTGCTATATATGATGTATCTAATTCATGGGACAGGTGTATAGTTGATGACCAACATCTTTCAATCTGATGCCTATATAATTAAGTACATACAACTTTATTTAAAAATGATATCAAAAGTCTAAGTTTAAGATATTAATTTCCTCCTTACCCGCTGAAAAATATGCAGTGTCTGAAGCTCTTTCATACCTTTCCTTCCTCAAATACTCCAACTTATTTGGGCTGACATGACTCTCTAGGAAAGTTGACCAAATTCCTCCACCTGCAAAGAGGTCCAAGCATTGATACGAGAAGGCATTGTATTGTGGAATCAAAGGACAAATATTGTAATACTCAAGTGGTTCTTTTTATGGTTTCTTTAAGTCACAGAACACTTATCTTTCTGTTTCCCAAAGAGCCCTTTATGAATTATCACTCCCGGAACAGAGAGGGTGGTTCAATGACTTAGCATGGAAAGAGGGTCATCTGATAGGCTTAGAGGGTAAAGAATGTCAAGCTTAGCTAACTAGATCATGGAGTGTACCTAAGGCACTTCTAGAGAGGAAGAGTTAAGAGGGAAAACCCATTCACGTCCCTGGAGATTGAGGAAAAAGAAAGAAAACGATGTTGCATAACATTCTCCTCCAACAGCCAGTCCCTTTGTAAATCCAATCTCAAATAAGACAAAGTGTCTTCAGAATAACCCAAAGGAGTTGGAAACAGTCAAGGAGAAGAGATTCAAGACCACCAGAGTTTTCCTGCTGGTTCCTTGGTCTTGATGAATGGAGACCAGCATCATTTCCAAGACCAAAGATATTGCAGGTAGAAAAAATAAATAAATAAAAGACAATCATAGCGCTAGAGGTGGGGTGGAAGGAGAAAGAGAATCTTCTCCAATGGAAGCTTGGTATCGTCAAAAGTCATTTTAAAATATCTGATGGTCCTGTGATTCCCAAAGGGAAGTATATCAGTTAGGTTTCAATTGGAGAAAAAGAACCAGTAGGTTATACAGAAATGTAAACATTAATATTAATAAGTATACATACACAATCACATACAGAGAGAGAGAGACAGATTATTTTAATCCTACACAATTATGGGGCTGGCTTAGCAAGTCTGAAATCCAGGCTTCTGGGCTGGAACTCTGGGGAACAGCAGAAGCCTTAGCCCATAGGCAAAACTTGCTCAACCTCATGGAAGGCTCAGCTCTGCTCTAAAGACCTTTTAACTGTTTCTCTTGCACCTACTTAGATAATTTAGGATAACCCTCTTTAAATCAACTGACTATGGACTTCCATCACCTCTATCACCACAGCAACACCTAGATTACAGTGTGACTGAGTCATGGGTACAGTACCCTAGCCAAATGGACACACAGAACTGACCACCCAGAGACTTATGTCCATCCTCCCACCATGCACCTCTCCATCTATGGGCTTCAAAGAGGAGGACTGTATACATTGCCAACGAAATAAATGAATCACTTCTTTAGGAACTGCGTTGTCCTGTGAGTTTATAATGTAAATGTAATTATGCATGATAAAGTTAGAGAACTGTTTAATCATGGTCTGTAGACTCAAGTAGGTAATCTTCCTAATATTCTCCACCTGGAGCAGAACCAAAATATAAAAGTACGACCAGTTCTGTAAAGTGGTCATAGGAAAACTACCTTGATTTCAGACTCTGATGTCCAGAACTGTGAGAAAATAAATTCTGTAGCTTTAAGCCATCAAATTTATGCTAATTTGTTACAGCAGCCACAGGAAACTCATACAAGTACATTATTTTCCTTTAAAAAAAAAAACAAACTGGAAAGCGCATAGTAACTGTGGCTGCCTCAGGACATTCTTTGGGATCTTTGGCTTCTTTATTGTTTCAAAACACTGAATAAGTGTTCATAAAGAGTTTTGAAAATTCTTTAATTCAGGTAGTCCCTGGCATTTCGGTTTGTTGTATTCAGGTGACTTTTAAATGTCCTCTGATCACAGAGAAGGCACATTTTCAACCTCAATGAATTAGTCCCACTGAGCATATGCCAAGGAGGAGCCGTATGAAGTCTTCTTTTCCCCATCTCCCTCCAAGACTGTATGTATGTCTCTCTCCATCTCTACTACTTCCAACCCTGACCTCCTTTGGGGCTTCTGCTCTAGTTCTTCCTCCCTTAGTCTACCATTCTATATATGAAGGCCAAGGTGTGTTTTTAAACCTCAGTCAGATCTTGTTACCCTACCTCTTTGCTCCTGAATTGAAAATCACCAAAGTCTTCCCATCGCACTTAGAAAAATATCAAAACTCCTTACCATGCTCTACTCGGCCAGAGGACCACTGTGATCTGTCCCAGCCAACACAGCCACTTCATCTCAGTCCCTCTCCTCACTCACTATGCCCAACACTCTGGTCTCACTCCCGTAATGAGATATGGTTAGGAATTGCTTGCCTCTGGGCCTTTGTGTCTGCCATTTACCCTTCTGGAAAGTTCTTCCCTTGGATTTTGCCTACCTGGCACCCTCTTGGCTGTCGAGTCTCAGTTCAAACAGCACATTTTCAGAACCCCCCCTAACATTTCCCAAATTGCAGACTCTCCCATCAGCCTACGAATTTTGTCACTGCATCAATCACAGGCTATAAATACCTGTTTGGTCAATTACTTTCTGAAGTCAGCAGAAAGCAAACTTCATGAGAACTGGAACTTTGCTGACTCTATTCATGTTTGAATTTGCGTTTTCTGCCCTTAAAACAGTGCCAGGCACAGATGCTCGTAAGTATTCACTGAAAGGGTGAATCATTGAATCACAGATATTCAAACAGAAGACACCAATGTGTTTTGCTGTCTCCACATAAGCTGTGAACTACAGATAGTTTCCCATACAAGCTTCCTACTAAGCTCTATAAACTTGCAGCATTTTCTACCTACAACTCTTGTAACCTGTAAAACATTGTATTTAATAACTTTTTAACAAGGGCCCCGATTTGACCAACTAACTCTAAGACCCTTCTTTAGCTTAGACTATACAAGCTATGAAAAAGGTACCATTTTTTCCTCCACCTTGCAATTCACCTGCCATTTGATTTTTATGTTTGAAGAGCCTTCCAGTAACCCAAGGCAGCAAAACCAAAGCATCGCAACCACAGTACAGGTGTGTTAAAGTAACATCTGCTGGTTTGTCAAGCACAGATAGGAACGAAATTTCCAGTTAAATTGAGCTATTTTTGTTTTATTTTCTTTTGTTGTTGTTTTTGTGAAGAAAGCATCAAGTGATGAGAACAAAATGCTGACAGAAAAGAATTTGTTTCTATGGGAAGACACAGCTTGCTTGAAAATGTTTCTAAGGATTGTTTACTTTGGATTTCTAATATAACAGATTTCCTTCTAAGATTGGTTCACCAAGCTTTTAGTTGGCAGCACCATGATTCTGCTGTAAACTGTCTGATTATTTTAAGAAAGAAATACTTTTAAAGGCATTGCATGAAATTGACTAGAGATACAGACCTTCATAATTCCTCACATTCACATACACAGTGAAACCAACACAGCTTTACTCTGTCTTCATATTTTACACCATCAGCATGATACTAGATCCATGTTCAGGAAAACTAGGTGCTATTCTATTGGATATTAGAAGCTTCAAGAATTACTAGAAGACTGAACTGTTTTTATGTGACATTTAAAAGCAGAAAACTATTGTACAAGTTCATATTACATTTATTAAGAGTCCCCAGGGTGTCATAAGTTATTTATTTGGGAAAAAAAACAGCTAAAGCTTCTACAGAAGAATAAATTCAACAATCCTCTGTAAATAAAGTAAGACAGCAGTTTACAGGGCACACAAAGCATAAAGCAAAGTAGGACCGTGATCTTGGCATACCTAGCAACATTTTAAGATTCTTCTTTGATGAATGGGAAAGTATTTCCTAGACCCATGACACCAGTATTTCTAAACTTATTTTCATTATTGATATTCCCCTCCATGACACAATCGGTTCCTGTCTAAACTCTTGCAGATGCTTTCATTGAGCCACTAATCCATAAACTTAGTGCTAGAATGGTAATTATAATTTTTCTTATAGCTCTTGGGGGATCTTGCCTTAACTCATCTATGAAAAACTCCATCCTGCTTAAAGGGAAGTTTAGTGTCCTTGGGAGGATGAGACTTATGCAGCTAAGATAAAATCCTTAATTTTTCCAGTAGTTTGGATCTGGAATGTTCTGCTGAGATCCACAGATGAAGGTGTGGTTTCCACGCTGTATTGTTATTGGAGGTGGTAGAACTTTTTGGTGGTGTCTAATGAAAGGAACTTAGGTCATGGGGGTGTGCCCTTGAGGGGGATAGCAGGGCCCTGGCCCCTTCCTGTTTCCCTCTCTTTGCTTCACAGTGACCCTGAGGTGAAGAGCCTTCCTCAGTCACCAGCTCCCACCACACCTTACTGGGCAGTCACAGGCCCAATACAACAGGACCAAGTAACTGTGCACCGAAAATAAACTTTTTTTCCTGGTAAGTTGATTATCTCAGTTTTCAATGGAAAACTGATAAACACAATTGCCCTTATCAGATGCCAATGCCTTGTTAAGAATGTTTAGCAGGGTTAGCAGAAACTTGAGGAGAAGACTGGGAACCTGTAAAATGTTCCTGAAAACTTAAGACCAAACTCTGACTCCTCAGAGGAGATGCTGGTCTCAATCTCTTCACCAGAGTACTTTGGGGAAATTGCAAATTATCCTAAAAAATTGGCAATTGCAGAATTGAGGATAAAGGAATCCTGCCATTCTTCATATTTCACTCCTAAGTTTAAAACACCTGCTTACGAAGGGGGCCTTACATAATTTCATGTCCTCCATGGGGGTAGCAGAAGACTTCTGTGAACTTGCTCAGAGGACTATTGCTGTAACCTTTCAACCTCAGATGGGGCACCCTAGAAATAAAAGTCAGTGCTGAATTAAATGCACTGAGGAGTTTGCTATGTATTTAACTCACTTGCCAATATTTGATTTGGTGTATTGAAACTAACACAAATAACAGTGAATCTCTCCAGATTTAGCCCAACTTTGAAGACCCGAAGGAATAGAATTAGGAAAGCTGTATTATGAATTAAGGATTTTAGATGCTGAAATGGAAATAAGCAAAACTATTAGCAGCCATGTCCTAAATCATATGGTTCTTTTTGTCCCTCAAATAAGAAAGTTCTTTAATCTTAGAAATAGAACACTTGCAAAGCCATCCGTGTATTATACTGAATTGAATTAAAGTTTATGTTGAGCCAGGTGCTTTGGCACACACCTGGATTCCAGCTACAAAGGAGTCTGAGGTAGGAGGACTGAAAGTTCAAGGGCAGCCTGGGCAACTTAGCCCTGTCTCAAATCACAAGTTTAAAGACTAGGGATCTAGACTAGACTAGTATGTTCAAAGCCCTTGTTTCAGTCTCCAGCAAAACACACACACACAGATACACACACACACACACACATCAATGCAATGTGTGAAGATCTTTGATACATATGTAAGGTGTATTTAGTGATTGAGCATTTGAAATTTTGATTGAATGCAACTTGGTAGTTCACAACAAGAATGAAAAGGCAAAACAATCTGTGTAAAAGTAAAAAATACATGAATTAAAATTATTTTTAAAATAATACATTTTAAAAGCACTTTTCATTCTCAAAAAAAGAAGTTCAACTTTGGGATCATAAGAAAAAGTCACACCCTAAGTCATTTATAAGAAATGTGGAAAGGCTCTGAAAATATAGCCTAGGAGCAGGAGAAACCTATCACATTTTCTATAAAGGTTTATTTTAAGTCTTTTGGAATGTACTTCCCTCTTAATACATGCATATATACAAATATGCATGTAAAATACTTACTGAAAACTTGGGAATTTTATGATAAATTCTTAAGTTTCTGTTTTAGTCAGATTTTTCACTGCTCTGACTATAAAACCTGACAAGAACAAGTTTAGAAGAAAAAAAATTTATTTGGGGGCTCATGGTTTCAGAGGTCTCAGTCCACAGAAGGTTGGCTCCATTCCTCAGAGCTTGAGGTGAAGCAGATCTTCATGGCAGAAGAATGTGGCAGAGGGAAGCCACTCACGTGATTATCAGGAAGCAGAGAGAGACTCTACTTGCCAAATACAAATATATAAATATATGCCCCAAAGTGACACCTCAATTCCCACCTCCTCCAGTCACACCCTATCACTTTAGTTACCACTCAGTTAATCCCAGCAGGGCATTAATTCACTGATTGGGTTAAGGGTCCTGTAACCCAATCATTTCTCCTCTAAACCTTTTTACATAGTCTTGCATGTGAGCTTTTGGGGGATACCTCACATCCAAACAATAACAGTTTCCAAAGTCATTAAAATAGAAAACTATAAAAATTATTGTTAGCTTATTTTAAAAAATTTAAGTTTCTCTGTTACTCTGTAGATGAAGTTACTGGAGAATGCAAACTGGTGCATTTTGGGGCTTGACATATTTGATTATATGGAAGAATTTGCATTTCCTCATTAAAATCACATGGATAATATGTCATGTAAGTATGAATTTTCAGTTAAAATGAGATATAATTATCAGAAAACCTTATCTTTTTAAAATGGTTCCAACAGGACCTGTATGATTCTTTTTTCTGTTGCTATACCAGAATACCTGAGACTAGGTAATTTTATAAGGGAAAAATGTTTATTTAACTTATGGTTCTGGAGGCTGGAAGTTCAAGATTGAGTAGCCACATCTGGTAAGGGTCTCATGCTTCATTATACTCATGTCAGAACGGCAAACAGGTGCCTGCAAAAGAGACAAAACACTGCTGTTATGCAGCGGATTGCTTTTGTGACAATGAACCCCTCCCTTAAAAAGGGCATCAATTCTCCAAATGACCTTATCACCTCTTAAAGGGCCCTCCACCTCTCAATAACATTACACTTGCAATTAAATTTTAACATGAATTTCAGACAAATTATATTTAAACTATAGCAAATTAAATATATCCTAAAGGTACAATACCTGGCACATTCTCCAGTCATTTTTAAAAATACAATTATAATTTATTTTGATAAACTGTAGTTGCATTTTATAATACCCTCAATTATTTTGAACTGTTAGAATTCACATATTTTTATTTCAGGAGATACTAGTATTTATCCAAAAGCTTAGGCAAATATGGTGTTCTGTACTGTGTTTACCTGACATTAAACTGAGAATACTAACAATGGATATAAAGTCAAAAGAGGATTTTGTTCTACACCTGGAGCGTATTCTATTTTGCATATGTCATTCATTGAAAATTATGTCAACATCCAAGGTAACAGGAAATACATTAATCCTCAAATAGTAAAATTAAAGACAAAGTGGGAAAATAACAATTAGGAAATTATTTGGCTTTCTGTAACGTAAAACTAGATGAGTTATCATCTCCAGACTATGAAATTAAGAAGGGCTGGCAGCATCAAATAGGAGAAAGTAAAACTGAAAATGTAATGATGTCAAATTTATCAGACATTAATTTTCCAGGCTTGCCATTTTGGCTACCCAGATAAACTATCTGTCCCTAAGTCCTCATCTCAAGCTCTCCTTCAAGGGACACGGCCCTTCTACTGTGCCTAATGTCACTGATCCCATAGCAGCAACGGCTTGAGAACTGAGATGTGATAGTCTTTGACTTTTGTTGGTGGCCAATCTAACTCATTTCGACCTGCATTAACTTTTTGTAGGACAAGGTAAAAAGATATTCAAAAATCTCCAAAACAGCTTATTTCCTTAGCACAATTTATTTTTGCTCAGCATTATTTGTATTCAATATTGAGGCCTAACATCTCATTTTGTTGTTTATTTACATGTGTTCAGGCATTGCAGGATGGAGGAAATGACCCAGATGTCATCATGCATGCACACAAACTCAGGTGCTAAGATCAATGTGTCAAGTAATGGGGGAATTGAGCATTTAGATAGTTACCTTCAATGGAGAATTTCTATATGTGTTCAAGCTTTCAGGCAAATTTGTTGGGGACTTAAATGAGTTAGGAGAAAATTATAATATTTTCAATTAAAAATAAAGGAATAGAAGTTGTTACCATTGAAAATTTACCATCTACCACTTTGGAGAAACAGATTAGATACGAATAAGAGGGATTCCTGTGGTGCTCACTACCTCTTATTATTGGAGGCAATAATATTCACCACCAGTATTCTAAATAATAATATTTTATCCAGAGCAGTTTTGTTAAATACATAATAAACATGATTAAATCAATCACTCTTCAGCTTCTTTAAAAATTTTAGTAGGCCTTAAATAAAGAAGAAAATGGAAAATGATAAACCAAATCCATTAGAGAGAAATGATAAAGGAAAAAATGCGTAATTGCATATTTTTAAATGTATCTCGTATTAATCCATATATACGTTTATATGATATTCAATACACATTAAGTTATATTAAAGTGAAATTAGACATAATATATAATTATAGAATTAAAATAATCATACTTCTTAGAAACAGAGAATTTTAAAATCTTATTTTAAATTTGCTTCATGACCTGTAATTATTTAATAATGATGGAATTATGCAATTTTACTTGGTAAATTTACTAGGTAAATAATGTATCCAAATAAAAAATAAACAACAATTAAAAATAGAAGTGTGTGTGTGTGTGTGTGTGTGTGTACACATGTATATGTGTAAATGTACTTGCTTTCTGAGGGAGAAGGACAGAGAAAGACAGATGGTAAAAGAGATTCTTCCCTTCCTACACAATTTGAATCAAAATTATTTTTTTTTCCTTTGCATGCCATTTCAGTGAACACTTTGAAAGGATTTACTGTCTTGTAGCATCTAATTATAAAAATATTTTAAATCAAGATTAAGCAAATTACCACTTTGGGAAACTAGTTTAGGATTCTTCATCATTTCCTTTTTATTTAAATATAAAAAATTTCAAAAAGAATGTAAAGTCATGAAACATTATTTAGGGTCACTTAAAAGCAGAGGATATCAAAAGCTAGTAAGTCCCTGCATCTCCCACACCTCTTAAAACACCTCTTAAAACAGTCTGACCTTATCTGTCACACACATGCAGTCTTCTAATGATCTCTGCCACACACAACCATTTATTATTTATTTTTGATGAAATATTCAGGTAGTCTGCTATTATGAAAGTTAGAGAAAAATGATCAATTAAGCTTTTAGGGAAAAAAAGCACATTCAAATAAGCGTTTTACTTATCTTTGAATTTTTTGTTTTGAAATAAAATCAAACTTTATAAGATTTCACATTACCCTTATCCTCGTCCAGGAAGAAGAAGCAAAACTGAACTCTGCAAGAACGTGGTGGGCCTTGTCAGCCGGTACTGGCAGCCATGGGGTTCTGGCCCAGCTGGAAACCCTACCACAGAGCAGCTATGGCAAGAATTAAGAGCACATCAAAACCTCAAGCAAGCTACACTCCAGTGGATTTGGGGAGAAACAAGACACTTCAACATTCCTTTTAGGGTTTCCTTAGCAACATCCATAACAACTCTGTGATACTATGGGTCTGTTTTCTTAACCCTTCAGGGTGCCAACCGAATGAAAACTTCCTAAAGGAAGGAAGCATTTCAGTCTACTAGGTGGACTGACAAAAATTAAACCTTCCCAGACTCACGGTCAGGGGAGTTCTACCTTGACTGCCATGAGTTTCTTCATGAAAGACTTGCTTTGGCACTATTCAGAGGTGCCTTGTATGAAAAATAATAAGCACTCTGAGCAAATATAACACTAAGTTACCCTTGGAAATCTCCATCAAATACATTTAGTAAAGGGGAAAAAACCCCAAACTCAAGAGCTATATGTAACAACATTGTCTAAAATAAGACAGAAAACAGTTAACGACCCTTAACTCATGTTTATCTAAAATCCAAAATTAAAGAAGAGGTTAGGACATTTTTGGGGGGCAGTCTTATCTAACTTTTAATTCAAAGGTAATAATTCAGAGCAATCAGCTTATTCAATTAGCTGAGAAAATTATGCACTTAGTAGAGGTTGGGATGGAAAAAAATGATATACAACGACAAATTCATTGATTCCTCTACAAGAAAAAAAAAAAACACAAATCACTTTATTTCTGAACATTTCTGATCATTTTAGTCTTAGGATCATAGTTTCCAGTTAATACCTGTTTCCTATTTTCCAACGATCACCTGGTATATCTGTCGGTTTGTTCCTATCTGAAAAAGAATTAAGAAACTGCAACAGAGTGAACAAATAAAATATAGAATATCTTATAGAATTCTGTGATCTCTTGTGACACTATGGTAGTCTACTTCTGAAAATGCTCTAATGAATTCGTCTTACAGGAAAAAGATTCCAGGTGATAATTCAAGTTTTATACTACATAGGAAGGAAGGAAGGAAGGAAGGAAGGAAGGGAGGAAAGAAGGAAGGAAGGAAGGAAGGAAAAAAGGAAGGAAGGAAGGAAGACCATAATACAATAAAGCTTTACAGGAAAATTAAGCCTAATCAGGAGAGTAACAGCCCACCCTTCCAGACACCACAGAGAAATCCATGTTGCACTTGGATAAGGAAAATCTAGATCTGAGAAATCACATTTTTTTTTTCCTTTGGAAATTTGCCAAGAGCACATATACTGTGAAAGTTCAGAATATATGTTAAGATCTTCAAATAATGAATGGGTGGTGTTTTATTCTCAGCATGAACAGAGCAGCCTGCTCAAATTCAGCAAAAGGAATAGATGGAAACATGGGAGGGAAAAAAAGAGACTGATGATCCCAACATGGAAACTTAGAGCAAGTCTCATTCATACACATACAAGAAGCCCTGCTCAAGTTCCAGGTTCCCTGGGAGCACCTGTCACCTGCTGTGGTCTTGCTATTGTTATCTTGTTTTATTGTTGCATCTCTGCATTTCTTCTTCCTCATTCCCCTGATCCTGCAGACCTTCTTCCCTC
Organism: Glaucomys volans; assembly: GCA_020662805.1. Taxonomy (NCBI): domain Eukaryota; kingdom Metazoa; phylum Chordata; class Mammalia; order Rodentia; family Sciuridae; genus Glaucomys; species Glaucomys volans. Next base: position 35,058 of record JAJEJO010004294.1, on the reverse strand, counting down.
TCTGTTCCAGACCTGCTCAATTTCTGACAGAGTCCTTCTTTGGGATTTGTCAGACTCCTTCCATTCCTGGCTAGGACAGGCTCTGACTTCAGGCTAACACAGTTATCATTAGGCACAAATAGGTCAGCCTGCACCTGCCCACATAGACTTTGTTTCAGAGTCGGAGCCCTTACACATGAAGCCACAGGCCAAGGCCAGCATGCTCCTGCTGTCTACCAGTTCAGAAGAAGATAAGACTGCGACATGACAGAGGAGAAATGAAATGGGATGATGAAAAGATGCAGTGGGAGGCAGACTGATCCCAGGCAGAGGTCAGCTGGTTTGAAATGGTAATAACCAATGAATGAGCCTTGTTGGTATTGAGAAAAGGCATGTATCAATAAGCCCAACCTGGAGCTCTGAGAATAAGAGGAAAGCGATGGGGGTTAAAGTGAGTGGAAGAGAGAGAGCAAGCATCTAAATGCAACAGTGAAGAGGACCTTATACCAATAGCCCTGGAAACGACACAAAGGGGGAAAGAAAAAGTGAACTTGGACAAATGCATAACCTGCTATTCAACAACAGGATAAAAGTCACCGAGAAGCTGGAGCAGTTTCAGCCTTCAATTATCCTCAGTGTTATTATAGCTATTATATGTAATGTGAGCATATGTGAGTATATATATACACACATATATATGTGATTTACATATATATACATGCACACACACACACACACACACACAGAGAGAGAGAGAGAGATTTTAACTATTATCACATGGAAGTAATATAGGTCTTCCACTAATGGAACCCCTCCCCAAAGAAAAGAGCATTACTGATGTCTTAATCTAATTCATACAGTCAAGAACATGAACACATCTAAGTCTTTACCCATGGTAATTTTTCCTGGTTCCAGATAGCCAGCATCCTCTTCTAAAAACACAGATCTGATCATGCCTCTTTTGTTTCAAACCCTCCACCATTCACTGATGCTAAAATTATTTATACCCTTCTTTCTGAAATGCAAAGTTCTCTGCTATCTGGACTATGACTCTTTCCAACTCTTATTTTTTTCCTCCCAACTCTACTTTCCATATTTCTACCCTAGCCACGTTGAACTTCTCATCTTCCCCTGTGCACACACTTCTACCACTTCCCAAGCCTTTGTACCTTTTCTCATTTATCCTCAGGTATCTTTTGTGGCATGTTTTATGCTTGGATGGTAAATTCATAAATACAAAGATATTCTCCACTTTGTGCTAAATGAGATGTAGAGAGAGGATATGTGAAGACATCAAAATGCTTGCTCTGGAGTCAGGAAACCTGGGTTTAGAGCCAAGCTCTGCTGTCTTTCTATTTGTGACCTTGAGTAAGTGATTCAACCTCTTTAAACTTAGGGTAAGTGTTAAAAAATGAATAATGATAAAGAAGTAGAAGAAAAAGGTATAGTGGGTGGGGGATGAAGAAGAAGAGGAGAAAGAGGTAAAATAAAAAGTATAAAGAAAACATGAAAAAGGAAGGATGGCAATAACTAAAGTTAGCATAGTTCTTAGGAAATTAAATATTCAATTATTATTAGCCATTAACAATATCAATATTATCAGTCAACATTAATCATTAGAGGTAAACGCTTTTCAGATTCAATTTTGTACTCTTCAGGATGCTCACCCTATATTGGCTGAATGAGTCTTTCTATTTTATGTTTTTTATAGGAAGTCAATAGGACAAAACTTCCAGGGAAACATCAGGAATGGAAGTTGCACATGAACGGAGCATACGTTTAAAAAGTTATGTCAAAGAAGTTGACAGAATAGACAGCGAAGGCTGTCGACAGGCCACCAGCTCTCCTGGAGACGCGGTACACACTGCCGTATCTGTAAAGTAGAACGACAGATCAGAGCAGGTGTTTGTAATGTTTGGTCATGAGTGGCCCTCAGGGGCCTGTAAGCCTCCTGAAATCACTGGCAGTGTTTGTAAATGAGAAGGAAGCCATATCTCTTGTTGGATTCTCTAAGGGATTTATGCTTAAAAAGAGATGAAGGAACACTTTTTGGCAATAGGGCATATTAGAAAAATCAATGAGAGATGAGAGAAGAAGATAACATGACGTTTGCTTACTGAAGGGATGTTGTTTGGAATGTTTAGTGTAAACTGTCAATGATAAATGTTATGAAGCTCCTCAATAAAAAGCTAGGGGAGTGATGGTATTAAGGATGGAAAACATCTGCCTTGTGCCTCCCTTCTGGGAGACAAAAATTATTAAGTCTTAGAAAGTTGTCAGGAGAGGAACTTGCCAGAAGACTGAGGCTCCCTGGAAGCAGAGGAGAGACGAAAAAGAGAAGCAGAGAGAACAATAACCCAAACTTGTCATGCCTAAGAGGAACCAACGCACAGTTCATTAGTGACAATGACCTTAAAAGCAGACACTGGGATATAGCTCAGTGCTACGGCACTCAACTAGTATGGGTGAGGCCCTTGGTTTGGTTCTCACTACCTTCACCCTACCCAAAAAATAAAAAGAAGTTGGGAAAGTGTGCAACTATAAAAAATTAGCATGGAGGAGTCTGCTGATGTGACTGTGTTCTGGATTGTTGTTGTTACACAAATCTATATATCATAAAATGTTTCTAAACTTACAAGCAAAACAAAATGTGTGCTAAAACTGGTGACATCAAATAGATTCTGTTAGTCAAGAGTATGGTAATAGTCTCCTGTATCTGATAATAACTGTGATTATGTAAGAAGTAATCTTTGGGAGAAGCTGGGTTAAGGGTATTCAGGAACCCTGGATTATTTTGGTAAGATTATATGAACCTAAATTTATTTCTGAATAAAATTTATAAAAATTTTGTATTGTTTTTTTCTTATACTTGGAATTGAACCGAAGGGCACTTTATCACTGAGCAACATCTAGTCTTTTTTGACACAGGGTCTCAATGTATTGCTGAGGCTGATCCTCCTGCCTTGCTAAGTTGCCCAGACTGGGCCTCAAAACTTGTGATCCAGCCAATTTGGTGTCTTGAGTAGGTGGCACTAGAGGGATGTGCCATCCATGCTTGGCTTCCAACCCCTACGCTTGGTGATAAGATTTGTTCATATCTACAATTTTTCATTTGTGCAATTTTATGCAAATGAAAGTGTACATCATGAAGCTTTTTGAGATTTGAATATTTGGCCTTAAACAAATTATCCTAAGTCCCATCCTCGTGGTTCTTTGTGCTGGTGAGTAATAATGTGTGATATGGATATACAACAGTTTGTTCATGTTTCTGCTCACTAAGGACATTAGGGGTTTTGCCAGATTTTTCTCTTACAAATAAAGATGCTACAAACATTCTTGTACCAAAACCAAAAAACAAAAACAAAAACAAAAATCAGACACTGGAAACGTTTCATGAGCAAAACGAAACAAAAAGCAAGCAAAACACCTTGCTAGAAGAGAAAACATTGTTCTTTAAAAGTGCTACATGCTGCTTCTCTTACACGTAGGCGTGGGATGGGCCTCAGTGGGAGAGATTTGTGAAAACGTGTGGCCATTGAGAAAAAGGACATGACTTCAATGACCCTTTCACCTTCATCATTATTTGTTGAAGCTTTTTCAAAAAATGTCACTATAGAAACTAAATAATATGAATTCCTGGAATTCTTTAGAATATCAGAGCATCCATGATCCATGCCACTGAGGATTTGTACAGTAATATATTATAATAACGATATTGATTTGTAATATATTTTCAAAGAACAAGTCTATCTTACCCAGGAGCCAGTTGAGAAGACATAGAATCTTGCAATTTATCTCAGCATTGAACAATTGTATATTAGATCTTTGTCCATAAAAAAGATATTTTAGCATTTCAGTCATTTTTACCTATCAAATTTTATTTCTCACTTAAAGTAATTCAAGAACACATAAACTTATAAAGTCCAAATTTAATCTCAGTTTTACAATATGGTTAGAGGAAGAAAAAAAAGAGGTTTAATTATATTGCAAGAATTTTTTTTCCACTATTTTTATCTTCCTTGAAACACTGGTTACATTGCCATGTGTTAAAGTGGAGGTGAAATTAATCATGACTCTTATATGTGTAGGGAAGAGAAATGAAATATAGTCCATGAGAGTCTGTCTATAAATAATTATTTACATGAAGAAAGCAGTTTTTAAATAACATAAAGTTGCATAAACTATTTGTGCTGTAAAAGACAAAGTTGATTATGAAACATTGGTATAAGAACAAAGCCCTAAGGACTTTCTCACTAATGTAATATTGGAATCCTGAAATCAAAAAGTTCATTGGAAAACTACTGCCTGCAGTCCTAGATTCTGGAAAATTCACCTAGCATACCAGGAGCTATGGTTGCAATTGAATAGGGTAGTCAAAGGCTGAGCCTGAGGCTGGCTACACCATTTGCAGGGTTCCATGCAAAATGAAAATACTGATCCCCTTGTTCAAGAATTATTGATAATTTTAATATGACACCAACAGAGCATTTAATCAAGCCTCATGCAGGGTCCTGTGCTACTGCACAAATGGCACATTCATGAAGTGGGTCCTGCTAGGGCCTTTTTAGAACTAGTCAGACTCTTCAAGAATCAGTTACCATGATTCTTTATATGGTACTCTAGGTACCAATGGGAACTTCAAATTTCCATCATAAAAGAACTTAAGAATAACACTGCAAAAAGATTTAATAGCAAATCTATACCTATTTTGTTTATGTTGTAGGAGAATAAAGTTATCTACAAACTTGGGGAGGCTTGATGGTGAGAAAGAAACTCTTAGTAGTCCCTGACCAGGATGCATGAATGACCTTTTTTCCTATGATCACAGTGGCCTAATGAGATTAATGGCCAGTGCTTAGAAATAGGGGGCACTGCAGAAACAAGCCTTAAAAATCCTTGGACTACAATATCATATATGACATAAAATCCTGAGCCAGTACTTCCCATGATAGAACTTCTGAAGGAATATGAAACCAGATAATGTTTAGAGGAAAGGAAAAACCAAAATAGGAATTGACAAGTATGGGGAGAACGCTAGCATTTGCTTAAGGAGTTGATTGCCAACCATGAAAGGTGAATAAAGTCACTGTCCCCCTTTGCTTTCAAGGCCTTGTTCCAGTGGTGATGTGTATTAAGGTTTTATAGACTAGTGATCTCATTTAAAACTAAAAATTCATGGGCCTATAGTCACGGACAGGCATGCCTACACATGCCTGTATTTTAATCTGTGTGGTCACAAACAAGGCAGTTACCATCTCTGGCAGTTTACATCTGTCAAAAGATGATATTTTTAGTTGTAAATAAAATTTTGGCATGTCACACCTACAATTACAAAAGTAAATATAAAAATGGCAGTCTCCTTGAATTAGAAGGAATTCAAATAACCCTACAATTTTTAAAATTAAAGATATGAGCTCCTTTCACCCAAATAACCCACTTTTGTTATATAAAATGATCTGAATGGACTGACTATAAACTCATTACCTGAATCTATCTTCATTTTCCCCAAATTTTAGAAATACAAGTTTATCAAGGAAGTTCTAAAATAGTTGCAAGGATTGTTTTTTTACATACTCCACTTTGCTCAGTCACAGCTGATATTTTCATGATTTAGAACTCAAATTGGATTTATGAAATATCTATATTTATATGGAGAAACGATCTTAGGTTTAGTCACCACTCATTTACCACAGTGGACAGAAACTAGGATAAACACACTCATATCTTTTTAATCTTCAAAGTATTTCTGAGATGGTGCTCATAAGATCTCCTTTTACAAATAAGAAAAATGAGACCTAAAGAAATTTTATAACCTGCCCAAAGTCATAGCTACTACATAACTTAAGAATAATAAATATTGACTGCAATAGAGATCTAAAAACATTTCAATGAGGGCTTGCAGGATTTCTTATAGCAAGAAGTCTGAAAGCGAGTGCTTTCCACTCAGGAACACTGGTTGGAGATCTCGTGATTCTTCTGCATGTTACATCATTGCTGCAAGGTGGTGACTCCAACTCTGGTGACAAGCTAGTGCTCCAGGGTTAAAGGAGAAGAGAGTAAAGTGCAAATGGCTCCTCTCTAAAGGACCCTCTCCAGGAGTCCCAGCCAACAAGTTTACCTTGGATTTCATTGGCCACCCCTTTATGGAAAAAAGTTATCTAAACTGGGCTTACTGCTTTCTCTGTTAGAATCTAGTTTATTACTAAGAAATGGGGGAAAAAATATCCACTGGGTAGGAGATCATTGGCTTGGTCTCCTTTTCTTTCTACATGTCCATACCTTGGAGGGAATCTTAGTCAGAAGTGGTGATTAAGAAGCTTCCATCTTCTCACTTCACCTTTTTCTCTCCTCCATATGGGATAAAGAAAAGGGAATCACAGTTTTCCTCACTGCTAAGGGTGCTTCTAAAAAGAACAATGTGTCACTTTTCTCTCTTGTTCTGTCACAAATGGACCAAATCCATGAAACTGGATGTTAGATTGAATGTTTCACCAAGGCAACAAAGGAGACGATAAAGAGGCACCCTTATAAGGAACTCAAAGTGAATGTCTGAGAAACAATAAAAGTATCAGATGTATAAGATATCTTCCATAATCAACTACTGGCAGCCACTGATTTAACATTGTTCAACTTAATGATTTTTTGAGTCCATGAGGGTGCAAAAGTGATACACATGCAAGTAGAAACTATGAATTTTGAATTTGGATTTTTTTCCCAGGCTAGCCATATGCAATGTGATATTCTCTCATGGTGCTCGGTAGTGGCAGGGAGTCACAGCTCCCAGGCAGTCATGTGACTATGGAGGGGCAGAATGACTAATACCCTACAGTGTACTGTGTTGCCAAGCTTTGATTTTGGTAGGTTAATATGCTAAATACATTTTCAACTCATGTTATTTTCAGCTTACCGTGGGTTTGCATCTCAGTAAATGTAATCCTATCCTAAATCAGGAAGCATGTGTTTATAAAATGACCAAAGATGTAATGATCAGAAGAGACTGTTTTTCTTCCCAAAGAAACTATTGGGTACTTGGTAGAGTATGCAGGCCCATCTTACCTCTCAACTCTGCTCCTCAGTGCAAGACATCAGCTTCAATGGAACCAGGGATGAATTCTGGGACTTCCCAGGTTTGAGTGGCAGATGCAGCGGACCTATGCTTGAAAAATGCACAAGGACTCTAAGGACAAGAATTTCTCATCATCAGTTATAAACAGTAGGACAGGAAAAAGAGAACCAAGCTAAATCAGAGTTAGCTATAATACTACAATAATTTTGGTGCTTTTTTCATGGTCCAGAAGTAGATCATGCAGAAACAGAGCCATCTAAGACTTTCTGGAGCGCCTAACAGGATGTCAAGACCAACAGTGAGAACTGATGTGAAAGGACCACCAGAAACCAGGCTGATGGGGATTCAGTGACTAGAGGAGACAGCATCATCCATATCACAGAAGGCAGTGTTGGGAATGCGGAGAAACTCAGAAAAGCACTGTGACAAGACCGGAGTTTGAAAGCCTGCCAAGACCACAGGGCATGGAGCCATGTTTACCTCCCCAGCTAGGTAGCAATCTCTTCATCTTTTGTCTCTCCCCTTGACTCCTCCTCCAAGCTAATTCTGGAGTCATCCAAAGCAGCAGCCAGAGAGCAGTGAGGAGATGAAGCTTAAAGAGAAAAGGCAGGTGCCTACCTTTCCAGACAGACTGGGGCTCCAGGCTTCCAGGGGCAGTTGGAGGAATTGAACATCTTCAGCCTGAAATGAATATTGAAGTACAAATTAACACTGAACAATGGTAATGACTAAACTGAGTCTGTGTTTTTCACTTAAAGTGACCCTTTGCCTTTTATTGCCTAAATGTGAGCATAGTTTCTGTGGGGCAAAGGGGGATCTCCCCTGAGGAGAGATCAGATCTCCCCTGAGGAGATCTGCAGGGAGCAGTGGGAAGTAGAGGTGAATATGCCTCCTTCTCCAGACTGGCATTGGTGACCTGTGGCTTTTGCTTTTGGTCTTCCTATGCTGAAACCATCAGGGTGAGTCTGGTGCTGGCTAGCTCTTTCATCTTCCCTCAGTGCTCTGACTTCTCTGCCCAGGGTCATGCACAGGCTACTTTGGCTTCATGGGGAGGAAAGATCAGGGAGCTATTTATCTTTGATTCAGGTGAAGAAAGGATAATTGCCCAGTTTCTCCCTGAGGTGTAAGTCAGTCTGGTTCTTTCTTAAACCCTTATGATAAATAAAACACATATTCTGATTCCCCTTTTTTTATACTATTGCATTTATACTATACAAACATGAACCTTGGAGGAAATAAAGGGTGTTAAGTCCATAAACCTAGACCCGCCTGTGATAGATCCTGAGTTGCTGATGCAGACCAAACTCTTAATCTCACTCTCCCCAGAGGAGAGAGGTCATGGGCTCCCCCCTATCCTGAACTGCATTTGAAGTCCCTGAGGAAATCACATGCACCAATTCCCCTGGAAAATGACTACCCGACTACCACTAGGTATGAATCCAACAGTCTGTCATAGTCAGGCATCCAAAATACCTGACAAGAACAACTTGGAGGAGGAAAGATTTATTTTGGCTCACTGTTTCAGAGGTTTCAGTCTATGGTCGACTGAGTCAAATGCAGAAACATCACTGCAGAAGGACCTGGTAGAGAAAAGCTGTTTAGCTTGTTGTTGCAGCCAGAAAGCAAAGCAAGAGGGAAATAGGAGATAGAAAAGATAAACCCTTCCAGGGCATTCCTCCAGAGATTCACTCTCTTCAATTAGGTCCCATCTTCCAGCAGCTTAGTCAACTATTATTATGGTTTAGATATGAGACATCCCCTGAAAAGTTCTTGTGGCAACACAGGAATGTTGCAAGGTGAAATGATTAGATTATGAAAGCTGTAACCACATCAATGGATTGATGCTTTTGATGGATTAATAATTTGAATGGATTACTGGGTGGTAACTGTAGGCAGGTGTTGTGCAGCTGGAGGTTACTGGGGATTGTGCCCTTGGGGATTATATTTTGTCCCTGGCTCCTTACTCTCTTCTTTCTTGCTGCCAGTAACTGAGAAGCTTTCTTCCTTCACACTGTCTGCCATGATGTTCTGCCTCATCCATAGCCCAGAGCACCAGAGGCAACTGACAGATAGAACCTCTAAAACTATGAGCCCAAATAAACTTTTCTTCTACCCTTATGGTCCAATCACTTCCCAAAAGTCTCATCTCTGAACATATGAGATCTGGGGAGACTTTCCAAATCAAAACCATAATACCATCCAATGGGGATCTCAGTTGAACTAAGCTGGATCATTCAGAACTCCTAACTGAACAAAGAAAATGGATCAAGTGAGCTTCTTTGCATGTTACCTTGAAACCCACATACACATATTTAGTTTTACTGATCTAGTGGAAGGAATGCCAGGTGCAAGAGAATGAGCTTGGTCAAGGACATCAGACTGATGGCAAGAGTGCACTAAGTTTGTAGGACACTTTCATTGTCTCCCAAGTTTTAGAACAATTGAGAAATAGAATGTTTGTAAGCACACAAAAAGCTCGGTGTCAATAATCAAGCTATTTGATGAGCCTGCTATTTCCTCATCCCCCATCATCATCAGCAGGAGTACTTGGCCTCCCTCATAGTCCTCATAGTCGAGGGTCAGTCCATGGTCAGCTGCCCCCTTGCTCTGGGTCCAAGATGAAGCAGAACATCATGGCAGAAGGGAGTGAAGGAGGAAAGCAGCTCAGCTCATGGCAGCAAGGAAGCAGAGAACAAAGAGTTAGGGACAAAATATTTTTTCCAGGGGTTCACCCCCAGCCATGCTCCACCTGCCTGCAGCTACCACCCAGCAATCCACTAAAATTATTAATCCATCAGATGAAGTTACAGTTCCCATAACCTAATCCTTTCACTTCTGAACTTTCCTGTATTGCCTCAGGAGCTTTTCAGGAGACATATCTAAACCTTAACGAAGGGCCAGAGGGGCAAAAGAGATGAACAGCTTCCTCACATCTCTTTTTAAAGATTGTTAATCTCATTCTTAACTTAATCACATCTTAAAGGTCTCACTTCTTAATACTATCACAGTGCTGACTTTTGACATAAAATTTGGAAAAGACACACATTCAAACCATAGCACACTGGGTCAGAGCTTTCCCTAGGATTTTCCCAATTCTCACCTAATAGCCTAGGCAGCCTGTCCAAGTGAAGTGCACGCTGAAATCAGCAGTTCCATTTGTTTTGCGAGAAAATATCACCAAGATGAAGTTTAAGTTCTTGTGTCTGACTCTGGGCTAGACAAAGTATATCTGAGTAGATACCCTTTGGAACTCTAGTCTGCAGTTTATTAGTGTTCTTCATTTGTAAAACGTAGCTTTCCAAGATCCCATATCCCTTCCATAGCCCTCTCACCTTCACACACGTTCAAGAATTATGGGCACACCTCTTCTCTCTCTCTCTCTCTCTCTCTCTCTCTCTCTCTCTCTCTCTCACACACACACACACACACACACACACACAAAGAAGGAAGCAGGGATTGAATCCTACTAGTCTCACATATCAGCCTATGTAACTTTTGGCAAAACTCAACCTCTCTATGCAACAGTGAGCTGGTCTATAAAATGGGGACACTAAGAACAAAGGTAGCAGTAGAACGTCCCTCACACAGTCGCACATCTCTAAAAGAGTAATAACAACTATGCTTGCCTCACAGGGCTGCTACTTAAGGATTCATGTATCCAGAGCACTTAGGAAACTGCAGATAATGAGCATTAAACAAGCATTTATTTTTATTACTTTTATTATCAAAGAATTAAAAATAAGATTGACACAGCAGCTTTTCAGATATTTGAACAGCAAGGTAGGAGAACCAGGCAAAGGCAGAGGAACAGAGAGACTTTGACTCACCTTAATGGACCGTTGAGTATGTGCTATGTGGGTGGGTGAGGCCAAAGAAAAGTACCACCAGCAAGGTAGACAGAATAATTTTGTTTTGCTTTTCTTAAAGTCCAAAGCAGAGTTCCTAGAGAGATCTGGCTTGAAACTTAGTCAATGCTGAATCAAATGACTAAGGTTAGTGGTGCCAAATGCCTTTGATTGAGTCTGTATTAATATAAAGACTCATTTGTTCACTCTAGGAATAAAGTTTTCATTTAAAGTGAGTCCTTTGAACTCCCACAGACCAAAGTAATCTCCATGCTACAGTTACATCCAGCAGTCAATAGGGTCTTTATGTGTGCCACCTCCCTCCACTGCCAAACTCTGCATCAGCACCATCCCTAAGTTTCTTTATCATCTGTCTGATAGGTGTTAATATTACACATGTGCGTACACACACACACATATTCTCTCTCTCACAAACCTTGCTTTTACCAATAATAAAATCAGAGATGTTTGCAACTCTTCCTTAAAATGCAAAAATATACATCCTCACCAACTCCAGGACATGGATTTTTAAACTCACAACTCTCCCATTTGTTTCCAATGACTTCAATATGAGAAGGAATGAGTTTTCCTCTTATGATATCACATTTATATTTCTGCAATTCGATCGTTCCACATATTCCACTCTTGGTTAATTTATTCCATATGACAACTATTTGAGTAATTAATTAAAAATTTGAAGGTGGTGCTATCAATGTCTAACATGCAAAGTCAAAATAATTTTTCCCAACCTGGAAAATAGTTTCAAGTACCACTGTATTATCCTAAGCTCTAGCCTCATATATATCGTTGTGGCTTGGATATGAGGTGTTCCCCGATAGCTCAAGTGTGAGACAATGCAGGAATGTTCAGAAGTGGAGAGGTTAGATAATGAGAGCTGTGACCTAATGATAGATTAATTCATTTGATGGGTTAATAATTTGGATGGATTAACGAGTGGTAATTGTAGGCAGGTGGGGCATGACTGGAGGGAGAAGGTCACTGAGAGTTTGCCCTTGGGGATTGTATTATCTCTGACTCTTTGTACCCAAGCTGTCTCAGTTGCTTAACTGTCATGAACTGAGTATCCTTCCTCCACTACACCCTTCCACCGTGATGAGCCATCTCATTTGGACTCAGGGTTATGGAGTCTGGCCGACTATGGACTTAACCTCTAAGACCAACCATGAGTTCAAATAAACTTTTCCTCCTTCAGGTTGTTCTTGTCTTTTGGTCACAGTGACAAAAAGCTGACTAAAACACATATCAACTTTCAAAAACAACAGTGATGCTTTACATATACAGCAGTTTATATATATACAAAGCAATGTATATATACAGCAGTTTGCAAGCATTCTAAAAAGTGCTGTTATTTTGATAAAATGTGTTTTTATCACACAATTGTTTCAAAATGGATTGTTAATAGCATAAATGGGGGCAAGGAACAGAGAAAAAAATTACTTTTTTCCCTCCCATACGCATTAAGTAAATTAATTATTAAGTTGCTATTGTTGTTGTTTTAGGACAATTTTTGTAAACTCCTAGTTATTTCTTTTTCACTACAAATGGAAAGACAAGCCAGGAGAGTGAATAACCTTGAGCTCTATATCATATTTATTATCCTTGCTGGTGAAGTGACTAAGTGAGTGCAGAGCTGTGAAATTCCAGTGGAAAAAAATTATGCTGTTTGAAAAGGAAGTGCTGACATCTAAACTTCAATTAGACAAAAATATGATTGCAGAAATTTTAAAATCATTTGTAAGAAGAAAACTAAACAGATAATTATGTCATCATCACACAGTCCATAAGCAGTTTCCACTGATCCAAATAAAGTGTATTTTTAAAATAAAATATGTTTTTAAATATAATTCTACTAGCAGCCACAACAATCTAAGTGATCAACTATAGAAATAAAGAAATGATAACTGAACAGGAAATTAGTACATTTTACACTCTCAGTTCATTCCATCATGGTTATGATTTTACTATAAACTTAGATATTCACTAATTCAATTTCATTAGTGATTTTAGACAGTTTTATGTGTAGTTTGGGAGTCTCTAGGTCTCTGAATGGGTCTGAAGCACATATATATTAAATAAAGCTTTGAAATAGAAAATATTTATTATCTTGAGATACTCTGAGGATTTGATATTGTTGAAACATTTCCACAATGTTGATTGGCAAAAATGCATGCCAATGACAATAAGATCTTGCTTATGATTACAGTGAAGACACTGTAGTATATATATTTGAAAGCTAGAAGAAGGAGTTTAAATGTTTTTAGCATATAGAAATGAAACTTGGTTAAGATATATATATATATTTTCATATGTATATGAGGTATATATATTTTTTCAAGTAGGATATAAATGTATATATCTTTGAAAATTACCCTATGTATACATGCATCAAAAGATCACATGTTCCATAAATATGAGTAAATTTTATGTATCACTTAACAAAATAAATTTAAAATAAAACAAATTTATAGCAATTGAAGACTGAAATCATAGTTTTGATACAATGTTAACACAATTTTAGAGGTTTTGCAAGGAAATGGAAATAATTAATAATGGGGGGACATCATAAACGAGGCCAATGGAAGCCCAGGTTGAATGTCCATCATGAGCACTGAAAACAAATATTTCAGAGACATCCAGTTTCCAGCCTGTCATGTCACTAACATGAAGTCATCACACTCATGCTCACAACAAGGAAAAAGGCGAACTAAAAATCTGCCACTCTGATCTGTCAAAGAACTGAGGTCTCATAGCTAAGATTTGCCTTTAGAATTGGAGAGACAGAATCCCAACTTAGCTGAGCAGAAGCCTGGAGCAGATGTGTTTGTGGGAACAAGTACTGGGGCAGTAAGATCTAAAGTGCACTTGATACATTGCTCAAAGTTCCCAGTGTGGATAAGACAGGCAGAGACCAGTCTTACAAGGGTCCACACTTCTATAAGTTTAGTCTCCTGAAACTTACTGCATTCTCATGTCACAGTGAAGAAGTGAGAAAAATCCCCACGTGCTTCTTGTGGAGGTTGGGAAAAGTAACTGTTTTGAACTATAGAGGCTCCTAGCCTGATGATGGGACTTCATCCCAATACACTCATCCTAAGTGGAAGATATCATAAGTTAAAATCCATTTAAAACACCTGACATGGAGAACCGTAGCTTAGTAGCACAGTACACCATGGAGTATCAGTGGTTTCCCCTGGTAACTGCACAGTGGACAGGGAGTGGTGGCTCACTGCCATAGTCCATATCATACCACAGGTCAACAGCCTGGAGAAGATCCAAATTCACAATTTCAAGTATACTTTCTACTGAGTGTGCCTCATTTTCACACCACCATGGAGTTGAAATGTGCCATGAAATCATCCTGCCATGAACCATCTGGGCAACATCCCATTCTTCTTAACAAGACCTACCCTCAAGCAAAATGATCTTACCAGAGCTAACCAATCGGGATTTTCTCAGAGTCCACCTGATCCTGGGGAAAGGAAACACTAAAATCCAGCCCCCTCAGACATCCTGTCCCTCCAAAGCCGAAATTGACAATAAACACTATGAGTTCACGCTCCAGACGCACAGACCTACCAAAGACAGAGCTAACCCTAAAACCGTAGAGAGTTGCCCTTCCCCAACCCTTGGTGGCTACATCAACAATATACAATAGTTCTCCATAAGAAAGCAGACAATTCAATAATGGCAAAATTTCTGAACAGACACTTTACCAAAAACAGCAGATAAGGAAATGAAAAGAAATTCAATATTGTATGTCTTCAGAAAATATTAGATTAAAGGTATGATGCCATTACACACATATTGGGTAGTGAGATACCATTACACACATTCATCCCATGTTTTATTGGGACAAAATCCCAACAAGTAACAATATTTGTAGTGGGAGGAGTGGACAGGGATATGGAAAATCTCTTACTCTATACTTTCTGCTCAATTTTTCTGTAAACCTGAAACTACTCATAAAAAATAAAGACTATATAAAGAATGAATAAACAAAGCCAAATGCTGATAAAAATGCAGAAAAAGGAAAGACAATATTTTGCCAAAAATCCCCAAAACATACACAAGAATGTATACTGATAGATGGTTGAAAAACTTAAGTATCCTATGTTCCTTCTTAAAACATTTTTTAGTAAAAATAATGGTGAACTTCTTGCTTTTCCTTATTTAATTTAAATTAATTATTTTTTCATGCAATTTTGTCTTTAAAATAAATGCATATATTAGGATCTTCTAATGCATACTAATGAAAATGCAAATGATTCATTTCTCTCTTTTTAAAAAATTGTATGACTGTGTTCAACAGTTGAATATTTTTATGCAGTTTATCTCTGCTGGAAACAAAACCTACTAGTATAATTTCTGCCAGTAAAGTGTGTCTGACTTATTCTTTTAATACCTTAAGTAATAAAATTATCTATGGCTTTTGCTTTCCCCATTGGTTATAACTGACAGTGAGAAATGCAGTAAAATATGATATGTTTTAAAAGGTGCTAATTAAGCTATATGACAACATCATGACTCTGAAGCTTGTGAGTCACTTGTAATTCAAGGGTTGGAGTATTTTTTGGTAAACTTTCCATTGTGGAGTCATCTTAATGGAAGCAGGATCTCATCTGTCTGGAATTACCAAGGTGTGGTTCTGCCCAGAGGCAGAGGAATGGACTGATTGATCTCTGGGAGGTTCTTCCTGGCAGAGGGTCTCAGATGGTTAAAACTTGCAACTGAAATAAGCTGATTGCAATTGCTCGGCCCTTGATCCCTCCTCTTCATCCATTATTAAGTGATACCTTGACTCCTTTGCACTTTCCCAGTTCCTTTCAAGTTGATGCCTGTCAAATTCCCTATCCTCATTCAGTCTCCCTTTAACAATAATTCAAGTGTTGATTGAACAAGATGGAAGAGGTGAAAGAGGGTACACATTCTGAACACCAAAGAACTGTAAATTCCAGCCAGGGAATCTATTTCCTTAGCATAATTCAAAAGGATGAAAACAGGAAAGCTCTCAAGTTAAAGAAATCGACATTCTAATGACCATTCTCCATGGAGATGCCACAAATACACACTTACACATACACACATGTAAGAATATATGTGTGTGTATTCACATGCACACATAATTAGAGAAAATTCATGTAGACATGCTCCAACCTGGAATCGCATTGTCATTCACAAAATCTGGTCAATGAGAGTCATGACCTGGGACTTGCTGAAGGAAACCATACAGCAGCAAAATGGCGGTGACTCAGGAAGGTGACCCACAGGAAGGAGAAGAATTTTTTTCTAATAGAAAATGATGTTGGGAGTAGAGATAAAAATGATAGACAGATATAATTCTTCCCACCCTATCTTTCTCCACCCACAACTTTTCAGGACAAAGAGATGAAACATTATGTTCATATTCACACAATTAATTTTCATATTTTGCTTTATAGTAATAATGGTATATTCTTGACAATTAGCAATAGTAGTTCTCATATATTATTATATACCATTTACAAAGGATGTATGTGTGTGCATATATATATATATATTTCCATAGAGTAAGTATATAATAAACATATATACTTATTTCTCCATAAGCAATCTGTAACAACAATGGCCATTATATGCTATATCATTTATATATTGCATATATATGTACATATATACCACTCAATTCATAAGGCATTGTTTGACTAAGAGTCAGTCTTTATGTTTAATAGTCCACTTAGTGAACTGTATGCTTCCAGAATCCAGAATGGCTTAAGGGATGGAGCCAGAGAAATAATGCAGCTCCATGCAAGGGCAGGGGTAGGGGGCTGGGGGACGTGCCATATCATCTCCAGTGAGCCATAGCTGGTCAGCAACACACATGCCACGTGCAGAGCAGCCACTTGTGCTTTGGGGCTTTCCAGCCTAACAGCTTCCCATGTCACCATGTCCTTGGAGGCAGAGCTCTGTAAGTGGATGTCAGAAGTAGCAAGGACAATAAAGAGAACTTAGAAGCAAAGGTGAAGAAAATACTTATTTCCCTCCCACCTTCCCTTCTTTCTTTCCTTTCACCTTCTTTCTAATTTCCTTCATTCCTCTCTTGCTCTCCTATCTTTAAAAATAAAGAAAATCTTTACTTTGAATATCCAGTAACATGGAACAGACATAAGCATATTTTCGAAAGCAGCATTTTCTCCATCTATTAGAAATCTCTATTTGTCTGGGCTACTATTCAGGAAAAAGAGAAGCATCCACTTACCCATAGTTATATGATGGCATAAAGGAAGATGTAAAAACACCTTGCGATTCCAGGAGCCCCCTGAAAATTGGTCATTTGAATAAACGTTCCATGCTCTCAATGGCTTGCTGCCACCATTTTTTCAACACTCACCTATACAGTGGCATGACATGAGAGAGTGACGGGCTATGAAATAACCAGAAACCCATGATTCTGTGAATGTTACCCCAGCACAGTCTCTGGATGGCATTTGCATGTGCTGTCACTGTTGGCTCACCATATCCAAGATCCTGCCACTGCTCCTCTCATAACCAACACCTGCTGGCCCACCGCCAGCTTTCTCCCTGAGTTCCACTCATACATCAAGTGCACAGCTCTCCAAATAGACTCATCTCCATGTTTCCCTTCAGAGTTATTTTCCTTTTTATTCCTCAAGTCTTTGTTTCATTTAGTTTCTAGTTTCTACAGAACAATAGCTGAAACTTATGGAAATGTTGCTTCATAATGATATCAAATTAATCTGGAATTTGTGGTTTATTTCATGATACCAATTTCAATGTCCTTAAACTTAAAACTTATTCTACTCCTTTGTTCACACTCTCCCCAAAGCACATGGAGCATGATGTAGGGCACTTGATAAATTTTGTGACTAATTCCGCATTAAGAAGTGTAAGAGGGGTGGGGATGTAGCTCAGTTGGTAGAGTGTCTGCCTCACAATCACAAATCCCTGGGTTCAATCCCCACCAAAAGCCAAAAAAAGAAAGAAAGAAACAAACAAACAAACAAACAAACAAACAAACAAAGAAGTGTAAGAAGCAGCACAAAGATTTCCATCTTCTATTCTATCATCTCCAATTTAGATCATAATTGTAGCAAAATACAGATAATGGGAACTCAACTTTGCTTTGAAAGTAGAACATTACTTTTATAAACATGTAAAAGGCCCTTGTCTAAAACAAGATAAAGCAAAGTTAAAAAAATTATAATCTACCAGTTGCCTGCTGTCTATGAGTTATTTGAGATATGTGATCCCCTCCTGGAACTCAATATTAATGCAATATAGAAAATATAATCCATAGAAAATACAAGTTGTGAATTGAAAAATGGATGTTGGGAGCCCATCAAAGATCATCTGGATTTATCACCTCTCTCTTGAGTTTTTTCAAATTTATTCTGCCCATTGACTTTTCCCATTGTGCCTCTAAATATGTAAAGGCTTTTACAATATAGAAAAAATATTTTACATATATATATATATGTATATATACATATGTATCTGCAGAGCTATTGTATTTGTTTACTCAGACTGGGTGATTAAACAACAGAAATTCATTTCTTATAGTTCTGGGAGCTGGGAAGCCCAAGATCAAGGTGTTAGTGGAATTGATTGCTCAGCAAGGGAGACCTTCCTGGTTTGTAGATGCTTACCCACTGGTTTTATCCTCACAAGGTGGAGGGAGAGAAAGAGAAGGTAAGTTCTCTGGTGTCTTTTCCTGTAAGGTCACTAAACCCATCTTGCGGGCCCTATTTGTCTGACCTCATCTAAACCTAATTATTTCCCAAAGGCCCCCTTTCCAAATACCATCATACTGGGGATGAAGCTTCAACACACACATTTTTAAGGAAACACAATTCAGTCCAATTTAATTCTGTAGTTAAATCCAATAATACAACCCAGCTCTCACTGTAAAAATCTCTAGTCGAGATTGACAATGCCTATCAGAGAAGCCTGTGATCATCAGGAGTCCTCTGCACATATGAACCCTTTGGCATTCATAACAACTGTTTACTATAATCATGTTCATTTTTCAAATAAGAAATTGAAGAAGAGAGAATTAGCAGCTTTCCTTGCATTACAGCACTGACAAGTGCCAGAATCAAGTTTCAAACTCAACCAAAATTTTCCTTCAAACCTATAAAGAGAAACCTAAGCTAGAAGGCTCCCATCGGAGGGGTCTGCCGACATTGCCCAGCTGTTACTTACTGCCTCTGCCTTAAGACCGTGATTTACAGTTGCTCACTCTAAGCAGAGTCCGTTTTTAAAATTCAGTGTTCTTTGTGCAATCACTCTTTTTTATTTTTTTCTGACCCCTCTACTTTCTTCTCTGGCATTGTAAGACATTTTCATTTCTTGTCATTTTTTCTTTCCTCCATTTTCTCTTCTCATTCCCCCTTTAAAGCTTTCTTTCTATTCTTCTGTACTGCCAACCTAAAATGAGTGAGTATCCTAAGGATGAGTCCCAAACCAGCTCTTCTTTTCATGTGTTTTCTTTGCTGGAGTTTGTTGATTCATTTATTTAAAGTTCAGATTACTGGATTTTTTTTTTTCACCTGACCTAAAACCCACTCACAGTTACCTCACAGTTGGAGAGGAACTTGCCATTGCATCTGGGTTGACCTCCACATGACTACACATGGAGCCTTCATTCCTAGGCCTTTTGACCTTGGACTTGACACTGTTTTATAGGGTTTCAGTTTCTCAGGTGTAAAATGAGGAAAATGCTATCCGCCCAAACAACTTTATCCAATTTTGGGGAATGTCAAATAGAGAGATAAATGAAGGGAGAATTCTTTGTAAATCTTAATGTCTCATATAAATAAAAATGATAATTGGCGTGCCTTAAATAAAATTCAGTACCTTAAGTGCTGTGGTTTTTCTCTAAGAATTAAATCTAACTGCCACCTATAATATTGTTTTTATTTATTCATTTATGCATTCATTCAATTATTTAACTAACAAACCTGTATCTATTCAAACTCCACTATATCTATCTCTTCTAAGAATGCTGTGAAGTGCAGGATATGCAGGACATAGAAAATATCAGTGGGAGTGGCAGACAGACACATAGAAAATCGAAAGAGGCAGCAACAGAAACTCCACTATTAAAAATGTCCAAGGGCTGTGCATGGTGGCACACACCTATAATCCCAGAAACTTAGAAGGCTGAGGCAGAGGGAGCCCAAGTTCAAAGTCAGCCTCAGCAACTTGGCAAGGACCTAAGTAACTTAGCAAGACCCTGTCTCAAAATAAAAAATAAAAAGGATGGGGATGTCACTCAGCAATTAAACACTCCTGGGTTCAATCCACGGTTCTAAAAAATAAGTAAATAAATAAATAAAGGTCAAGTTTTGTGTTAAGGGTACCTACAACTTTTCTTTCCATAACCACCTCCTTCTCCAGCACTGATTTTTGGCTTACCAGAAATTGAGGCAGTTTTTCATAAAGGAGTTGTCAATCTCACTGTAGAAGAAGCTCTCCTTTGTAATGTTCAGGTACCCATTTATTTGGGGTGATTTTAAACTTTTGAATAGGAGGTTAGGCTCAAGTGTAACATGAGTTTATGAACCGAACCCATGTGGGTTGCATAGCAAGAAACCAAGCACCCAATGATAAATGACTGAAAACAGGGTCTTCAGAATCCCAGGAGCTCCTCTCAGTGCAATGACAATTCAAGATCACACTCAGCAGAAGCATGTGAGCAGGTCAGAGTCATTCAGTCTTACCTGGAGGCAGTCACATCCATGTCAGTGGTCGTGATGTGATCTGAGGAGTTTCAGTATTATTCCTTCTGTTTCTAACTTGGAAATAAGAGGATCCTTCATTTCTCTAGGGAATCAACGTAATTTCAAGAAAGGTATCAGCTAAGCAGTTTCCTCTCTTCATTTTTTAAAAAGTAATGTACTATTTTGGAAAGGACCAGTCTTTCAATAAAATCTAACACATTTTATGTCTGTCACTTAAAAGAGTTTAATTGCTAAAATAAACATTCTTATCAACTTACTATGAGAGCCTGGCTTCTGCATTGAGATATTGTTAGAAATAATGCTGCTCCCACTTTGGGAAATAAACAACTGTTGGAAATGTTTCAGTGTTTTAGTGTAGACCCTTTGAGTTTTTTTTTATTGTTTTTAACTGTACTCTTTTAATAAAAATTTCACTAAGATATGATTAGCTCCTACCTGGCTTTAGAATTCAGTGCCTTGC
This sequence comes from Glaucomys volans, assembly GCA_020662805.1. Taxonomy (NCBI): domain Eukaryota; kingdom Metazoa; phylum Chordata; class Mammalia; order Rodentia; family Sciuridae; genus Glaucomys; species Glaucomys volans. The sequence goes on along the minus strand of JAJEJO010004294.1, from coordinate 13,947 downwards.
TCACTTTGATCTTCATACTGGATCATTTATGTTTGTCATTTGAAAAGAAACTGTAGCCCACAACAGGTTTCAGAAGCCTTGGCAACCCCGGGGCCCAATTCAATAACATAGTCAATATAGTTCTCAACATAGTGTTAGTTCCTCAATAAATGTTTACTATCTGGAAAAATGATGCAGTTGTTTTTTGAAATAGAAAAGTAAATAAGTATGTCCTGATGTGTTTTGGCACATGCTTTTTGGTGAGAAATTTTAAATCCAAAAGAGACAAAGTAAAAATCATTCAAGTCAATAGAGAGAAATTTGTATTTCATCTCCTAGTCTGCAGATTTGAATTCTTCCAGAAATTTTTCATAAAATTTGCACATTATTTCTTGTGCCTAGAACAAACCTATTCCTGTGTCTGTTTTAAGTATGAGCAACTATAGGAGAAAACAATTTTTCGTAGAACTCTTTAGAGAATGAACAGGAAGAACAGAAAAAAGGCCCTTCCCATGCAAGGCTTAAACAAATGGGTTCACAAAATTCAGAACCTCTAGCACCAACTAAAACATGCTCGCTTTGCATTCATGGTGCAATCTGTGGTAATGACTTACACTGACATTATTAACTTGATCCATGGATGCAGTAAGTAGCATGCCCAGAACCACAAGAACAGATGTTAGCACGACAGAGTGAACATTCCTCAGGACCCATTGACCTCTCTGCTGTTGGCTTCCTGGCTTTTCATCTCACCTTCATCCACTCTTCAAACTTCTCACTCTCCCTTTCTCTGCCTCTCATTTAAATGTAAATTTATCTTTAAGTTCTGCTCTAGATGCCTCCATTCTTTCTCTGCGTGTTTTCCATTGGTGATTTACACAGTATCATGTGGCTCCATACACCATGGTTACTCCCAACTCCTACAAAACCACTTGAGGTCTCTCTGGCTAAAACCTTCTCCTGAAAGTCTCCTGCTCCTATACATTGTCTTCCTCATGGTCCTCATTCTTGAGGAATAGCTCATCCATTCAGTGACCCAACACAAAAATCTGTGCCTTATTTTTGACTGTTTCCTCTCCCACATGGTTCATATCCAACCACCCCATGATGTCTGCACTAATTTCAAAATATTTCTTGAGTCAATCTTTTTGCCCATTCCTACTGCTTATTTTAGACAAAGATGATTCATATCCTCCTCCCTCCCTCCCTTCCTTCCTTCCTTCCTTCCTTCCTTCCTTCCTTCCTTCCTTCCTTCCTTCTTTCTTTTAGGATAATAGGATATACTTATGTTGTCCAGATATGATCTTAAACTCCTGGGCTCAAGTAGGTGGGATTACAGTCATGCCAATTCACCCCACTAAAATATGATTTTTTTAGGATTACTGCAACATCATTTTAAAATAATACCTTTCTTCAATACTCAGGGTAGACAGCATAGCAGCCCCCCTTTGCTCCACCACCTAATGTCCATGCCCAAATCCTCGGAATTGGAGAATGTGCCACCTTGTATGGTAACACATAGTGGGTGTAAGGTTAGGGTCCTTGAGTTGAGAAGAGTGTCCTGGATTATCCAGGTGGAACCAATCAAATCAAGCACATCTTTGAAGGCTGAGAACCTGTTTTGGTATTGTTTTATCAACAAGTAAAAGTCAGAGTTAGGGAAAGAGCTGGAGAGATCTTGGGACCTGCCTCTTAATAGGATTAGACACTTTCACTCGGTAACCATGACTTTCTCCCTAAATCTAGAGTCATCCTTCATGGGCTCTTCAGTGCCTTTCCTTCCTACTAACTTAGGATCCCTTCCTCTTGGTCTCTGCCATAGCATCTGCTTTACAGTGATTTGTTCTCTCATCTCCTTTCTCCTCCTTTTGTGCATGTGGATTTATGCCTTTTGTTGTGGAGTGTCTTTTGAGGAGGGTCAGGGAGTTAAGCTAAATAAATACGTTCAATTTGCCATCTGTAAACAAAACCCCACCATCTTCAATTTTCTTTTTTTTCCAGACTCTTAAAGAAAATCAGTTCAACCCACTTGCTGCTTTCTGAACTGGCAGGTATGCATAATGTCCTCTTAATTTAAGGTTTGGTGTAATCATGGCAATTTTTATAGAATCAAAGCATTTTTGAGATTTAATAAATTTATCATATATCAAAGACTTATGTTAAATGAAATACCAAAAATAATATCTTGAGGGGAAAAAAAATACAAGGGATCCCAAATCTCTCTCCCTGCAGAGAAGCTGAAAACCTGAGAGATATTTAACAGAACACAGATTTTTAATTTAAATAAAGGAAATACCACCCCCCCTCCACTTTCTGCTTTGTAAAGAGCACAGAGGTTTTCAGTTTTAAACAGGAAATTTAAGGTCAGATGTCAAAACCCAATATCTGATTACAGTTGAGTGTCACCCTTTCCTTAGTTCCATATTTTACACTCAGTATATATATAACTTTAATCTTCCCTTACTTTTTGGAGGGAAGCCAGGCTTAAAATGCATGTTTTCAAAGCACTTGAATAGAATCTTGTCTAAAATGCAAAATGTGGTTTCTTTTTTAACATCTGTGGTATCCTTTAATATTTTTCCCTATGTGCTCATGGTTTTTTGGCTTCCTGGGGAGGGAGAGTGAAAACCAAGTACAAAAACAAAGGGCACAGGGGAGAGAGATATGAAAGGCACCAATAATGATCATTTACTTAAATATAAATGAAATATTTTTCAAGTGCTTTCCAGACTGAGTCTTGGTCTTCTCTATAATTTTTTAAGATCAACTCAAATTTTATTCAAATAAGACATTTATCTTTATTTTGGCCCCAATCATGGGTGTTATGAAGTCACCATTAATCTATTTCAAAAATTCTTTAAGCAAATTTTAAGGAAAACAGAATTTTCAGTTAAACCAATCTGAGTGACTCTTTAAGGTCGCTCTGCCCCTTGAGCCAATTGTCCTTGGAGTAAATGAAAATATAATTATGGTGACAAGAAATTTGATGCCTTCCAAGGAAATATCCTCATGACAAACCTAAATACCTACATGCAAGGTGTAATCAACACTTGACCAAAATGTATATAGATGAAATAAAGAGAAGGCATTCAGATGGAGCAGCAGAAAAGTTTTTGATTATATTTTATATGATAAAAGGAAAGCATGATCAATTTCATTCCTTTGAAAGTAACCCAAAATGCTAAACAATAACATGTCGAGTTGGAATATTATCAGAATTCCATGGAGAATATTCTCTGATCTCAGTCTGAGTATAAAAGAAGAGCAAATAAACAGCACAACCAATCGAAGTTATTGGTGAGCATTCACAGATGGCATTTACTGGAATATGAGGATAGCAAAACTCTGCCTTCCATGTTATTGTGTAGAACTCAACCTGCCATGATTAGCCTGATAAGGTGATAATGAGAAAATGTTCTGCCCCATTCCTAGCTTGTGTGAAACACATTGATCAGAGAAGGAAACATCTAGACATACTACAATTTACAGGTATAGCTGCTGCATCACCATTCAATTAAAAGCAACTACTGAATATATTTAAAAGTCAACTTTGTCTCTGTTATCAAGGTGACATGTTACTCAAAGTAGTCATGTGAGACTCAAAAGCATCTTGCAAGTTGTCTTGAACAGGTTTGTTTTAATCAGGATTCTCCAGAGAGACAGAACCAATGGGCTATGTGTGTATCCTCTCTCCTTACAGAGATGAGAAGGGAGGGGATTTATTATGGGAATTGACTCATGTGATTATGAGGACTGAGAAATCACATGACAGGTCATATGTAAGCTGGAGATGCTGGGATGTCTTAACTCCTCAGAACCAGGGAAGCCAAGCGTGCTGCTCTCACTCTGCAATCAAATGCTTGAGAATCCAGGGAAGTTCTTATATAAGTTCTGGAGACCATGAATAGAGAGCCTGGAGTTCTGATGTCCAAGGGCAGGTGGTAAACAATGTCCCAGCTTTGAGAGAAAGAAGAGAACTCACCATTCCTGTGCCTTCTGTCAGGCTCCCCAGCCCCGTGTTTGCCCACATTGATGAGGATCTTCCCACTTGTCCTACCAACTCACTTGCACATCTCCTCTAAAAATTCCTCACAGATGCCCTCAGATAGAGTGCTTTGTCAGTCCTGTAGCATGTCTTAAACAAGTCAAGGTAGCACCTAAAATTAACTGTCATTAGGTGTGTTCCTGTCATTGACAAATGAGAACCATGAATCACAGAACTCTAAAACTAGGCTTGTGAAGCAGGTAGGGGAAGCAAACTATGGTGGTGGAAATATGGAATATGCTTGGCATATTGCTTCTTCTTAGCACTCAGTAGAGATTGAAACAGACCTTAAATTCTATTACAAAAGTCTTGGATTATATGATCCAAAGAAATATGGCCCAGTCCAAACCCACCTCTGATATGGGAAGAATTTTTGTAAGTTATATAAATTCTGAAAGTTCCATGAAGACTTGGGCAGATGGCCTCAGCAAATGGAGCATGTCTAGCCAGAGGAGAGTAGACAGATGAGAAGGTGTTTACAAGCAATTAGGAAACATGAGGAAATATGGGGGGATCTGGGCATAGATTAAAGAGATGAGTGAATTTAACAATGTCTGAAGGGTTGAATATAATCAAAGAGAAAAACAACACAAAAGCACAACTAATGTTTTGTTTTGTTTTGTTTTGTTTTGTTTTGTTTTGTTTTGTTTGAGAGTTGTTCTGGTTAGACCAAAGCTCAAACCCAGGTTCAAAGCAAGGTAGTTATTGGGAGATATAATTTAGACAAAATAGGAGGAACTTTCTAACATTTTTGTTCTCTAAAACCAAGTAGACTATTTTGTGCAAACTGTATCAGTAGTTTATAGTCTCAGTGAGAATGTTGAAATAAAATCTAGATAACATAGGAGGTGATCAAACATTGGAGAAAGGTGTGGTACACCACTTCTAAGGTCCTTTCAGTTCTTCATGTTCGTCGATGATCTGGCCTGGTCTGCACATCTGGACACACCCTGAACCCAATGATGTGACCATGCTTGCTGGATGTGTATCTATTCAACAAACCCTTATTTTTTCCATATATTCTAGCAATGGAGATTAAATACAGCTTTCATTTGTTAAATATATTTATCAAAAAAATTGATTGCCATTCACAGGTTGACATCTTTCTTTCCAGGTATACATGCCTTTGTAGGAAAAGGTGATAGGCACAACTTCATTCTGTATTTATCAACTGTTATAGGTATCAGGTTAATTAATTGTAAAACACGGATTTTATGGATGACCTGGAGTTTCTATTTCATTCTTTTATTTCATTTAAATCCTTAAAGGATCTTTAAAATAGGTGGAAACTGGCCTTTTGGCTTAGATGTTGATTTGCACTCAAGTATCACAGTGTCCTTTCCCTGTCATAGGAGGTTCTCAAAAGTTGATTGAGAAGGGGGTATGTGGCTTAGGAGGTTGCTTCAAGCACCCAGTCTATGTGGGTTATGTTCCTGGGCTTTAAAACCACACTAATCATCATACCAGATGGCCACCAACAGTAAGGGAATGGTCCTTTTCTGCCATCCTACACTGTTCATAGCAAATGTCTTAAGTCCTATTGCTTCATTTCAGCTTTCATTTCAGTCCTTATGTGGTTACTTACTTTCAGCTTCTATTTTCTTGGGTTCGTCACACACCCTTTGGTTTCAACTTTAGACATTTTTTTAGAGCCAGAGCATGTCCTTGGCCTCTGGCACTCTTGCTCCTGGCTGCTTCAATTACTCCCACTTGATCAGCACCTAGTTTGAGTCACCATCCAGTTGACCAGTCTCTAGTACTAGCACGTTCAGAAGGATAAACTTCTAGGCTGACCTTACCTACTTATGATGTTGGAAAGAGTGGTCTCCTTCCAGGCTATTATTGGTGAAGCTCAGAGACACTATTTCTAAATGCCACATGGTAATGTATGCACCATTTGGAATTTTTACAGTGGGCTGGTTGTCATGGGTTTTGCTCTGAGTTCAGCTTCTTGGGTCTATTGTTCAACAGATTGACTGACATTTTATTCTATGATAATGTGGAGACCTTAACCATGCTTTGGCTGTCTATCAATATAATAGGAAAGAGAGCAATGATATGACTAACTCTGCTTTGGTGTGGTCATTTATCTAACCCAAACATATAAGCATGCCTACTTTTGGGCCTATGAGAAAATCTGAGTGGGTGCCATTTTGTTTGAAACTATCAAGTAAAAGGCTAAGCCTAATATTCTCTAGAGAAATGATTTATTTGAAGAATATGTAGATGGGAAGAAATTCAATGAAAATCAAGGTAAAATACAGTTATCTTGTACTAGACAAAGGTGCCAAAACCTTATATTGGTAAAAAGATACCCTCTTCAACAAATGGTGCTGGGAAAACTGGAAATCCATATGTAGCAAAATGATATTAAACCCCTATTTCTCACCCTGCACAAAAGGCAGCTCAAAGAGGATCAAGGACTTAGGCACTTGAACAGAGACACTACACTTAATAGAAGAAAAATTAGGTCCAAATTTTCTCCATGTTGACTTAGGAAATGACTTCCTGAACAAGATTCAAGTGCAAGAAGTAAAATCAAGAATCAATAAATGGTATGGATTCAAAATAAAAAGTTTCTTCACAGCAAAGGAAACAATCAGTAATGTGAAAAGAGAGCCTGCAGAAAAATCTTTACCATATGCATCTGAGATAGAGCATTAATCTCCAGGATATATAAAGAACTCAAAAAATTTAACATGGAAAAAACAAATAACCCAATCAATAAATGGATTAAGGAACTGCACAGATACTTCACAGAAGAAGAAATACAATTGATAAACAAATATGTGAAAAAAAATTCAATATCTCTAAAAATTAGAGAAATGCAAATCAAATCTACACTGAGATTCCATCTCACTCCAGTCAGAATGGCAGTCATCAAGAATACAAGCGACAACAAATGTTGGTGAGGATGTGGGGAAAAGGTGCACTCATACCTTGCTGGTGGGGTTTTCTCTGATATGCAGAAGCTAATTCACAATAAGGTAGGGGGAGAATAGAGGTCCTTAGGATAAGACAGAGGCGAATGAAGGAAGGGGAGGGGATATGGGGGTAGGAATAATAGTAGAATGAATCAGACATTATTACCTTGTGTACATATATGAATATACAACCTGTGTAACTCTACATCATGTACAACCAGACAAATGAGAAGTTATATTCCATTCATGTATGATGTGTCAAACTGCATTCTACTGTCATGTATAACTAATTAGAACAAATTTTTTAAAAAGTAAAAAGAAAAAAGAAAATCAAGGAAAAATAGAAAAATATTAAACATTGAGACCAGTCAAAGAGAAATTTATTTTGAAAGAGACAATTAAAAAATGAAGGTCAGAACAATAGGAAGGCACTTCAGTGCCTTGCAGTGTAGAGGGTGGATTTGTTTTTGGGCAGGTTTAGAGAGCTCTCTAACCTTCTGTCTTCTAAATTTCCAATTAAAATATGAGCACAGGGAGTAGGGGAATGTGTTTGTTTACACTTGGCAAAAACCTATTTCCTGTTTCTAAGAAAAAAGGCTTTTCAAAGACTTTTTGGACTTCAAATAGCTCTTGCAAAACAATATTTTGATGAGCTAAGTGTAAATGAATCAGAAACATATGGATCGGATTTCCATTGAGATACACATGGGTTTCAACATACTCTGAAGAGAATAACTCAGAAATGATAAAAGCCAAACTGGAGTAAATTTTCCAAACTTGTATTGAGACATCTTACATCCCAACTAAAACATTCAAGGTTTGTCCTGTCTTTTGGGGAAATCTATGAAATATAGATGATCCCTGTACTTTTGGGGGAAAAATTCAAGTTTTAACAAGTTCATTTCAAAGTAATTTTATAGCCCTCATCTACCTATTGGAAGGTGTGTCTTCACACTCAGGGTCTTCACCCACAAATAAATTCTCATTCCATTCTACTTCCCTGACTTCTGAACAAATAGGTAAGGATGAGAAAATAGAAATGAAATTTTGTGTTTATTAAAACTTGCATGGCCTGCTATATCTATCTTCGCAACCCATAATGCTGGCCTCAAAATCGTTCTAAAACTGTTTTTGTTAAAGTGAACAATCTCACAATTACGCTGTCTTCTGTCCTGAGTAATATTATTTGAAATTGCTCTGGGAACCACATTGATAGGCGGTGTTATGATACTAAATAATTTGACACCAGGAATTCCTACCCAGGGAAGTGATGATTACATGGTTAATTCTATTTATACAGCCTGATCCTTGAGACTCTCTGAAGTTTGTGAAGCAACAATATGAGAGATATCTCTTAGTCACTCACCAAGAAACGTAGAACAGATGTTGTTATGAGCTTAATTGTTTCCTCTCAGAATTTGTACCTCGATGTTCTAAATCCAGTGCTTCAGAGGGCGACTGAATTTGGAGAGAGGGCCTTTACAGGGATAATTAACTTAAAATAAGGTAAGAAGGGTGGCTGTAACCCCAGATGACTGGTGGTCTTGTATGAAGAAGAGATTAAGACAGAAGAACGCAAATGTTAAACCCATGTGAAGACATGGGAAACTATGCCCTTCCTTAGACCACAGAAGAAACCAGCCTTTGAATACCTTGATCTAAGCTTCTGGATTGAGAAAAAATACATTTCCACTGTTCAAGCCACCCAGCCTGTGGCACTTTGTCATGGCAGCCTGGCGCACTCATCCAGTTGGGAAAACATTTGCTTCCCACCTTTTATGAATTATTATGGTAATTAACTACAGTCCAAAGTCCAGGGTTACCCTCTCATGAGCCTGGAAGACCTTCCTAGACTCCAAGCTCTTGACCACACAGTGCAAGTCATCTGCGTTTCACGCCTGGGCCTCTCTAAGGAGCAGCCTAATGAGGAAGAGCCCGTGAGCCAAAGCCCAGGCCTGGTCCATGTGCAATCTGATCTCAGGATCCCTTGCACCTATCCCAAATCATATTCCTTTTCCCAAACAGATTCTGCTTTCTGCTCATTTGTCTTGGACTCACTTAATATTAGATTTTCAGTTTTTCTTTTCAGTCAAATTTAGGATTACTTCTTCAGCTGTGTCCTGACACCTGTATTCTATTCTCAATCATGCAAGCAATGGATTCGTATGAAGTCATCTTTGCCTTGGGTTATACTGAGGACACTGAGGGCAGTTGTGCTGGGTGATGACTTAACTGCCACACTCTGTCACCACTTCCTCTTCCTCTTCCTTTGAGAGCTGGGTCTTGTCTGCCCATCCAGGCCTGCTGCTCTCTCCAGCTCACCTGGATTTCCTGCCAAACCATTGCTGGGGCTGTGTGTGCTGATGACAACCAGGACCACTGGCTCTGGTGCCTCTTCCCCCTCTTCTGACTGCCCTGTAGCCCTTCCAAAATAACCATGTGCCAAGTTCTTTCATCTGAAAACAGAAATAATAGTAGTAACCATTCCACAGGGTTATCAGGGGACCTGAATATTCAGAACAGGGCTTAATATTCCCTAACAACTTAATAAGTGTCCAATAAATGGTTAAGAATAGGAATATGAATTCAATCATAACAACCCTGGGGAAGGCAATTGTCTATTCTTTAAAGATGAAAAGACTGAGCTGAACCTGGCCGGGATCAAACCTAAGTTTCTCGTGCTCTTTCCACCTTAGAAGAGAATGCCAAGGGAAATAAGCCAAACACAATGACTCACTGTTATCTAAATGTAACATGGCTTCATCAGGAGTCACTGGGGAGAACAATGTATTTTGGAGAGAGGATTAATATGATTATAAATACAATAGCAGAAAAGCTTTTAGACCTTTCTTAAGAGAGTTGGACCAAGTCCTCTATAGTTAGAAGTAAACTCATTACATGCTCCAGAGGTTCAAATCCGATGTTCTGGCCAAGGGATCTGAAAGAAGACATAACCATATCCACATTATGCAGTGAATCAGTTGGCCAGGAACCTGAGGTTGTGCTGAAGACTTCGCGTCTTTGTGAGTTGGGTGATCTCATGACCACAGTGTTCTGGAAAGGTGCATTAGCACATTGGCAGACCATCTGTGGGACCCCTGAAATTGAGAAGCATGAGGGTAAATTAAATCACTCAGCTCTGCAAGCAAATCAATGGATTGTGGTCCTTGCTTCTTGCTCCTTTCTGATTGTATTTGGCTGACCACAATGTTATCTCTGTTGGAAGTGGAGGTGGGAGAAATAAGCCACAAACAATTTAGGCAGGAGCTGTTGCCTTATGCCCCGTGGGGGTTGTTGTGATTGGAACTGCAACTTCACACAAATTCTTGTATTGTTATCCACCATTTGATTTACAAAGTGCGAATACAAAATCTCATTTGGAAATTCCATCAAGGACATTCCCAATTATGCCTACAAGGCCAGGAGATCAAGGAACTATCTTATTAAGAGTCAAATGGAGGAAAATAGCTAAATTACAACATATTCCCCCTGTATTTCATCTTCTCTTCTGACTTTAATTATTGCCTAAATTAATTAGTACTACATTTGATAGCAATTTCCACACATTTCTCTAAGAAGGCTGTTTCTGCAAGCACACTCAATGAAAGTATTCATGGTATGAGGTTATCAGCATTATATTATTAAATAAGATGAAAATAGTAATTACTCTCAAATAAGCACCTGTGAGTCTCTCTGTGTGGAAGGGGAAGGATGCTTTGATAAGCACCATTTCTCTTAAAGAAAAGGCAGAAATATAAAGCTAGTGTGTGTTTATTCAAAGGCATTGACTACATGGACATCAGCATTTTTCATATGAAGGTTGTGGTACCTTATGTTGACTCAAGTTTGTGGTACCTTATGTTGATTCAAGTTTCAGCATGAATTTAAGAAGGTCTGTCCTCAACTATAGTAGCCTGCATCTCTAACCTGATGCTGCACTTTCCTATTATTCATATAAATTTTTTTCCTAATGCCTACCCTTATCTACAAGTGGCTTGTGTGTTTCAGCACTTACTATCTTCCTCTCCTCATAAGAACATTGTATGTGTGACAACAGAGCAGGGACTTAGGTCATTGTATTTATCATGCTGTTTTCAATCCACAGACTACTACCTGCCATGAAGGAGACATTTAATCCTACAGGTTGCAGAATAATAAATAAATGATTCGACAATAAAGTCATTGTGAGAAGCATGATAAGCTCAAATATACAATGAGTTTGGAGCTAGTGAGAGTTTTCATTGACTGACAATTGGTATCAAAACAGAGAGGTCAATCATGCCTTTCATTGTTACCATTGAACAAGACATGACATATAGCAAGAATGTGGGGTAGGGAAGGTGGACAAACAGCATGGGACTTTACTCAAAAAGATTTCAAAGACAAGATGATATCTCTTCTTAACTGAAAAATCATTCATGTTAGCAGTTTCTGTTTTAAGAACATTTCACGTACTAACATAGGAAGTTATTTTCTAAAAGTGGGAAATTAACGTTATGGTTTGAATCCTGTTCCCCCAAAAAGATAAGTTGGAGTCAAGTACCTTCGAGTGTCACCTTATTTGGAGATACTGTTTTACAGAGATAGTGAAGTTTAAGTGGGGTTACTAGGATAGGCTTGAATCCAATGTGATTTATGTCCTTCTAAAGAGGAAAAATTTAAACATGAAGATAAATACACAAGGAGAATGCCATGGGAAAATGAGAGTTACTTCACTATAAGCCAACAAACTACCAGAAACTAAAAGAAAAATCTGCAACAGATCCTTCCCTAGCACCTTGGGAGGAAGCATGTCCCCATTACTACCTTGATCTTGGATTTCTAGCCTCAAAACTATGAAACAATAAAATTCTATTGTTCACAGCACTCATTTTGTGGGACTTTTGTTATTGTGACCCTAACAAATTAATATAATAAGCTAGTACTTTATTCAAATATTTATTAACACAAAATTTCATTATTACCAACAGACCTGACATAATCAACTTATAAGGACAAAGGTTTACTTTGGCTCTTAGTTCTCGAAGTTCTAGTCTAAGATTGAAAGACCTTTTGTTCTGGTGACACACAATGGCAGGAGCACTCACCTCTTGAGCCAGGAATGGAAGTGAAAGAGGACCAAGGGTGTGGGGTTCCTTCCGAAGACATGTCCTCAATGGTCTGATGACCTCCCAGAAGGCCCTCCTGTATGTCCCAACAGCACCATGATGGAGACCACTCCTTAAACACATGGACCTCAGCAGGACACTGCTGGTGTTCAAACCACAGCAGCTAGGTGTGGATTAATGCCACTAACACAATTCCAACGGAAAGGCTTCTCCAACCATAAAAACATTATTTCAATCTGAAAAGAAAACGTTGCTAAAACTTTGTAAAATTCTTTCAGGATAAAATACCATCATTCACTCAATTATAATTAATAGTTGAGAGAAACAATGAATGTAGCTCTAAAAGAGTCAAAGCATTTAGATAAAATTATTTTTAAAAATTATGGAGTTATTCCAACAGATGTCAAAAACATTTTCAACAGTTAAGATTCCATTCTGATAATTTAAAAGAACACAAGTATGATAAAGAAATAGGAATGAGAGAATAGGGAATATATCTGAAATATCAATAAAAGGTGCAAAGTGTTAGTTTTGCAAGATGAATAAGTTCTGAAAAACACTGCTGTATACTTGAAATTTTACTAAAAGCATAGATCTTAAGGGCTTTTAATACACACACAGAAAGAAAAAGATGATGTGAGGTCATAGAATAGATTCATTGGTGTGATTGTGATGATTATTTCCACAATACACACATGTAGTAAAACATAAATTTTGACGTTGTATATCTTAAATACATGCATACATAAATACCACAATTCCTATGTATCTGACCAAAAACTAATTTTAAAAAATGAATTTAAAACACACACAGAGAGAGAGAGATACCAGAGATGCAAGAAAAAGCCACACAGACACCAGGAGAAGGTGGCTATCTATAAGCAAAGGAGAGACACCTCGGAAAATGAACTCGCCAACACTGTCATCTTGAACTCCCAACCTCCAAAAAGACTAGAAAATAAGTTTTTGTTGCTTAAGCTTAATAAATAAATCAGAACAGATAAAGTTAACAAAATTATACCTGTTTTTACAGAAAATGATGTGCGTGTGGTATGTATTCTTTTTTAAAGAGGCATACAAGAAGACAGGTTTTTAAATATTTAATCTTCAGTGGATGAAGAAAGTGAATACTTTTTCACTTACTTGATTCAAATAAGCAATGGAATTTTCAGAAAATGACAAAATAATATAAATAAAATATGAAAATGTAGTATAGGTACTCAGAAATATTGTATAAAAGAATATACAATATGCCTTTGTTCTCAGATATTATGAAACACACATACACACACACACACTTATAACAACATTTTTAAATTGTGCATTCCTAACTTCCATTTCCCCATACTTAGCAAGTACACTGTAGAAAATCTGAATATATATTAAAAATAAAGTAAGACAAAATTATGCCTTTAATAATCTCCAATTCTACAAACGATCAATAATCTATTGGAATATGTTCTTGCATATCTTTCTAAATATTTCTCTAAATGTATGTACATTTACATATTCCTTCTGGATGGAATTATAACACATGCGCTCCCTTGAAATATGTTTTTAACCACAAGATATAAAAGACAAATGTACATATCACAATTTTCCTGCTTTCATGGTGCTCTTCCATGGGATTGTACCATTACTTACTGTCTGCTGCTTCATTCTGGTTATTTATGTTAGTTCTTTTCTTGTCATCCTAAACATGGTTCAAAAGCAACTATATACAGATTTATCTGTTTTATGCAAAGTGTTTCCTAAAGATGGATTTTGAGAGGTCAGATGAATGGATCATAGAATAAAACAGAAATTTCAGAATGCCCCCAAATACATTCACAAATGCAAAAGATTTATCTATATGTATATTCCCTTTTGTAATAGCACAACTTGTTAATGT
>JAJEJO010004293.1:848239-896104 GCA_020662805.1 Glaucomys volans | reverse complement strand
GGATCATTTTAATTATGAACATTCTGAACTCCCTTTCTGTCATTCCTTCTACCATGCTGTCTTTGGGTTCTCTTGATATATCATCAAGGTTTGTTTGGGACACTTTCTTCCCATGTTTTCTCATGCTGCTCATGTATCTTCCCCTCTAGTAGTGCAAATCAGAGGGATTGCAATTTCCCTGTAAAGACTTAAAGTGTCCCTGCAGATTTCCAGTAACTCACCTGATGTTTGAGAGGTGCTTGATCAAGCAGTGAACCATGAAAGCTGCTGTCCCACTTCCCACAGGTTGGGAATGATCAATGCTTCTGGGCAGAGGCAACCTGGTGTTGATAGACAATCAGATACAGCAAGGTTCTAGACCCCGGGCCAGGGTGTGGACCTGGGCACTAGACCACGTTGGGGTTGGGGCACAGAACTGTGCTCAGTGATGGAGACACTGGGCTTGAGAGCCCAGGAAGGCCTGAGCTCCCCTCTGGGGGCTCAGTCGGTGGCAGGTGGTCACTCTCTGCCAGGGAAGCTGTAAAATGACGCCAAAGGGCCCAAACTCCCCACTGGAGCTGGCGCTGCCTCCGCTCCAGGTCAGATCTCACCAGGAGCCGCAGCACCGTGGCCCTGCCGGAAGACCTGAGCTCAGCTCTGAGGACTCAGGCAGCCGATGATGGTCTCTCTCTGCCAGGGACTAAAATGATATTATATTTATCAACCTTATTTCTTGTTTGTGAAACTATATATGTCATGCCAAGGTTATTTCATTTAGTCCTCACAACAGAATTTGCCATGAGGATATCCATTTTCACTTTGCACATTCGACATACATTTCCTCATTTGTTTAATGAATGTGTATTAATCAGCTTATAGATTCTGCTATCTGTGCAGATCCAAAGAGGACATTATTAATGGTATTACTGTAAGCATGGAAGAGAAAAACAAATAACCAAAAATACGAACAGAAGGAATAGCACCTTCAATTTGGATTACTGTGTAGTTGACTGACTTACAAGATATTCAGGCAAAACACCCTCTAAATGTCTGGATCTGGGGATTGGAATTATGATGGGCCTGACAAAATGTTTGGAAGTCATTGGTGTGTGGTCACTGGAGAAAAGATCAACCTAGACCCCATCTATACCCACACACATACCCACAGCTGTTCACAGCCTTCTGCTTTAATCTTATTGGCAAACCCCATGTCATTACAAGATTAGTATGGCCATCGGAAGAAGGAGAGAGAAGGGGAGTCTCAAGTTGAGGGAGCCATTTGTGACTGGGAGAGAGTGTGTCGATATCATTTAACCACCTAGTTCATTGTGGCTAATGTCCACCCTGTCTCTTCCTTCCCATTGCATCTGTCAGTAAAGGATGTCATTGCATCCTTTACTTCTTGTTCTTTCTCTGGTTCACAATCCATCACTTATAACTGAAATAACTAATACAGAGGGACAAGAACATTACTATGTTTGAAGGCTGGAGAGATAAAATGTGTAAAACTGTCTGCCTTTGGCTCGTGCACTCTGGGCATTACCTGCTCTAACCACTAGAGGCCAGCCTCACTCTTTTATTTTAGTTTATATGACTTGTTCTTTATTTCATGGGAAGAGTCCACAGAGCAGTATATAACTCACCTTTCTCCATCTCCTCTCCTGATGCGTGCATAGTTTGTCTCTACTGGCATTGGGGACCTCTTCCTTTTTCATCTTCCTCCCCACTTCCCCTATGCCCCCTGGTGCAGAGATGCCAGCAGGGTGCCTGACTGTCTTTGGACCTGGGGATAGAGTTTCAGGTCTCTTTCAGGTCCAAAATCACAAAACATTTTCCAAAATCTAGATCCTTTCTTGTTCATATCAACCATCTCTTATAGCCTAACACCATTTCATTAGTTAGTCTCTCCATTTCTGCCTTACCAAAAATAACAAACCCAAAACTTTCCCAAAAGACAGCACCCATGTCCTGCCCACCACATACTAAAATGGAGAGATTTAGGAATATTCTAGCCTTTGCTTTTCCCTCTTCAAAAAGTCCACAATTACTGTGCTTTAATGGGGGAACAAACAGGACATAGTATAGAAATTCTTGATTAATGCACGCGAGAATCCCTCCTGGTTGGGAGACAGACAAGACCACAGCATGAAAAGTAAGTAGTTCAGAGCGGACAAAGGGAGGGCTTCTGGGTTCCAGCTGAGAATGCACATGATCATCTAAGATTCCACATGAGAGAGTCGTTCCCCAGCACAGCAGGGGCAGTGTGACACTGGCAGAGGAGGAGTTCCCACCAAAATTAGCCCCTTTCAGTGAGCACCTGCGCCATGCGAGGCGCCATAGTGCATTTTATCTCAATCAGTGCTCCTCACAGTCCTGTCAGCCTGAATTTCATTATCAACTGCTATTTACAGATGAGGAAACTAAATTCAGGAGAGGTAAGTAAATGATCTCATCTTGTATTGTAAAGGAGGACTGAGATTTGAGCTCATATTCTGCTGCTTCTAATCGTAGCCCTGGTTTATCTATGAACCCAAATATAACTAGAAAAAAGGGAGGGCAGGCAGGGCAAATTACTAGAGATTTGCAGAAGGATATAGACCCATATTCTAAAGAAAGTAGCAGAGATAGCATATGGATTAATAGCATATTAAAATAAAATTCTATTTTCAAAATTATAAAAGCTATCCTCAGATGGTTCCCTGATTCTTTTGCTTTCTTTTCGGACATTTGATATAAAAGAGCAAATAGTTCCTTAAAATTATTGTTTTAGATTTAATCTGCTATTTTTCTAATTTTTGGTCTCCAAATTAATTTATTCTCTACTTAAAAAGTAGAAAAATATTTAGAAGGCAAGAAAATAAAAACTAATATTCATACAGAATCTACACTGTGCCATGAGTGCCCTAGGCACTGGGCAGATAAAGGCCCTATTCCTCTGGAGTTCATGTTCCAATGGGCTCGTCCAAGAACATGGTGCAGGGAAAACAATTATAGAAAGCAAGCAACATAATATGATGCATGGAGAGTGATTTGGTGCCAAAGGAGGTGACCTCAAAGAGCTGACTTTTGGCTCAGCCAGAAATAATATGAAGGACAAGGCCAAATGAGAGCTGGGGAAGAGGGACAGCCAGGTCCAGAGAGAATGTGGCCTGCTTTGAGCAGAAATGGCCTGCTCAACTAGGAGAAGTCAAGACCCAGTGTTGAGAGCAGAGAATCAAATCATGTGCTCCAGGTAGGACTTACAAGTCCACCTTCTGGACTTTTTCTAAATGGGATTAAAAGCCATTAAAAGGGCTATTACTGATGAAATTTGTGTTCACATAAAAATTTGCACGGGGGTGATTGTGTCCGTTTTAGTCATAAATGCCAAAACTTGGAAAGCAATAGGATGTTCTTCAATAGGCAAATAAATACACTGTAATATTTCCAAACAACGGAATATGGGAGAGATCAGAATATGACTCCCAGATATGCCTTTTTAGGATAATTATATTTGAGGTGAAGGCAATTGAGAAATAGATACTGAAAGCACTCTGCACCCCTCCGCTTCTATTATCTAAATGTAGGGTTAAGATTTTTGAAGGCAAAAGGAATCTACACCCTTTTATCATGGAAAACAAATGTTAATTTCTTTTTCTTTTTTTTTTATTTTGGTTCATTGTACACAAATGAAGTACAGCTATCGTTTTTCTGGTTGTACACAAAGTAGAATCGTAGAATTTGCGTATCCATACATACACAGAGGGTAACGATGTTTGTCTCATACCACCATTCCTCCTTCCCCTGCCCCCTCCCCACCTCTCATTTTCCCCACATCCTCACCAACACCTATTGTTGCTTATATTCTTGATATAGACATTCTAATTGGGGTGAGATGATATTTTAGGGTAGTTTTGATTTGCATTACTCTTATTACTAGAGATGTTGAACATTTTTTCATATATCTGTGGATTGCTTGTAGATTCTCCTCTGTGAAGGGTCTGTTCATTTCCTTAGTCCATTTATTGATCGGGTTATTTGTATTCTTGGTGTAAAGTTTTTGAGTTCTTTATAAATTCTGGAGATCAATGCTCTATCTGAAGGGTGTATGGCAAAGATTTTCTCCCACTCTGTAGGCTGTCTCTTCACATTGTTGATTGTTTTCTTTGCTGAGAAAAAGGTTTTTAGTTTGAATCTATCCCAATCATTGATTCCTGCTTTTATTTCTTGTGCTTTGGGAGTCATGTTAAAGAAGTCTGGTCCTAAGCCAATATGATGAAGATTTGGACCTATTCTTTCTTCTATTAGGTGCAGGTTCTCTGGTCTAATTCCTAGGTCCTTGATCCATAAATACCAATAAGAATGATGAATTTGCATGGTAAGAGCACGAGTAGTTGTATAATAAACTGCCAGAATGTTTCGTGATATAAATGGTTATTCCATATCCCCATGAACAGTGAATGAATGTTCCTGTTGTCTACATCTTTACAGGTATCTAGAGACATCAAAGTTCTGGATTTGGCCCATATTAATAGCTATGTAGTTCATTGTTATTTTAATTTGAATTTTCCTAATGATGTAAAGCCTCTTTTCATATATTTAATTATCATCTGCAACAAGTTAGTGAGGTGTCATCTTTAGATTATTTTTAACTCACATGAGACTTTTTAAAATTTTGTTAATTTTTATTTTGAAGAGCAGTTCTTTATCAAATATGTCTTTTGCAAATAGCTTTTCCCAGTTTCCAGCTTGTTTTCTCATTCTCTTGCCAGTCTTTAACAGAACAGAAGTTTGTCATTTTAATAAAACCTATCTTAGTGCTTATTTCTTTCATCGATTTGGCCTTTGATGCTATATCCCCATACCCAAGGTCATCTGGATTTCTCCATGTATTATCTTCTAGGAGTTGTACTTTTTTCCCTTTTACATTTAGGTTAATGCTCCATTTGGCATTAACTTTATTTTAAAGCATAAAGTCTATGTCTGGATTTATTTGTGTTTATTTGCTTTTACTTTTTTTAATTTAAAAAAAATTTTAATTAGTTATACATGATAGTAGAATGCACTTTGATACATCATATATAATGGAATGTAATTTATCATCCTTTTGGTTATACATGATGTAGAATCCCACTGGTCATATAGTCATATGTAAATGGGATCATGATGGGATAATGATGATTCATTCTTCTGTTCTTCCTATCTCCATGCCCCTCCCCTTCCTTCACTCCCCTCTACCTAATGTAAAGTAACTTTATTCTTTCCTAGCCTCCACCACATATTGTGAATTAGTATCCACATATCAGAGAAAACATTTGGCTTTTGGTTTTTTGGGATTGGCTTATTTTGCTTAGCATGATATTCTCCAGCTCCATCCATTTACTGGCAAATGCTATCATTTCATTCTTCATTAAGACTGAGTAATATTCTATTGTGCATTAACCTATTCTATTGTGTATATTTATATATTGTTTTTTTATCCATTCATCTGTTGAAGGGCATCGAGGTTGATTCCATAGTTTAGCTATTAAAAATTAAATTGAACTGCTAAAGAAAAAAAAAGGGGGGCTATTCCTTCAACAGTTTGAAAAATTGAGCCTGGACTAGATACAATTCCGGGACATCATTTATCTATAAATACCATGATAGATTTTTCACTTCTTCATCCACCCAAAGACTTTCCATGCCCTTACTCTCTCTTTGCTGGTTAAAAATGCAGAATTACAGTCTCATCTTAGTCATACTGGGTCAGATTCTGCATTTTATCAAATTCCACAGGGGATTTTAATGCCAATTGTAATTTGAGAAGCACTTGTTTAGAGCCCTCAGAGAAGTCTTTCAAAAAGATATGTCGTGTTTTATCGTTTTGAGTTTTTCTCTTTTTTTCAATGTGTTTGTCCCTGAAAGACACAAATGCTCCCAAGACATTGTGTGACTTGCTGTCTCAGCAAGGTTCACCTTAGCATCTTTAGTGGTCAGTAGTCAGTGCTAAATACTATTACCACTAAGAAACAAGCCAAAATCAGAAGGTCAAGGGTCATGTATGTTTTCTCTTGTACATGGAAGGGAGAGAGGAAAAAGAAAAAGAAAGGTGGGAAGAGGGTGTCACGGATATCAAAGGAGATCAGTAGAGGAAAGGGAAGTGAAGAAAGGGGAAAGTGCTAGGGAGTGATGTTGGCCAAATTATATTTTTATATTGTGTGCATGCAAAAATATGTTACCACAATTCCCCTCATTATGTACAACTCTAATGCATCAATTTTCAAAATGTGAAAAGACAAAAAAATCATCGAGAACCCAACTTACAAAATAACTAAGAAAATAAAAGCTCATGCTGTACACCATAAATATATGCTACTATACCTCTCTTCCCACAGGCCAGCTCCTCTTCCAGCTGTTCCCATTTCAATCCATGGAGCTTCAGTTTCTCAGTCATGAGTCTCAAAAAATGTATTCTTCCTTTTGTTTTTCTATGATTCCACCTAGAGGAACATAGTCACCAAACACTTCAGCATATTTTTTCAACCACATGTGTTTAGTGGCCACTTTTTTTCTTCTCCCAAGTCTTTAGAGACCAATATTTCATAGAAGATAATAAAAGAAAATTATTTAAAAATTAAATAAAAAATCATCAAAAGTACAAACTCAACATTTATTATTAAATTGAAACATAAAATTAGTTTTATTAAATAAGTACAAAAATTTTAAAAATTGACTGAAAACATGCACATAGGAGACTAATTCAGTTTGTTGTTATTAAATTCATAATTTTCATTTTTCTGCAACTATAAATATTGAGTTAAATAGCAGTTGCCCATATAAAACACTGTCGTGAGCATTTTGAAAGTGCACTTCTCTTGTAGCTATTAACAGTGCTAACACCCTCCTTGCTTGTTAACCTTTCTAACCTGTTGACAACAATGCTGCCCCAGGGAATAATGCATTTTTTTTAAATTTTAATGTACTTAGTATTGTATTTTTAAAATAATGAATTTTCAAAATTCCTTGTGTTGCTTTATTTAAATAATGCCCAGGTTTTGAAAATCAATCTCACAGAGAATATTTACATGAATTTTAGAAAATGGTATTTAACATGATTTGAGCAAGCTCAAGATATTCAGTTTTTACTTTTGTACAGAATGATGAAAATGACCCTGTATTTTCAAAATTAACCTTCAATTCTTCTTCAGTAGCCAGCTCAAAAATTCTCCATGTGAAACCACATCTGATGCATGGATGTTCTTTTGTCAGAAAAGAGAACCCATGAAGTCAAGTACTTGGGAAGTGACTGGAGAAATGGATGAAATTTTATCTTGACTATTGACTGGAAAAAATTGAAAACAGGGGCACCTGGGAGACAGAACCGGCAGCAATTATTGCCTCAATGTAAAAGGTTTGAGATGGAGAGGATCCTTTCCTGTTTTACTTTAAGAAATATTTAATAAAGCGGGCACATGGGCGCAGGCCTGTAATCCCAGCAGTTTAGGAGGCTGAGGCAGGAGGATTGAGATTTCAAAGCTAGACTCAGCAATTTAGGGAGGTCCTAAAAAACTCAGTGAGACCCTGTCACTAAATAAATATACAAAAAGGCCTGGGGATGTGGCTCAGTGTTTAGGCACCCCTGGGTTCAATCCCTGTTACAAAAAAAAAGTAAAAAGAAAAAAAAATATTTAATATATACTTAGTTGAAGTCATCAATGAGCTCTGATTTGGAGTTTGAATGGCAAGTGACATTTGTAAAGAGGGACCTCTGCCCACAGAGCACTGTTTCTGAGAATTGGGAGGCAGTATTTTGGAGAAGTTAATGGTGCTCACTTTTACAGATAAAAACAAGATTGGAAGTGCAGGCCAGGAGAGTGATGACTGAGCAACTAGCTGACAGAATGAGGCCAAGAGAATTGCTGGAGGGTAACATCTGAAAACAAAGGAAGGAACAGGAATCTAGAATGAAGAGTAATGGTCACAGAAGTGAAAACAGACTTTGGAGTTAATTCCTGGATCCACTCATTTCTAGCATTGTAACACAGCAACAAATACATTTAAGTCTCCAACTCCAGTTACTTTCTGTTTAAGATAGGTTCAATAGAGTGTATATCACAGAGTGGTGCTGTGAGGATTATAAGGCCAATTAGGAAGTAGCACATGCCTGTCAGAGAGATTGACAGGCAGAGGTAAGTGTGAATGGCTGATACAATCCCTAGTGTTTTGAGGTAAAAATTTGCATGACAGTTTATCACAGAGGGTCTCTTCAATCAAGAAAGTGTTGACACATTGCATAGAGAATTATAAACATGAGATATTTGGATAGTTGGTAATCATTGAAAAAGAAAGTCTAAACATAGTACGTGGAGGTATCATTAGACATAGGTAAAGAGAAAGAAAGAGAGAGAGACATATTAAATAAAAGGATTCCTGTATGCCCTTGATGTTCCACATCAGGGGAGAAAATGGAAGGATTTATGTATAAAGGCCAATTCCAAATACTGCAAATTTAGAGGAGGAAAGGAAAACTAAATATATTCCAATTTCAGAAGGAGAGGTATGTTATATAGGCCAATCAATTACAAGAGGTCCAGTAGCATATCTAGACAGGGTAAAGCATGAGATCCAGGCAGGAAATGAAACAATAATAAGAAAAGGGAAGAAAGAGAGAGGGGAACAGGAAAGTTTGAAAATGAATAATCTTAGGTGGTGACAAGATCTAAATTGTAGAAATGCTATAGTTAAATGGAAATAAAGATTGTTGGAAGAGAAGCAGTAGAAAAACTGTAGAGTATAGTTATTGTTTGAGTTGTTTTGCAGGAATGCTCTAATTTTCCATCAAAATGTTATTGGAAATCATTATCTCTTAACTAAAGAGCAAAGTAAAATCTTAGAAGTAAAAACCTTCTCATAATGTGAAACAATATCTGAATTTCAAAGAAATTCAGCTGGAAAGTCTGAGATATCATTGGTTAGGGATCTGATCTGTGAATATCCCCACCTTACCATCAGCATGTATAACCAGAACTTTTCAGCCTGGTCCTTCCTGATGGAGCAAGTAGCGGTAGACAAGATAGGAAATCCTCTAGGGAAGCCCCAAACCAAGTTAGCAGTCCATTGGTCATTTCATGAGCAAGAAGCCTATGCATAGATGCTTTCTCTAACCCACCTTCTGTTCCAGGCCTGGCATTTACCCACCTGCTCTCAATTTGCAGTCAGTTTATTCCAGTGGCTGCTTTTTGTCCTTTCTGTCTTTATTTAAGTTACACCCACTTTACAATAAATGGAATCCTTTCTATTTCCCATGCTGTTGGTATAGGCTGATTTCTATGTTTTATCTTCTACAATATCTTTCTAAATAAATAGCTTCTCAAACTTGGGTCGGTATCAAAACTATGTGGAGAACTTGGAAAAAATATGAAAGACCCACATCTATCTTGTTTTAATGAGTGTGGACTTCCATGTTCTGTATTAATTCTCCAGGTGATTCTAATACACACTTAAAAACACTTGAGGACCAATTTTTACATCAAGTGTCCCCATTCCAGCATATCCTCAGCAATGGGTGCAGCATGATAAAACCAAGGATGAGGTTGCTGAGGAAGTGACAGCAGGACGAGAGCCTCTCTAGGGACTGTTTACCTCTTTGACAAGGAATGCTTCCATGATGTTCACAGTGACTCCCACTTCCTCCTCTCATGTAGGCTGATACTACCTCCCAGGCTTCTTTTACTATCTGGGCTATGACCTCAATTTCCTGCTCCTGAGGTCCTCAATGCTCACACCTCCTCTCCCTGCTCCCTCCTCTGTGCTCTCACCCTCTGCTCTTTCATCCCACATTCCTGCTTTATTTATGACTCCCATCATTCAGTCTCTACTGTGGCTCTTGGTCAGAAAAGCTGCCTACATAGGTTGGAATTCCTGGAACTCTCATGGACCCCCTCTATCCCCAAGCTCCCCTCATTCAGTTTCCTCTACTTTGTTCCCTACCTGATTCTATGTGTTCAGATGTCTGTCCTCTGTTGTCCTTATTTCACCAACTCCTGTCCTTTGTGAGAGCTGATTTTAAGGAGGTTTATCCCTCAGGCTCTTCCAGCCTTGGTGGTCTGGCTCTCTCCAGTTGCTCTGTGCTTTTTCACTACTGTGATCAGAGCTGTACAGCTCCTCCAATGCACAGGATACTTTTGCTTTGCTCTCGGCTACTTTTTGTTTGTTTGTTTGTTTTTAGGTCCTAGGCATTGAACCCAAGGGCACTGAGCCACATCCCCAGCCCTTGTTTATTTTTTATTTAGAGACAGGGTCTCTCTGAGTTGCTAAGTGCCTCACTAATCTGCTGAGGTTGACTTTGAACTCACAATCTTTCTGCCTCAGCCTCCAAGTCACTGGGATTACAGACGTGTTCCAATGCACCCAGCTTTTGTCCACTCTTTACCTCTGTTACTCACCCATATAGCTACTCCTGAGCATAAACCACATCCCTCTCCTAAAATGGGCACATCTAATCCACTATTTAATCCACTTGCGTGCATTCCACCATTTCCATTCAGCTCACTTCTTTAACTTGTCTTATCCCCTTTTAAAATGTTCTGCACCTGTTATAGCTTGCCCTTGCCCACATGGAGTTGTTCTGAGGCTCCCCACCATTCGCCAGTCCCTGTCTTCAGGTGCTTCTATCATCACAGGAAAATGATTTCTTCAATTGCTTATTAGCCTAGCTGTCCCTCCTTCCTTTAGTTCTTTCAAACTTTTTAGTGAATTCTATTCTTCAGCTTTTCTCAGACTCTTAATATTGTTTCCAGCGTTTCCCAGGGACATGGTTTGCAATCCAATTTGCTTCCCTGCTCTTTTCTAAGTTCACACTCTGGGTCCCTGT
This sequence comes from Glaucomys volans, assembly GCA_020662805.1. Classification (NCBI taxonomy): domain Eukaryota; kingdom Metazoa; phylum Chordata; class Mammalia; order Rodentia; family Sciuridae; genus Glaucomys; species Glaucomys volans. The sequence continues at coordinate 885,291 of JAJEJO010004293.1, read as the reverse complement.
CACCTATTCATTTTACTTTGAGCTGATACTTGAGTTACCCACATGCTCATTTTCCAAGCTGATACCATATACTACATTACATATCCAGTAATAATCTCTACCTACATGTAGCTGAACTACCAAGATTGAGGCCACAGTCCTTCACAAGAATGCCTGTATTCACACACAAACTGCATGTTCAGGGGTTCCTACAACTACTCTCAGTTTCCATGATTTTCTAGAAGAATTCATAGACCTCACTGAAAGCTATTTTACTCATGGTTATAGTTTATTACAGGAAAAGATACAGATTGAAATCAAAGAGACCCACAAGGCAGGTGCACAGCAAAGCTTACTTTATCCTCTTTCTGTGGAGTCAGGACATACTATTTTCTGTGTGGCACCAATGTACAACAATACACCTGGAGCAGTGCCAGCCAGAGATCTTCCATAAACCACTGTATCCAGAGATTTTATTAGGGCTTTGTGACATAAGCATGACTAATTGATTAATTAATTGCCCACATTGTTGAACCCAGATTCCAGGTCAATTGACACCTACTTACCTATAGCCCCCACCCTAAATCACATGGTTGGTCTTTCTTGTATGGCCAGCCCTACCCTCAACTGTCAGGTATGTCAAGCCCTATTCTAAATTCTGGTGTGTCCATCCTCTGCTCTAAACAAAGACACTCCTCTGAGGAAAAACATAAACTTCATTCCAGAAGCCAGGGGCAAAGGTCAGACCCCTTTGTGAGCAAGGCCAAATTCTTTATTATGCAATCCCATGTTCTCTGATGCTAACACGTTTGGGGTTGAATTTGGTGCTCATGCAGGTCTTTACTCTTCTTCATACTTGTTTTCCTACATCTTTATCCTTTGTCGTCCTCTTTTTTATTTTTTAGAAATTGCCCAAATAACCTCTTTTCTTTTCCATGGTTCCTATTTTATAACACACTTTGGTTTTTTCATTTCCTACATATAAGACTGAAATTGCAGATTATAAGGAGAGCTTACAACTTTGTTTAAAATGCTACCACTGCCTTCACCTGCATGTTTCCAGGCCTCTGACCTACCAGGCATGCATCTCTGTTGCAGACATTTTCCCACAATTTTATTCCAGTGTCCATAGAGCCTCCTTTTTCATGCTTTCTCTTTTTTCCTCTTAGACTATCTCCTGTATCAAGGTTCAAGCTCAAGATCTGTCTTATTTCTCCTTACCATTTTGTAAAAAAAGTTATTTTGATATAGAAAAAAAAAACATACAGGTGATTTTTCAAAGTAAAGATCTTCACTCCAATTAAGATGAAATAAGAATTTCATTAATAGCAAAGAAACAACTGAGATGGGCGTTACTATACAAATCATAAAGTTGACATTTCATCTTTATTACCTTGACACACTGTGGATTTTCTGGCAAAGTATTTTAATTTATGATATTTTTGACATTCAAAAAAATGCATTACCCCGTTCTTGTTTAATAACTTAAAATACCACATAATTATATCTAGACAAATTAAAAAGTACTAAGTTTAATAATTTTTCTTTAAGGTGATTTTCTTTAAGATCTTCAACATCAAATAGGAAAATATTAAAATATGCATATTTATAAAAACAGTAGGAAATTTCTATCTACATATTGATTTTGGTAGGTTAAAAACAAAATAACTTAGAGAAAAAATTACAAAGGAAATTAAACCTTGGCATATACATAATTATATATATGTATATAATGTAAAACATCTATCACAAAACATTCATAACCATCTCAGTGAAAAGTTCTAATTTTTTTCATTTTTGTTACTGGTTCATTATAGTTGTACATAATAATTTGTTGTTACATATTCATACATGTACACAATATAGCAATATATTTTCATCAATGTCCTTACTCAGTGTTTTCCATTTCCCTCTACTGGACCCTGTTTTCTAGATTTCTCTTTGATTTTCATGAGAAGCCCCTCCACACACACACACCTTTCTTTTCCTTTTTCCTCTCTAACTTCTGCATGTAAGAGAAAACATACAAGCCTTAACCTTCTGAATTTGGTTGATTGCACTTAACCTATTGGTCTCTAGGTCCATCCATTTCATTTTTATTCATGGCTGAATAAAATTTCATTGTGGGGCTGAGGATATAGCTCAGTGGGTAGAGTGCTGGCCTCATAAGCACAAGGCCCTGGGTTCAATCCCCACCACCACAAAAAACAAACAAACAAAAAATTTTCATTGTGTATATATACCACATTTTCTTTAGTCATTCATCTGTTGATGGATACCTAGGCTGGTTCCATGGTTTGGCTATTGTGAATTATGCTGCTGTTAAACATAGTTATGCATACATCACTATAGTATGATGACATTAATTCTTTAGGCTAAATACCTAAAGTGGTATAGCTGGTTATATGGTGGTTCCATGCCTAGTCTTTTGTTTTTTTCTTTCTGTTTTCAATTGTAGATGGACACAATACCTTTATTTTATTTATTTATTTTTATGTGGTGCTGAGAATCCAACCAGTGCCTCACACATGCCAGGCAATCACTCTACCACTGAGCTACCACCCCAGGCCAATGCCTAGTCTTTTCATACTGATTTACAATCCCACCAATAGTGTAAAAGTCTTGCTTTTTCTCCACATTCTCTCCAGCATTCACAATTTGTATTCTTGATAACTGCCATTCTGACTGGAGTGAGATGAAATCTCAATATAGTTTTGATTTGCATTCCCTAATTGCTAATCGTGTTGAGCATTTCCTTCATATATTTGTTGGTCATTTGTATTTCTTCTTTGAGAAATATCTGTTTAGTGTATTTGCACATTTATTAGTTGGGTTATTTGTTTTGGGGGTGTTAAGATTTTTGAGTCTTTAATTCTTCTGGATATTAATCCTCTATCAGAGCTAGCAAAGATTTTGTCCCATTCTGTAGGTTCTTTCTCCCATTTGCCGGGGTCCAGCCCAAGCAGGGTTGAGGAGTCTTCCTGGCAAAGGGAGTCTTGAGAGGACAGCATCGGCGATGGATGGAGAGCAATTGACCCAGACTCGAGATCTGGTGCAACTACTCTACTCACACTTTATTTAGCTTAGTGCTCTGTTTTTGTACAGTAGTTTCTGGCTATAATGACAGTTTATGGTTTACAGAACAAAGAACTTTCCAAGGTACAGAACAGGGAACATTTTTTACGAGGAACATGAGAAAAAAATGACCTCACTTATTAACCTTACGTAATGATTTATTTCTAAGAATATCTATTATTCCTATTACCTAGTAAAACTTACTTATCTTATATAATGTGAACTTCTATTGACCTATATAATTTTTATTACACGTGGTTAAAGTAACAGACATTTTTATCTATTTGAACTTGTTTTTTAACATGTGAACTTAACCTTTAGATAAAGATAAGATATTGCTGATTAAGGCATATATGTGGGTATTGGTCTCTGGTTGCCGCGGCCAAACCTTTTGAAGATATTTATTATATTGCTTTGTCCAACCCCTTTTAGGAGCACAGGACATTAAACACCAGTGTAAATTATATTTATGTCCAAGCTTAGTCATAAGTGGATGATTTTGCCAACGAATTCTTTTTCCCCACCACCATGCATACACATAGCTATCCTCAGGATTAACCCACCCTGTAGGAGACAATGGTAAATCTAAATCTATATTTTTATTAGGCTTTCCTTGAGGTGGATACCAAGGCCTGCCTTTAATAAAAAAAGTGTTGCCATATTTTGTTGCAACAGTGGAGGGTAATTGATGATTAGTTTCTGGGGAATTTTTATGAACTTCATTGGAAAATTTTCTTACTGCCATAACAGGCAAAGAGGGCCCCATTACATTCAAAGACTGTTGTTTCATATACTCAAAACATTCTCCATTTGAGAGAGACTCATTACACGGTTGCAAAATTATTATTTGCCTTTGATGATTTGAAGAACTATTAGTTGTTGGACTTTTAGTTATGTTCCCCACATTCTGCTTAGTAATTTTCTGAGACTTAGTTGAGTAATAGATCATAAACAACAGAAAAAACACCAGGCCCCAGAGGCAAGCATCTGGCAATTTGCACTTCGATGAGGCCTTGCAAGCATCTTGTCAGTGGAACCTTGTCAAGCACTGGTGGGAATGGCCGGCGCCCCCGCACCCATTCTTGTTTCCTTTGCTCTACATAAGCTTTTTAATTTGATGCCATCCTATTTACTTATTCCTGGCATTATTTCCTGAGTTTTAGTGGTGCTATTGAGAAAGTCTTTGCCTGTACCTATATGTTGGAATGTTGACATTATACGTTTTCTTCTGCTAAACTATGCATGGTTTATGGTCTAATTCCTGGGTCCTTGGTCTTTGACCCATTTTGAGCTAGTTTTCCTCAAAAATATTTTAATTTGTAGTTTAGTTCATTTTCAAACTACAAATCTCCCTTAAATTAAGTATAGTGATGATATTGCTAACATTTTCAAAGCAGAGAAATATCTTGCATGTTAACATAATTATATGACTTTAATGATATCTTTTCTATTGGTGCATTAAAACTTTTTCTATAGGCATGTAAAAAAATTGAATATGTAAGTATAAAATCTCAGGCAATTTATTTCCTAGTTACTCTAACTGAAGTTTTATAGCTCCTACTCATCTCTTCTTCATATGATGACAACTTCTATTGTTAAATGTTATGTTTCTTTGCTATTTAATATTTATTTCAGTTAAAAATATTTTATTTCTGTATTGAGCCATTTTTACAAAATCTGGTTGTAATTATGGAACATAAAAATTTTTCTGCTACACTGAAAATTATCCATCTTTCAATATTCTGATGAGCACAAATGTTATAAGTTCTCTACTAATTTACCTACCTTCCTAATGAAAGTTTGTTTTTGAGTCAGGTGTTTATATTGTGAAGTTTGTATATTACAGATTAGAGAATAGTTATGAACTTTGGTTTCCTATAGCTAATGACCACAATTTCTCTGCTGTTTGGGGTTTCTAGAGAATGATAGTGCTCATTCCCCTCAGTATTCTGTACCATGAACCTGAGTCTTAAAGACAAGAAACGACAAAAATATGACTCCACAGGTAGATACAGTTCTCTCTGTTATTATCCAGCATGTAATTCTTTACAGGTCCCAGTTCCAACCTTCCTGTGCCATCCCTGCCACCTGTTCCCCAGTCCAGTTCAGCCACTCTTAAAAATCCCTGGAGTTCCCCTCACACACACTCCCCTAGGGAGACCCATCTTGCAGGTGATACAGAAGATGCAATAGAATCATATATTGTGGAACTTAGGGCACTGGTAGAGCTTCTTCCTACTAAGAAGGACAACATGGCTTATTTATAGGCAAGGTTGTCCTCTTTTGTATCATTGACTTAGTAATTGAAGAAAGAACAGAAACAGAAGCAGTCCTCACCCCAGGTCAGCTCCCCAGAAAGAACTAGAGGCTGGCCATGTTTGGTTTACGTTCACACTCAAATCTAGTTAATGTTGCAAAGAACACTATTAATCAGAAAGCCTACTTTTGGACAGATATTTACAGAAGATCTCTCTCATACCTTTATGGCAAAGATCTGACTGGAGTCTTGAGGTTGCATTCTGCCACCATTAAACACTGTTTATTTCACAGTTCACCACCACCATCTTCTGTCTTCCCTTCCCCTTGTTGTTTGTATACATACCAGCCTCCCTCACTATATTATTAGTACGTTGAGGATGGAAACAGAGTCTGGTTTATTTATTCATTATCTCTCTTCCATTAAATGCTTTTAAAAATTGTGTTTATATTGACAGATTAATTAAGCAAACATTTCTTGAGCTACTCCTTTGTGCCTTCTTCCCATCTTCTCAGGGTTCCTGTAAGGTTGGAAATATTTATTAGGTGATGTTGATCAAAGGAATTAATGATATTAATCCTTACAGAATTAATAAATTCTGTAGCTAAATGCCATACTATCTGAGAGACTTTCCCTAACTCAGACAAATAACTACAAAGACAAATGTTTTGTACTATTATTTTATGTCAATTACTTGCATTTAGTAGACATCTGGTCCAAATCTAGATGATTAAAGGAAAGTGAAGAGTTAAGAAAAAAATTATAATTAAAAAATCTATAGTAAGGTAATTTTGGATAAAAGTTGATATGCAAAAGGTTTGATTGTGAAGGTCAAGGAAAACATAATGAAAGAGATGGAATTTGAACTAGCTTCAAGGTTAGTAACCTTATTTCATTTATACATATTGAAAACACATCCAGGCAGCATATAGAATATAAAAATGAAGAAAAGAAAACTGCAGAACATTTTGGTGCAGCAGTGAGTAATTCCTTTGAAAAGCAGGAATGTGATAGCAGGATAATGAACATTATTGATGGAGATTATAGGATTGAATTCAAACTGAGAAATCTGTTCTGTATTTAAAAAATAACTGAGAGCTGAATAACCACAGCAATCCTCAGCAAGAAAAGTAAAGCATCAAAATACCAGACCTTAAACTATACTACAGAGATATAGTAATAAAAACAGCATGGTATTGACACCAAAAGAGACTTGCAGACCAATGGTACAGAATAGAAGACACAGAGACAAACCCACATAAGTACAGTTATCTCATACTAGACAAAAGTGTCAAAAACGTTCACCAGAGAAAAGATCGCCTCTTCAACAAATGGTGCTGAGAAAATTGGAAATCCATATGTAGCAAAATAAAATTAAACCCCTATTTCTCACCCTGCATGAAACTCAACTCAAAGTGGATCAAAGACTTAGGCACTAGAACAGAGAAGTAAGGCCAAATCTTCACCATGTCTGCTTATAAACTGACTTCCTTAACAGGACTTCTAAAGTACGAGAAGTAAAATCAAGAATCAATATATGGGATGGATTCAAACTAAAAAGCTAAACCTAATCCTCACCTCTTCTCAATCTCATGACATATACTCCATTTCAGGGCTGCCTTACACAACATCAGTAAATTGCAAAACTCTTCAAGCTCATTTCCCCCCTATCATATCTACCCTATTCAGTCTAAAACACAAATCTGAACTTATCACACTCTTTCTTATAAGTGCCATTAGCTCCCATTTATTTATTTATTTCAGCATATTGTTATAACTATTCTAATTTATTATGTTATCAAATTTCTTAATGTATATAGTTTATAAAAAAATTATTTTAGATATGTATGTATAGGAAAAAAACAGTTTATCTAGGGTTTGGTATGCTTCACAGTGTCAAGCATTCACTAGGGTTTTCAGAAATTATTCCCAGTGGATAAATGGCACTACCATAGTAAAAATAAAGATGAAATTCAAGAGTCGCACTTCCCCCATTCTTGCAATACAAACTTAATTTTTTGTCATTGCTGATGGGATGAGGCAAAATAGTGCAGTAAGAAGCAATGAATTTGTTAGTATTGCTAGGGGTAAACGCTGGTCTGACTAAAATAAGCAACCATCATGGGCAGGAGATACAGATGGGAAAAGTGGGGACTAGAAAAAGTTGCACACTGGAAGAACAGGAAGATTGGAGTAAGAGAGGAGAGGAGATGGGTCACAGCTGAGAGAGGGGAAATTTCTGTTAGGTGACAGGGCTTATTGGGGAGCACTGAGGGTGTCAGAGAATCAATTGCAAATGAGAGAAGTCATAAGGGGGAACATTACTATGCTGTGAAGAGTGCAACATCTGGATAGTTGAAGTATGTCCACACAACGGCTGAGGTCACAAGGGACTTCATTTATCTCGATCAAGTAGTGTCGTAAAGGGCTAAGAAAGGAGGCTTCCCAGGAATAAAGGTGATAGTCACCAGGGGGGCAAAATCCAGGGCAGGACTGGGAATGAGAGCTCGAAATCCCTTGGGCAACATTAGGGCAAAGGACCCTGGGCAAGATCAGGAAGCAGCTGGCCACTGAATCCATTCAGTGGATTCAACTGTGCTCTTCTCCAAATTCATATGTTGAAGCTCGAGTCCCTAAGATGACTATATTTTGGGACCTGGCCATTCAGGAGGTGAGTAAGGTTAAGTGCAGTCATAACAGTGGAGCTCTAATCCAATAGAATTGGTGTCCTTTTAAGATGAGGAATCCATAGCAGGTGTTTGTGTACAAAGAAGGTCATGTGAGGGCACAGAGAGAAGCCTGTCTGTCTGCAGGCTCTGGGAAGCAGTCTCAAGAGAAACGAGCCCTGCCCATCACTTTGGCTTTGAACTTTAGGACCCTGCTGTTCAAGCTCCCCACTCTGTCGTATTTTTTTATAGCCTCCCTAGCAGACAAATACATTTCCCAAGGCTGGCTAACTCTGGGGTTAGAGGTATCCTTTCAACCACGAGCACAGTAGACATGGTTTATACAAATCTACATCTAGATTTGTGAGGTCATCTGTGGGTGACATGAAGCAACAGGAAGAAATCACTGTTACCATTCATTTTTTTTATTTGTTTTTTATTTTTACAGACTGCATTTTGATTCACTGTACACAAATGGGGTACAACTTCGTTTCTATGGCTGTACACAATGTAGATTCACACCATTCATGTAATCATACACGTACATAGGATAATGATGTCCCTCTCATTCCACCATCTTTCATACCCCCGCCCCCTCCTCCCTCTCATTTCCCTCTATGTAGTCTAAAGCTCCTAAATTCTTCTTATCATCTTGTTCCATGATTGGAGTTTTATTATCCAATAAAGAAAAGTGAATGCAATGAGTATGTAAGATCCCTGGTTGTACAATTCCCATAGGAGGCAGGACATAAGTTCTGCCATACACAAAGTCAAAATGCATATATTGAGATCTCTACATCATGGAGCCCCAGTGCATACAGGGCCTGATCACAGTACAGGCTATGTCAGGAAAATAAAAAGGAAAAACCTGAAGTGAAAAGGGACCACACAGGGAAGGGAGAAGAGGAAAGACAAAAATGTAAAGCTAGTCTGGTCAAATAAAGGCTAATGATTTTTAAACTGTCTCAAGAAAGGCTTGAGATTTGGGGTGGCATGTTTGCTAAGTGTCAAGAAGGAAGGAACCCTAGGAGCTGGAAGGGTGCTGATGTAGCAATAGGAGGGAAAAACAGAACCTGCCTCCAGCTAGACTCACTCCTCACCCTCATTTGTCATTGTACTGAAGATGGGTTTTTAACTTGAAGAGTTGAGGCACCAGTATAGGTAAGTCTCACGAGAGGCAGAGGAAGCCAAAAGCTCAAAGTGGAGAAGAGAAGGTCACAGCAGTGATCCTTAGACAGATGCTCCTGGCTCTCATTCACCCTTCTCCCTACAGAAACCATCCCTCTTTCCAAATGATTGTCACACACAAAACATCAGGCACTGCCCCAATACCCAGCTCCCTCTTCTGCTTATTTAAAACATCATCTGTTCAGCACGTTAGAATGTTGCTACTATATTTTTTACGAGGAGGTGCAGAGCTTCTGGTCTAATTCTTAGTCTTTGATCCACTTTGAGTTGGTTTGTTTGCAGAGTAAGAAACAGAGATCTAGCTTCTTTCTTGTACATATGAATATTCAGTTTCCCAAGCACAATTTGTTTAAAAGGCTGTCTTTTCTCCAACATATATTTTAGTCATCTTGTCAAGTATCAGATGGCTATAGGTATATGGATTTGTCTCTGTGTCCTCTATTCTATTGCAGTGGTCTTCATGTCCTGATACCAATACCGTGCTGTTTTTGTTACCACTCCTCTGCCGTATAGTTTGAGATCAAGTATTGTGATGTCTCCAGGCTCACTTTAATCACTCGGATTGCTTTGGCTAGTCTGGTTCTTTCATTCTTCCAAATGAATTTTCAGACTAATTTTTCTAGTTTTGTGAAGAATGTCTTTGGCATTTGGATGGGGATTGCATAGAATCTGTAAATCACTTTTGGTAATATGGTTATTTTGAAAATATTCATTCTTCCTATCCAAGAATGTTTGAAGTATTTACATCTTCTAAGGTGTTCTTCAATTTATTTCTTCAACCTTCTATAGTTGTCATTGTAGAAATCATTTACCTTCTTATTTAGATTTATTCCAGGTTGTTTTTTTTAACAAGATCCCTAAAGCATACCTATGCCTAATTAATAAGTGGAACAACATCAAATTAAAAATCTTCTGCACAGCAAAGGAAACAAAAATGTAAAGAGAGAGGCTACAGAATGGGAGAAAATCTTTGCCAGCTACCCCTCTGACAGAAAATTAATAACCAGAATATACAAAGAACTCAAAAAGCTTAATACCACAATAACAAATAACCTAATAAATAAATGGGCAAATGAAAAAAATATGAATGGCACAAAAATATATGAAAAAATGTTCAACATCCCCATCGATGAGATAAATGCAAATCAAAACTATACTGAGATTTCACCTCATTCAAGGCAAAATAGCATTCTTCAAGAATACACATAATAATAAATGCTGGTAAAGATGTGGGGAAAAGGTACACTCGTATGTTGCTATTGGACTGCAAATTAGTACAACCACTACGGAGAACAGTATGGAGAGTCCTCAAAAGATTAGAAATGAGATTACTATATGACCCTTGGCATTTTTCCATAAGAACTAAAATCTGCATACTCTTGTGATACCCGCATACCAAGGTTTATAGAAGCACAATTCATAAATAGCCAAGTTATGGAACCAGCCTGGGTGCCCATCAAAAGATGAATGGATAAAGAAAATGTGGTCTACATACACAATGAATTTCTACTCAACCATAGAGAAGAATGAAATTAAGGCATTTGCAGGTAAATAGATGGAATTGGAAAATATCATGCTAGGTGAAATGAACCAGGCTCAAAAAGTCAAGGATCAAAAGTGAAAACTAGAGAGAAATAAGGTATTAAAAAATGGGGAGGAAGGAGTTCCATGAAAACAGAAAGGACAACAGTGGTGAAGAGGGAGAGGACTGAGGAAGGGGGACAGGAAAAGGGAGGAACTACTGAATGATACTGACCAAACTATGCTCTGTACATATGTGAATATGCCACAGTGGACTCCACTTTTATGAATGTCTATAAAGTACCAATTAAAATAAAAACAATAAATAAATAAAAGGAAGACTAGTAAAAGTAGAGAAGGAACAGAAAAGAGAGAAAAGGTGGTGTGTAAGGGGTTGAAATGGAGCAAATCATACTATGTGAAAGTATGACTGTATCAAAATGAACCCAGTAGGATACATAACTATATGCACTAATAAAATATTGAAAAAACATTAGCTGTCCTTCCTGACTGTTCTGGTTCTGCCAGTTTTACTCCTATTATTTCATAATCGACATGTCTCCAAATCTAATTCTTAGATTCAGATTTAAAGGCAATGCATATAAAGTGCTGGCCCTTCAGCTTCAACTGGCCACTTCTCTAAGTCCCTGTTGCCTCAGCTTAATAACAAGGGGAAATAGCCATACCTATCTCATCAGATTGCTTTAAGGGTTAAATGAGATAATGCATGTAGCAGGTGAAGCACAGTCCTAGCACATAGTAAGTGCTCCATATGGTTGATTTTCTGATGACATTGCATCCCAACTACTACTCCTCTGTCCCTAGATTACTGCCTATCTATGGTTCTAGGTTGCCTCTGTCCCTTCAGCTTACTGACCCAGGAAATCTTCCATCAGGCTCTGCTCCAATTTAACCCCCTCATGCTCATGCTTCTCTATCCCTTTAAGAAGTCAGCCTGCTTCCCCTGTGACCCCCAATCTACTGGGAAAGAAATCCCCAGGACTCTCAAACCCTTGCTCACTTCATTTTATGTGTTTCTCCCTTCCCTAGGATGGACCCATCTCCAGGATGGATCTTCTCTTCAAAGGCTCAAGTTTCTGCCCTACCCCCTGCAGGAATGTAAGGAGGAAGAAACAAACTATGCTCTGCCTGAAATGGACTAGTTTTAAACTTCACAGGGTTCATTTCTCATCTCCCAAAGACCTTCCAAAATGTATGGCTTGGTTTTCAACATGAACATTTCATCTCCTTGTAAATAGCTGCCAAAATCCAAAGCAATATATTTTACACTTAATCCCTTGACCTCACATTTTCTCACCCTTTTACATTTAGAAAACCTAATCTCCACCCATCTTTCATCTGCCTTATCTTTGGATACACCTGAGGATCATTACCTCAGCTCCATGCCTGAGAAATTAAATCTGACATTTTGCCCTTTAGCCACAGCCTACGGAAACAACCTCTCATGCTTTCCACACCTACTAGGTCCATATTTTGCCTGAACCTTGACCTTTGAACATATAAAGATTTATACTTTGCATAGTCCATCAAAACCTTGTGAAATATTTGACTCTTCCAAAGTTTGCCACTTCCTAACATGGTCTTTATGGTCCCTTCAAATCTCTAACATACTCATTTCCTGTCCATAAGATCACTGTTCTTCAATTTTCATTCAGTGTCATAATGAACTTTGGGAAAAATGCATAGATGATACTAATAGTGCTAAATTTGTCTAGTGGCCATCAATTTTATATCCACTGCTAACTTATATGTTTCCATCAATGGCTGTGTGTGCCATGCCTTCTCCATCCTTCTCAAGCTTCCAGGCCATCTCATTTCTTCCACTGCAAAAAGCAACCGCAGCACTCAGTGTCCCAAATCTGCCCTACAATGGGTCCCCCTTGTCTCTCTTTCTCTCCCTATTAAAAATATCAGTATCTGCATTTATTTACGCACCTGTCTCCTATGTCAGTGGGAATACTGTTTCATCTGTGCTATTAATATTGTTCCCTACACCTCAACAGCCTCTAGTTAGCCACCCTCCTTTACGTATTTTACATTTCTTTTTTTTTCCCTTTGATTTTTAGAACAAACTCAGTCTACTCAAGACCTTGGTGAAATCTCCACTTTTTCCATGCATCTTCTGTTGGACAACCAATCTTCTAAAAAAATAATTTACAACCCTATATTCCCACATACTCCTGATCACCCCTCAATCCCATTTCTACATCTCTTTGCTACCAAATGCATTTTGAAAGTGCATAAATACACCTCATCTTAAAACATAATGGCTTTTTCTCAATATTCATTATCTTCATACTTTCATAGCAAACAATAAAACTGACAATTACCTTTTCTTATTAGAATCTTCTCTTCACTTCTTTTCCATAGCTGAACTCTGCATAGTCTCCTCCATTATTGGTGTCATGGTTTTAGGAAGATTGCTTAAATCCTATGAGCCTTAACTTACTCACTGGTAAAATTAGGGTAATAAAAATTCCTTCTTCAAGGAGTTCATGTTCCATACCACCAGTTACCTATACGCAGAGCTAATTATGAGCTTGGCACCCTGATACACACACGTTCATCACACATTCACATCCCTAAGAGATTTTATATGTAAATTCATGAGGGATAGCAAAGTGTTAGTCAACAACACACCACATAAAGCACTGTGGTCCCATAGGATTACAATGGAACTGAAAAATCCCCATCACTTCAAGATGTTATGACCATAATAACGTTGGAGTCCAAAGCTTTAGGTACATTTGTGGTGATGCGGGTATAAATAGCTCTCCTGCACTGCCACTCTTATAAAATATAGGACACACAATTATATGTATGTAGCATAGAACACTCAATAATGGTAATAAGTGATTGTTACTCACTTATGTATTTGCTATACTATACACTTTCATCATTAGTTTTCCATGTAATAATACTTACACAAAAAACTTTACTGTAAAATAATATGCTTTGTGATGCCTGCTACAGTCTCATGGATCCCTTGCTTACTGTGGTTCTTTTTTTTATTTACTCATGTTCTTTATTCATTTATCCTTTTTATTTTTTAAACTTACTGTGGTTCTTAATTGCATCATTTTCTCTTGTGCAAATTAATCTTTTTTAAAATTAAAAAAAATTTTTTTTTTGTTTTTTAGTTGTAGATGGACACAATGCCTTTATTACATTTATTTATGTGGTGCTGAGGATCGAACCCAGTGCTTCACACATGCAAAGCAAGCACTCTACCACTGAGCCACAACACCAGCCCTTGATTAATTTTATGTTTTGTTCAGAAGGCCCTAGTAGCAACATGTGACAATACACACAATATATACTATAAATAGCCTCAATGTGTAGTAGGCTGTGTCATCTAGGTTTATGTAATTTCACTCTACAATGTTAACATGTCAACAAAATTGCCTAAATTGCCATGTTTCTGAACACATCCCCCAATGTTATGTAACATATGAATCTGTGTGTGTATGACCACACATGTGTGTGTGTGTAAAAAATTACTTAACTTCCAAAAGCTTGCTGGGTGGTAAATATCTGTTTTAGAGATAAGGAAATTAATCTATCTAGAGGTAACCTACATATTAAAAGGCCAACAGTCACATTTTTACAGGAAAATTGCAAATGAGATCCACTGGACTCAATACCTGTGTTCTTCACCAAAAGATTATGTTGCTTCCCAAAAGACAAAAGACTCCAAACTGTAGCAGGTCCTGCCGTGTCATTTATTATTTGCATAATATGTTTTGTTGGTGCTGTGTTTCAGAATGTGCTAAAAGAAACCTGCTAAGCAGTGGACTGATAGAAGAGTCTATTGCCTTCCCCCAGGTTTTCATTCATATATCTCTGAGCTCAAGAGACAAAGAGCAGCCATTTGAGCAATTGTGCCTGGCCAATGCAAGCAATCCAGAGCACTGACCTTTGCTCCTCATTGATAAAAGCAATAATCACAATACCATTATAAAAAGCACTGTGCTCTAGGACAGACTTTCACACAATGGGTTTCAATTACATAACTGTGTTGTGGCTAACAACAGATCCCACTGGACAGGGAATGAAACTCAGGCTTTGGGGTGGTCTCTGTGCTGTTTGCCAACTACTTCCAGGTCTCCCCCTTCTGGCCTTCAGGGAACAAGTTAAGATGAACTGCATTCCCTCAATAACCTCTATGGTTGGGAAAGGCCAGTTACAGTGGAGAAGTAACAGTGGTGTCACTTCTGAGCTGGGATGCTTATCTCAGTGCTGAGAAGGCAAGGCTTCAGGAATGTGTCTTTACTTCACCTTACAGCAGTATTCTAAGCAGTGGCTCCTCAGTTCACTTGGCAGCTGGAGGGAAGGCAACACAGCAGCACATCAGCACACCACCATACATGGAAACACATTTGCATTGTTTTAAGTCATGAAATCTCAGGGTTGTGTTACCATGGTACAACAAGCCTTCCTGATTAATATGGGCTCACAGCTTTTAAATGACTCTCCAAGACCACACAGCTAGAAGATGGCAGCAGTAAGATGGCAATGCCCCTCACCCAGCCTCATAAATGCTAAAGCCCCTGTTCCTGTCACCAGGTCCCCGCTTGCTTTATACATTCATTGCTTCAAAAGGTTTTTTAGAAATTTATTTCCCAGGAGCCAAAATATAAACATAGGAACATCCTGTCTAGTCTGAGTTTAATATCCTCCATTAGTAAAATAAAGGAAGCTCTAAATTTTCACTTATTTCACTTCTATGTGAAGTTTAGAATTCTAAGTAACAGTCCCCACCTACAGCACAAGCAGCAAAATACCTCTCACCTTAAATAACCAACTTATTGGTCAAATAGGAAATAGCAATTAAGTGACAAGGACTGTATCACCACCCAGGTGTGACCTGCTTTGAGATCCTTTCAGGGCCAACACTGAGTCTGGATGACCTCACAGGGAAGGTGGAGAAGCCAAGGCTGGTCATATAAACACAATCCCTTTCCTAGGGCATGGCCCATTCAGTGGTGTGACTGTCTCTGGGAAGCATCTGTGACATAGCCACTGGCACCATGAAGATCATTGGGGGTCTCCTTCTGCTCTGCACAATGACCTATTTCTGCAGCAGCTCGGGTGAGTTAAGGGGGACCAGTGCCCCATAGAGTCATTAGCTGTTTTCTCAAGTAATCCCACCTGGGATATGAGTGTCTGAGAGAAAGGTCTGGTTGGGTAGATTTCTGGTGTACTGATAAGAGACTCTGGTAAGAGAAAAAGCCCTGGCCTAAGGGAGACTTCTGTGTTTCAACTGGAGTTTGAGGGAGTTTGGTCTAATATTTTCCTTTTCAAGGATTGTTATTTGCATCCATAGATTTAAAAAAACTAATTTTTCCGTAAGTCTTCCATTTCATGAGGACAATGGAAGTTGTCTGTGTTATTAGATACAATTCTTAGGTAAAAGATGCAAGAAAACTTAAGTGTCTTCCCAAATCAATACAGGGACATCAAAATAAAACACATATCCCTAGAGATCGGGAATAAACAATTAGACTTTTATAAGATGAAAAGGTACCTGGTTAAAATAAGGTACATTACATTCCTTTATATCTATTGGGAGGGAGAGGATAGCAAAGATAGAGCCCCAGGCTCTTACAAGCAGTACTGCAATACTTCTTATTGTTATTGACTTTGAACCAATATCAAAAGCACTATAAGCTCCAGAAAACACCCCTTCATCAATAAAGGAAGGGAATGTTCATAATTCACTTGCCTATCCCATTGGATATTCAACTTCCTCAGTAAAGAGCTGAGATTTTGCATATAGTTGAAGAGTGTGCTGAGACTCATTGTCAGAGGAATGAGAATAAAACTTTAGAGGACAAAACTTAATCTAATTAATGAGATTTCAAGGCTCTGTTCTATTTTTAACATTTCCATCTGTATCTGTCTTTCAGAAGTTGCCAGTCGTCATTTCAGAACAGTGAGTATGTTAAATGATACTTCAATTTCTACTTCTGTTGACGATCAGTCAATGAATACCTATGAAATATAGACGCATGGTTAATTGAACACGTTTAGGGGGAGTAAATGGAGAAGCAAACTCTCCATAAACACACACTCCTCTCAGAAGGTAATTGAAGAAATAGGACACAAATATGTACAACCACATCTGAAATTCTTTTATTAACTCCAGAATTAAAGAAGGGAGTTGATTTCTAGCTGAGTGGCTAGTTACATTTTCATGGGAGGGAAAACATGTGAGAAGCAGAGCAGCCTTGACTGATTGCCCAGGCTCTGGATTTAAATCCCAATCCTACCACTTACCAGCATTGAGCTTTTAAAAGTCATATCTCTTTCTAAGTTTTTATTTCCCCATCCAGGAATAGAAGAAATAGCAGCATTTGCCCAATTCAGTTGTTCTTAATATTAAACAGAGAAAATTCATGTAAAATGTAAGTGCCTGTCACAGAAATGCTGATCAATTGTTAAATGAATATAGTATTTAAAACAGAAATGGTGCTAGTAGTCTAGCATTTCTCAGAATGATGATATTATTGCTTATAAAAGTAGCCTCAGCAACACCAAAACATCCAAAGCTGAGACTTTTAGTTCTTTTAGCCAGGGTTCCCCTGCTTGAGGTCTAGGTAAAGAGCAGGGCATCCTGTTCTGTCTAACCAGGTGGACTGCAGCATTTACAAGAAGTACCCAGTGGTGGCCATCCCCTGCCCCATCACATACCTGCCGGTTTGTGGTTCTAACTACATCACATATGGAAACGATTGCCTCCTGTGTACTGAGACCTTGTAAGTACCACATGGGAAGAAAAAGTTCTGGGATCAGGGTTCTCGACCTCAAATCCATACTTTTTCCTGCTTAGCTTTGTATACGTTATACTAATCCCCACCCAGAGAAGCTGGCTATTGCACAGTCAGACCAGGGTTGGGCCTGCTACTCTGCCAACTGGGACTGTTCCCATTCAATTACAGAACCTCCACTTCCTGTGTGTCAATGGGGGGGATCTAACAAGACCATGAGTTCTCAAACTGCTGTCCCTCGAACCCAGAGGTTTTATAAAGGCAAGTTAGGAGCCACAACAGGGTTAAGGGGCTATTTGGGGTGATCTTTAACCCCAAGTTCAGTGTTTTTTTGTTTTTTTTTTCCGATACTGGGGATTGAACCCAGGACCTTGTGTTTGTGAGCCAGGGCTTTGTGCTTGCCCAAGTTCAGTTTTAAGTAGTGGATTTCCATACAACCTCTTGTTTGAAGACCATGTCCAGAACTCCACAACAAAAAGTAATAGAAAACCATTTTCCTACTTGATTTTCAAGAAAGGTAACAACCTTAAGGAAATTGATTCTTAGACTACTGTGGTTTCCTTTATCCTCACTTTCCTAGAGGCTCTAAGTATCTGTAGCCTTATGGAGGAGTAGGGAACCAAAATGATTGTTTTTCTTTTATCTAAAATATGGAATTCAAGCTGTCAGTGCTTAAACCAGAAGCCCAAGGACATGTTTTATTTAGGTATTTTGTTTGGCATGCACAATGTTTTTGAAGAAATGATACTAGGCAGTTGTCACTTTTTTGATGCAAGACATACAAATTAGCACTTCTTGTCTCACACTAAGTCCACTTTGGTATTATTTTTAATTCTCCTTTAAGCTACTAGATTTTGGCTACTTGGTTTAGGTCTTATATTTTTCATCTTTGTAATTATCTCAGCTAGTTAGAATATCAAGTTGGGATTGAGCCCAGAAAAAAAACATATCTACAGATTTATTTCTATTCAGGAAGTTTTATTTCATAATAGGAAATTTTCTCTAACGTAGACACACGGAGCTCTTGGCCAGGAAATGAGCTGCATCCATGGGACAGGGCAGAAGTCCTCCCTAATGCAGGTCCAGCTCCATCACAGGCCTTGCTAACCAAGGAAAATTGAAGGACAGGCCCCTCAGCTTCTACTATCAGAGTCCTCTTCTTGGCTGTTTCAAGACATGGTGATCAGCCAAGCTCTGAAATCTGTGGAGACAACAGAGTGGAATTATCCCTTGTCTTGGGAAATTTTGCTCCTGTCTCTGACAGAAACAACCTGTGGTAAGAACATGACTTTGATGGAACTCAGTTTTCTCATTTGTAATATGAGGTTCTATCTCCTAACAGCTATGGTTGGTTTTAGACAGCTTTTTCACCGCTGTGACCAAAAGACCTGACAACCATTTTAGAGGAGGAAGTTTATTTGGAGGCTCATGGTTTCAGAGGTCTCAGTTCATACGTGACCAGTTCCATTCCTTGGGGCCTGAGGTGAGGCAGAACATCATGGTGGAAGTGTGTGTTAAAAGAAAGCAGGCCAGGGTACAATGATCAGGAAGCAGAGAGACTTCACTCATCAAAAACAAAATACATACCCCAAAGGCGCACTCCACAATGCCCACCTCCTCCAGCCACACCCTATCTGCCTGCAGTTACCACTCAGTTAATCCCTATTAGGGGATTAATTCACTCATTTGGTTAAGGCTCTCATAATCCAATCATTTTGCCTCTAAACACTTGTGTCTCATACATGAGCTTTTTGGAGAACACCTCACATCTAAATCATTACAGGGTTTTTTCAGCTCTTCTATAAGATGTTATATAAGATTTCCTCTTGTATTAATGAATCTTGTTAATCATGTCTTCCCATAGGAAAAGTAATGGAAAAGTTCAATTTCTTCATGAAGGAAAATGCTGACTTCTTCACAGACATGGACAGAGAGCAGTGATGTCCTTATGGTCTTCAGTGTCCCTGGGCTCTCACTAACTTCCCTCCATCTGTGCTCTGCCAGGGAGGGTGGGGGATATGAAGCCAGATTCAGAGTCACCTTTACTGAATAAAGAATTTTGTGCTCTTTCTTATGATTTCAGGCCTCATGGACAGACTGCCTTATTTTATACCTCAATAAAGGAGCCTCCCCAGAAAGTTTATCTTGACTTTGTTCATCTTTACTTCTTAGATCAGATTTATTATCTCCTGAATACAAGTCTTGTTACTCAGGAGAAACTTGTGTTCAAAAAAAAAAAAATTCCAAACGAATTCCAAGAACTCTGTGTGTGTGTGTGTGTGTGTGTGTGTGTGTATACGCACACAGGCACATATAGTACTTACACACACAGACACAAATGCCAGTAAACACTTCACCCTTTCCTGGATTCTTCATTTACTGAGAACTGAGAATTAGCCTATGGAACATATTGGTTCTTTATGTTGGCCTCTTTTCCAGCATTCCTTCAAAGGGAACATTTTCATTCCAAGAAGTTATTCCTAGAAGGAAGGGTTTCCTGCCCATTTTTTTGTAGAAGCACAGGATGCTTTCTCATGGCCCAGCTCTACTAGAACACAGATGGGATAACTCCTTTTCCATGAGGGAGCACATTCACTGCTGTCAAGGTCTGACTGCTGGGATGCTCTACTCAATTAGAGTAGAAAACCATATTCGGGAGGCCATCAACCAGCAGAGCCAGTGAGACCATCACAAAGATTACCCTTCTGTCCAACTGATACACTTTCACATATTTGAAAATGAATACTTTCTCTTCATTAAAATTTATCTTTTCCAGGATAAAATTCTCCACTTAATTCAACCACTTCTCAAGAGGTTATGTATGTCAATCATGGATCAGTCCTCTGCCTGGATGTATTAAAATCAGGCATTGTCCATTTTTTAAAACATTTTAAGACTAAACCTTTTGTTTTAATTGCAGATGGACACAATACCTTTATTTTATTTATTTATTTTTATTTAGTGCTGAGGATCCAACCCAGTGTCTCACACAAGCTAGGCAAGTGCTCTACCACTGAGCTACAACCCCAGCCCCAGGCATTGTCCATCTTAAGGTTTGTTGGTACATTACCAAAAATTTGACTCATCATCCAATTTTTGTCTAATAAATACAGAGAAATCAAAACTACTACCTCCCTATCAAACCTTTCCCTCTATTAATGCAGCCTAACATACAAAGGACCATAATTATAATATGGAAAGACTATTAAAGTGAAAAATAATGTTTGCAAGTGTTAGGCTTGCTGCATAAGAATAATGAGAAACTTGTTAAAATAAAGATGCCAAGACTCCACCCCATTTATTACAATCTAGCAAACTGAAGAAGCCTAAACAATCTTAAATTTTAATTGGTGTACATTTGGCATTAGAAAATTCAGAGGTAGATATCCAACGCCGTCACTATCGCCTTTTGGTTTTCCTGTGGTGAGAAGGTTTCTCATCATTTATGAGCATTCCCTGTCTGGAAAATTTAGAAGCATATTTCATTTCAAACTTTGGAGGATAAAAAAGTGAGTGATAAATTACCCAGCCAAATTTCAAAATGGGAAAAGGAAAATAGTTCTTCACATTTACTATGATTTCTTAGAAATCCCTTCTATGCAAATTATTTTAAAAGAGCAACTTTTGGTCTTTGTCTTTTTCACTTATTTTTTTTCCTAGATCATCTTAAAAGTACCAAACATAAGATGAGTTTGATTCCATTTATTATCTATCTAGTTTTTAAAGTTGTTTCAAAATGACTGCATCCCTTTAAGTTTTTAAATTTTCTTTTCAAACATAACTTTATCATTTATAAAATAACTCCATAAGGATTTCCTAATACCTTATTTTAGTTTATGAATCAAGATTTATGATAGGAACAACCAAAAATAGGAGTGGTTCAAATTAGTTCCCACTGAAGGGTGATATTGGTGACCAAAGACCACCAGAAGCTGATTAAAAATCAATGGAGTTTACGCATATTTCTTAGTATGGCACACACAAGTTGATTTCCTTTTCGTCCTTTTTCCCAGGAAAAGTCGAAGTTAATCTCCACCATGTGGACTTCTTTTAAATTTTTACCTTTCCTAGTCCAGGCCTTGTAGGAAAAATAATTTTCATTAGTTTTACTCATGTGTTTGTGTGACCACCAGCTTTTGCACCTCGGTGGCTTTATTTTATCATCACCATTGTCTTCATAATGTTCTACCAAGTGGCTCAGGAGAGCACAGGGAACATGTATGCTTCCCCCAGCCTGAACATTTCCCAGGGTGTGACCTTAGGCAGGTCACTTCATATCTGCAAGAATCTCCTTGCTTATAAAATTGAGAATAATTATCTCTTATCTGAATTTGCCATTTAATGGTCATGAAAATTTATGCTTTGATTTTTAAAAATAATTTTCTAATTTTATTTCTTCTATTTAAGTCTTTGATCTGTTTTGAGTTAATTTTTGCTTATGGTTTCTTTCACTGTTTTCCAGTTGTCCTAGCATCAAGTTTTGAAAAAAAAACCTGTTCTCTAAAGAATTATAATGGCACCCTTGTTAAAAATCATTGCACATATGTCCAAAATATGCAAAAAAACTCAAGCTGCTCAATGACAATAAAACAAACAGCTCTATTAAAACATGAGCAAAAGACCTGAACAGACATTTCTCAAAATAAGATATATAAAACAGCCAACAGGTTTATGGAAGAAAAAAAAAACTCAACATCTTTAATCATCAGAGAAATGTAAATTAAAGCCACAATGAGATATCACTCCATACCTGCTAAATTGACTGTACAAAAAGGAATGAAGAGGGCTGGTGATATAGGTCAGTAGTTGAACCTTGCCTGGCATACATGAGTAAATGAGGCCCTGGCTTCAATCCTCACTATAGAAAAGAAAAAAGGAAAAAAGAAAAAAAAAGAGAGTGCTGGTGAGGATATGGAGAAAAAACAACCCTTGCACACTGTGGAAATTCCTCAAAAAACTAAAAATAGAATTACCATATACTCTAGTAATCCTATTTCTGAGTATATGTCCCAAAATCAGCATATGGAAGCAATGTCTACACTCCCCTGACTATTGCAGCATTGTTCATAGTACTCAGGATGTGGGAACAACTTACGTGCCAACCAGCAGATGAAGTATTACACACCTGGTATATATACACCTTAAAAAAGGAGGATATCTGTCATTTTTATTGGTTCTTTTTAGTTGTACATGACAATTGAGTTAATTTTGACACAATTATAAAAGCATGGAATATAATTTGTTCTAATTCAGTTACCAGTACTTCCCCTTCCCCTCCCCTTCTCCCTCCCCCTGTTCTCTTCCCTCTACTCTACTGATCTTACTGCTATTTACTTATAGTTTGTTTTCAATTAGTGTCTTGTGGATGTCCATGATAGTGAGATTCACTGTGGTATATTCATATATGTACATGCAAATTTACTCTCATCTCTATTCCATTAATCGATAGGGTATTATCATACCACACTGTTCTGACTACTATCACTCTGTAGCAAATTTTAAAATTAGGAAGTGTGAGTCCTCCAACTTCCTTCTTTTTAAAGATTATTTTAGCAATTCTGCACAACTTATATTTTTTCAGGAATTTTAGAAATAGTTTGTCCATTTTTCCAAGAAAGGTGTCTAAGATTTTGATGGGGGTTTCCCTGAATCTGTAGTTCAGTTTGGAGAATACTGTCATCTTAACAATATTCTCTTGCTATATTAGATTATTTTGCTATAAAGGCATTGGGACAGCAAAATGTGCATGAGAGCCTGAGATGAAGAGTATATGTGAAGCTCATGGTGCATTCTTGTAATAGTAACTTCAGAATAAAAAAAATAGAATTTTAAAAATTGGTTCTTCCTGATTGTCATGCAAAGCAGGTATTGGTAATCTGACAAACCTGTCCCTGTGAAGGAGACCAAACTTCAAGAGAACAAAGTCATGGCACTAAGTGACTTTAAAGTACCAATCTCACCTTGAACAAGGGAAAGGTAGGCAACACAGGCTGTGTTCTTAGGTAAATTCTCAAATAAACCATACAGTTCTTCCCACTTGCCAATTGCCTAGCACATATTGAAAATATTTGAGGACTCCTTTGGAAAAGGAATCACAATTTCAAGGTGTCATTTCAAATTTTCGGTTTGTTTTTCAGTATAACTTGGGGCTGCCTGAAAGGTTTTGTTTACTTGAGAATAAAAGACTGCATTGTGTTGAAAATCACTTCTGAGGAGCTCAAGTGATTCTGCATTGAGTATTTCCTGGTTCCCAGATTTTGCAATGGTTCTCTTCTCATAGGTGAACACTTGCAGACTCTGGGACCAATTTTCACCAGGCAGAGAAAAGGTTTAAGCAACTGGAGTCCCAGTCAGCCCAATCTCAGGGGCTCATCATAAGGTCACTTTTATGTTACTACTCCTCTGATGTGTGTCTAAAGATTAAACTTCAGCTGTGTCTCCTTGGGTTTCAATTCATGTAACTTTCTTATTCTCAGGTCTTGAGCATCCCTGTTAAGGCCCTGGACCTCTATGGGAACTGCTGTGTCTGGACCATCATCTCTTGCTCCTTTTCTGCCTTCAACACTAACATTTAAGAGTTGTGTCTAATGCTCTGGTCCACACAGCCTCCTTCAAGTAAGACTTGCCTCACTATATTTCTAGAGTGTAAAGTGAGCCCCTGTTATGTCATGATGGACCTAGATGTTTGCTATTCATCTGGCATTTTTAGGTAACTATGACTTTAAGAGAATTGGTCCTGCTGACTGGTTGACCCCTCTCAGGGGAAGGGTGAACTAGTGTTTTTGAGACCACTTATTCTGAATTCCAGTACAAAGTAGCATAATCAGAAACCTTGAAGATATGATTTGACCACTGCGAACTTCATTTCACCTCTCTAAGAAGGAAATAGTAATGCCCACATGTTCTAGAATCTGAACTAGATGAGTTTCCATGACAGATGAGGAGGAGAACATTGAGAAGATAATCATTGGAAGGGTGGCGCACAGCAGTGGTAGATAAAAGGGGTTAAGGTAAGTAGGCTATCTGAAAGATTTCTTGGGAACAGGTTATCATGTTAAACAGACTTTCTTTTCTAAAATCTGTAGTTCCTCAAGAAATGCCATGGACTGGCCTAAAGCTGTACAAAATTGAATAGGAGGACTGACAGGAAAACTCCCCAGAAAACCACATGACTTATCTATTACCATTTACTTTTTGAGTTGATTCCTGAAAAGATCAATAATAAGCGAAGACCACCTTCTCTCACAGTCAATAAATGACACACTACAACTCAGCAATGAGAAATCAGAAGTCACCTATACCAGTGTTTCACCTCAGAGGGAAGCTTATAAGATGATAAAGTTATTGGGGATTTTTTTTAACTTCAAAGAGAGGTTTTGAACAGGGTTTCATATCAAGGAAAAAGTAGTTGGTAACACAATATTTATCTTATTTTGTCTCAATGATAAAATTTTATCACAGTGTAATTCTAGAATTTGGGAACTTTTTTAACTAGACTAGTAATTTTCAAATTATTCCAAGTATCCTAGCGGATTTCATGAGCCTAACTCAGTAATCATGGTGGGATAATGTAGGCTAGGTACTGAACTATCACATACCCTCATTTCCACTTCAACTAACAGAGCTTCTCTGTCATCTGTTTAATATATCATATTTCTGCATAATATTTTTTACTTCCCCAGTTGCTCTTGTGACTTTAAATAACTTACTTAAACTCTCCATGCTTTGTTTCCTTCATTTTTAAAGTGCTGGTAGTAATAATACCTGTCTCATAAACTTGTTTTAAAATTTAAATGAGTCAATACCCATATAGCAGTTACAATGGGATCTGATACATAATACATGCACAGTAAGTATTATTGTTATTACAATTATCAAAAATTCATTTTTCTGTGAAAAAAAAGATGTGAAAATATATGGATGGGAGTCCACATCCCACTGAACATAGGAATTGTTTGATTCATCTGGACTCAATGGGACACTTAAAATGACAAGTTCTCATTACCTCCAGTCTTTGTCAAACATCTCTGATCATCACAAAGTTCCTTTATCTATCACGCCAAGATCTTTTATTCCAGTAAGGCCACAAGCATACAGAACTCATTTATCTTCAAGTAGTCTCCAAGTGATTTCTGAGTCTCTTCTCCACATTGCAGTTGCCATCTTTGCCTTTAGCATCAGGATCACTGTCGTAAAGAGCTCACGTGGGTTCAGAACTTGTCATGAGCTACATAGGAGTGCTTTACAATTAGGATCTCATTTAAAATGTGGTGAAGATATGAGTATTAATTTTCTCTTAAAGTTCACTTACATTGTTCTGACATTTGTGAAGACCGCAAGGAAGACTCATGCAAGACTATTACAATAGAAGTACTGTAACGGGGAGGAGAGATTAGGCCAAACTTCAAGGACAAGGACAAGTGAGGATTTATAGTCAAGGAGAAGGGGCTGGATCTGTGAATGGAAAATTACTTCAAAGTAAACATTATGGCTAGGGGGATTCTTGTTAGACTGACCTAACAGGATTCTTGCCAAATGCAGACCAAAGTCATGTATCAAAGATGGAGGATGAGGAACTTGATCAAATATCAAGAATGATCAGATATCAATGGTGCTGGGATGAATTAATGGGATTTTTTTTTTCTGATACTAAGCTGGGTAGGCCAAAAACAGGATAGGGTCCAAGGTCAAAGCCTAGTCAAGAAGAGGGTTCAGAGGATGCGGACTAAAGTTGGGTGGAGGAGAGTCCCTATGACAACATGAGGGAAACTACAAGTTTCTCATTGACCATGGCTACCCAAGGCGTAATACTATCTCTAAGATGGAGTAAAGTCTCACTGATATATAATTAAAGATAAAATGAAAAAAAGAAAGTCACATATAGCAGATGAATAACTTGCACAAAATCATGTAGAGAAGGTAGAGCTAACAATGGATTCGGGTGTACCAGACTCTCAGCTTCAGTTGTCAGGAACATTATGATGCTTGGCCTTAGACCATCCCACCACAAGTTCCATCTATCTTTATCCTTTTAAAGGGCAAAAATATTAATCTCACTCTCTCAGCCCTAAATAGGCATTCCTTCCATTAGTGATACAAACAGTCCTTCCATCTCTGTCTACTAAAAATGCAAAAGCTCCTTTCAAGATGTTATTTTTTTATTTTATTCTATTTTTCTTTTTATTGGTTCTTTTTAATTATGCGTAACATTAGAATTCATTTTGACATAATTATAAAAGCATGGAATATAATTTGCTCTGATTCGGTCTCTAGTACTTCCCCTTTTTCTCCCATCCTTCCTCCCCCTGTTCCCTTCCCTCTACTCTACAGATCTTTTTGTTATTTACTTATAATTATTTTTCCTTATAGAGTCACTCTATTTAAAACTTGACATAATATCAGTGTCCTTGTAGCATTTAAAAAGAGATTTGAAAACAGCATGGCTTAAGAAAAGCACAATTTTTGGTCCATTGGAACATACCATATAAAACAGAAAATGTCACTGACATGCATGTGCTTGTGGCTCAGGGCAAGGTTACCATCTCATTCCTGATCCACATCAATTTCAGTGAATTTTTTGAACATCCTTCAGGCGTCACTTCCCTATCTGTAAACTAAAACAAGCAATGATAATGGCTACCTGATAAGTTATCAGGTAGCATAATCAAGTTTGTTATGAAGATCAAATTATGTAAGTGAATGTATTCACAAAATTTTAGGCTTTTAGCTTCATAAAGAGGAAAAAACAGCAATATATAGGAATAGCACCCGTTTTATCAGGTTCCATTAACTATTAAAATGGTGTGTACTGTTACCTGTCTTTCAGAAGAAAAGAATTCCCGTGCCTCACATACCTGTCTGACATCTCTCCAGGATTCTGTCACTGGACATAGCTATTTCACAATTGAGAAAGGAGCTCTTGACAACATAAAAGTATCTAGCTGGGAAGATACCAGGTCACTTCTTTTGCCTGTATCCAAGAGCCCTCAGCCACTTCAGCACCATGAGAACAACATCCTTTATCTTACTCTTGGCTGTGGCACTTGCTACCGTATTCAGTGAGTATCTCTCTCATAACACTGCACTTGCCCTGAGACAACAGCTCCTTCATCTCCACCTACATAATATTAGAATATGCTTATCACCCAGGTCATCGGGGAACTTCCTGAAGCTCAGTATTTTTTTGTCCCTACCCATGAATCATTAAATCACATCATCTCAGGGGTTGAACAATGTAAATAGTCAGCTAAGACCAAATGCTAACCCATCCCAACCCTTTGTGTAACTTGAAAGCAGAATCATCCAGATTCTGCTTTCGCTTCATAGCACCATTTATGGGGACCTCATCTTTTCATAGAGCATTATAATCTGCTGTTTGGCTGCATGAGCCATTCTTCTATTATTGAGTTAAAAACTGTCCCCCTAGAATTTTTAACCATGAGTCTAGCTCTTGCCACTTATGATCACTATATAAAAGCAGATGTTCCTTTCACATATGGAAGTTTTTTTTCAGTGTTCACTGAGATTTTATCATGTAAAGAAAAAGCATGAGGCAAATTTATCATAGCACGTTTTCCATCCTTATTTTTAACATTTCAATCATACTCCAAAAGCAGGGATAAAATAAAATCTGGGTCAGGAGTTTTGACCTTTGATATTAAGTGGATAGAGAGTTCTGAAGAAAGACTGACATTGTTTTATCAAGCTGAGATATAAATCAAATATTATTTCTCTAATAAGATTAGGATCTTCCAGAGTTTGATTTAATCTTGTCTTTGTTTTTCTTCCAGATGTAGAATGTGCCACAGAGGAATACCAGGTCAGTTCATCCATCTTGATATAAAATCCTTAATTTTTATATAATTTTAAAGGCCAGTATCAGTAAGGAAATGTTTGATATTATACATTAAGTATATTTCTGTTTGAGGATTTAATTTTTGAGTATCAAAATTGGTTTTATTTCTAACACTGTAGAAAGATCTCCCCCAAATGGAGGTGGTAGAACAAATTGATGAGACTTTAGTACCAGAGTTAAAAAGTCTTGGGTTTGAATTCTACCCCTTTTGTCATGTGGTCCTGGGAAAGGGGACTGTGAGATTACTCTAAGACTTAAACCTGTAGAATTTTAAAATGGCCTAGCATCGTGGGTCATAAACACCTTTGTTCTCTAAGAGAATGAAGATTGTTATATGACCTGCTCCTCATGGTTTTTTTAGGTAATGATTATTGCTGGGCAAAGTGGGTATAATAGTAAAAACAAAAACCAGCACTCAGGCATTTTAATACTCATTTTAAATCTATTGATTATTAACTATATGACCCTGGGGTCTGGACAATTTCTTTTATGTCTGTGAATCCTTTATTTTATCTATTAAAAAATAATAGGGTTAAGATATAAGCCTAGTCAGAGAGGCCCAAGTTCCAGCTGTCCTCCACAAATCTAGTAGTTGTGGGAGAAGAAAAAGGATTAAGAGCTTGGTAGTCACTGTGTGCATTGTATCACACAAACCCTAATTCTGGGTTTAGAGTAATCAGGGAGAAGCAAAGCCATGCTGGCATGGACTTACCAGGCTCACCACTGTTTCTGTTGTGCTGCACTGATCCCTGAGGTTGTCCTGCCGTGGTGTCATGCTCACTCATCTTTGCATCAGCAACACTTAATTCATTCCTAAAATGTAACAGGTGCGTGAAGGATAGCAACTGATGAATGAAAAAGTCCATGAATTCAGCTTTGAGTCTGAGCACTTCCAGTCATGCAACCAGAGATATTCAACATTTAGTAAAATAGTGTACCTGGAATTCCAGAAGGAATGAGCTGAAGATGCAGAGTATTTTGTATAGAACTGGAGTCTCCGTAGGCCTGGAAGTGAAGCCAAAGGATGAAAACAACAACTTTTATTTTTTCAGTGTTTTCCCCACCATGTTCTAAGCACTGTGCACACATCTTCTCATGTATTCACTTTTCTACTTCAACCACACAATGCAGTTATTACTACCTTCATTTTTTTTTTAATGAATGTCTTAGAAGGGCATTAATTGACCAAAGCTTTGGGATTCACCCTCCCAATGGCCCAGTCAAGGAAATCAAATCACATTATTTTTTTGTTCTCACAAAGGCCCTAATGGCTCTGAGATAAGGGTCAATCCCCTGATGCATGAATATGGTAACATATTTTTACAATCTTCATTTTGCAAGGAAACAAACTAAGGCTTAAAGAGGTAAAATAATTGCCCCAGGGTCATATACTTAGGGTTTGAATTCAGTCTTTCACTGTACTGTCCACATGCTTCAGTATGCTCATAAATAACAAATCCAGATAATTCTTTGGAATTTTCTACTTTCTCCCACAGGCAGACTTTGCTCCTAGAGTTTAGAACGGTTGTTCCTAATCCAATTGGAAATACATTTGTCTGTCTATGTGCTGGTGAAGTACGTAGCAAGTGTACAACAAGAAAATAATTGAAATAACTGAATAATGGTAAAAGTTACCAATGACATTGTAAATTGAACTGCTATAAACACTGATGTGACTGCATCACTGTAGTGTGCTGCTTTTAAATCCTTTGGGTAGAGACCAAGAAGTGGGATAGCTGAGTCAAATGGTGGTTCCATTCCAAGTTTTCTAAGGAATCTCCATACTGCTTTCCATAGTGGTTGCACCAATTTGCAGTCCCACCAACAATGTATGAGAGTACCTTTCTCCCCACATCCTTGCCAACATTTATTATAAAGCTATGGAAACAACTTGGGTATCCTTCAATGAATGAATGGATAAAGAAATTGTGGTATAAATATACAATGGAATATTACTCAGCCATAAAGAAGACTGAAATTATGGTATTTGCAGGTAAATGAATGGAACTGGAGAATATCATGCTAAATGAAATAAGCCAATCCCCCAAATCCAAAGGTCAAATGTTCTCTCTGATTTGTGGATACTAACCCACAACAAAGGAGGTTGGGGAGGGGAATAATAGAAATAAATTAGACTAGACAAAGGGTAACAGAGGGAAGGGAGGGGGAGGGGAATGGAGAAGACAGTAGAATTAATTGGTCATAACTTTTCCAGCTTTATATTTGTATACACAACCATGGTAGCTCCACATCATGACCATAAAAGTGGGAACCTAATAGAATAAGTTATACTTTATGTATGTACATTCTATCAAAATACTTTCTACTTTCCTATAAAACTAAAAAGAAAAAAGAAAAAAAATGAAAAAGAAAAGCTACCAATGGTATGCTAGTCCTTAAAAGTAAAGTAATTATTCTTACAATATTCTTCATAGAGATATTCATATTGGTCTTTATGAATGAAAAAGACAAGTAGCAGGACAATTCATACAGAAAATATATCACACCTCTGGGTGATCCCTTGAGAATGGATGCATTTATGGATATGCCGTGTATGCTGAGAACTGATGCATCAAC
Organism: Glaucomys volans; assembly: GCA_020662805.1. NCBI lineage: Eukaryota > Metazoa > Chordata > Mammalia > Rodentia > Sciuridae > Glaucomys > Glaucomys volans. The sequence continues at coordinate 854,382 of JAJEJO010004293.1, read as the reverse complement.
CACTGTAGTGAGAAAAATTCTACTTCAAAATAAATTTTGATTTTATAACCAACTACCATAAAGATGTTTATTGCTCATGATCTTTTTTTCTTTATTTCTTTTTTTGGGGGCTCCAGAGACTGAACCCAGGGGCTTAACCACTAAGCCACATCTCCAGCCCCTTCTATTTTTTTATTTTGAAACACAATTGCTTGGGGCCTCACTAAGTTGCTGAGGCTGGCCTTGAACTTGTAATCCTCCTGCCTCAGGCCACCAAGTTGCTGGAATTACAGGTGTGTGCCACCATGCCCAGCTGCTTATGACTTTTTATATAAAATAAAATATCTTTATACATGGTATATCCAAAATGGATTAGATAAGTATCAAAAGTTTTACTAATAAACAAATGCATTGAAAACCCTCTGGACTTGCTTGACAAATCCTAAATCCTTGGGAACAAATAAGTGATTGAAATAACTGAAGGTTTTAATGTTCTTTTTTTAGGTTAATTGCAGTCCTTATAAAAACCTACCACCAGAAGAATTAAGATTTTGTCCTCTAGTCTATGAACCAATTTGTGGATCTGATGGCAAAGCATATTCCAATGAATGTATCTTTTGTTTTAAAGTTAAGTAAGTATTGAAATATTTTCTTTTTTGTATTTTAGTTAAAATTATGTGATAAATACCTCAATTAGAGAAATGGTTTAGGGTACAAGGACTATATGAATCATCTCAAAATGACTATGGAAAATAGATCCTTCCAATTCATAGGATTTGGAAGTCCCTACATATTTTGACAGTAAGAACAAAGTTTTCAGAATCAGAGAAGCCTAGAATCTCCAAATTAGAAAGAAACTGAATATCATCTAGTTCAGCTTCCACCTGGTAATCTATTACTTAAATTCTCTGCACAAAGAAGTCATCAAGAAATCTCATATCCATGCTTATTTCAGGGGCAAGGAATGCCTGCTCCCTCTTCCAGGATACCAGTTCACATCCGTTAAAATAAGCCATGTTAATTTTTCAACTTCCATAACTAGGTTTGTAAATGCAAGGAGTACCCTAATAATTGTACAAAAAGGGACAATGTCTGAAAAACCTCAAGATTTGTTCTATTTCACAGTATGGTATCTCAATGAAATGTATATTTGAGCTATAGTGAAAAATATATTAAAATGAAATGATCAAAAACATTTCAAAGGTTAAAAAGCAGACTTTGAGTAGCATCAGCTCTAGAAACATGAAATGCTAAATTACATCCAAGAATATATTGAGCTAGAAACCGTATAGTGCTCACCTGTAATCTCAGAGACTCAGGAGGCTGAGGTAGGAGGATCCAAATTTGAGGCCAACCTCAGCAACTTAGAGAGAGACACTGCCTCAACATCAAAAATAGAAAGGTCTGAGGATACAGCTCAGTGGCATAATGTCCCTAGGTTCAATTCCCAGTACAAAAAAAAAAGGTAGAGAAAATTATTGGTTCTTTTAAGTATTTTCAAAATATATATGAAATGAAAGCAAGTATCTAAAATACATGACATACTGTCCTGGTTCTTTTTATAATGAAAAATTATAATCTGTCATGAAAAGAAAGCCTTCTAAATGAATGTTTCCTTTAAATTAAAAAAAAATCAATTAAAATGTTTTCAAGGATATAAACTTATTATGATGTCTTTTGAGCATCACCTTTATGTAGTCACCACCAGCTTTGAAAGCACTGCCAAAATACAGTCATTCTTTTTAAAAACACCAGTTAAGTGGGAGACTTTTACACCTTGGGGTTTCATTGGTGGTTTCAATGTTAATGAAACATTAATGAGGTCAGTATTTCTTATCTCTTGCTTTTCTCTTTCTACAGGGAAACTGAGGAAAGACTTAAATTTGGACATTTTGGACACTGTTGAATCTATCTTCTGATTCAAAAATACCTTTTAATGCATTTACTTACTAAGAGACACATTTCATTTCCCATGAAATCCATCACACCATGCCTACTTTTATCACCATGTGTTGATTTCTTTGTAGAATAAAATAGGCATAAGTGAAATAAAAATGTATCTGACTTTTCTGCGGGGAGTGGAGTGGAGATTTAATTTTAGGAGATGTCTAGTAGACCATCTTAGGACTACATTTGCAAGGGAAAAACAGGGTCATTAGACTAGTAATAGGAAACAGAAAATAAAAAATACTAAAGCTAATATATCCTTCTTACCCAGGCTAAGGAAAAAAACTTGTGCATTACTTAGCTGTTGCATATTCCAGAAATGTGAACAGATGAAGGAGGAGACTGCAGGCACAAGCATCTAAACTGCCTTACTAGATGCCCCATGTGTACCATTGAGAGCTGCCCTGAACTGGGACTGCCCTCTATTTCTTTTCTACATAAGACATATCTGACACATGGCAGGCAAAATTAGGCCAGTAAAGTTGGGTAAGTTGCTATGAATTAGTAAGCTGCTTCAGTGCTGTTCTTTCTCTAAGGTTTGCTCTCAGTCTAGGATCTAACACATGATCCTATTATTACATTGGAAGTCCTTAAAGAGCAGAGAATATTCTGTGTAAACCTTTGCAATCCATTCATGTATCTATTCAAGAAACAAATATCTTAGTGTTGCCCTTAAAGAATACAATGGGACTGCTGAGGTTGTAGCTCAGTGGTTGAGCACTTGCCTAGCATGAGTGACACACTGGGTTCGATTCTTAGCACTACATATGAATAAAAAAAAGGTCCATTGACAACTTAAAAAATATTTTTTAAAAAAGAATACCATGGTGAGTACAGTGGACTTGGTCTTGTTCTCTTAGAACTTGTATTCTCTGGAGCAATGTGCTATGCTTGGTACAACATTCTGCACAGAACTTACATTCAGATAGAGTAAACATGGGTTTAAATTAAGCAAAATTTACTGGATTATGACAGTTACATTATACATGCATTGAACATATGAAAATATAACCACATATTATCTGCCCTTTTGAGCAATGTTTTTGACTCACAAATTCATCAGATATTTAGGGACCAAGACTGTATATCCCAATAACCCATATTAATTTCTGAAGAATTCAGGTAAAATATGTTGTTATTTTGTATTCTCATTTTTAGTTTTTCAAAAATATTTTTGCTTCCTGAATGATGCAAGATCATCCCTAAGAACATTTAAAAGCATTCTTTAAAGAAACTCTGTAGACACAATGAAAATATTAGTTTCTTCACCCATCTTTTCAAATATGTATGAAATAGCTACTCTCTACAATATGCTGCTAGAAATTCATCAGTGAACAAACATAATAACATTCATCAGTGACGTTATTAATAATATATTGAATACATGTAGGTGTGTATATCCATATATTTATAAATTGAACTTAGACTGGGCAATCATCCTGGGGAGGTTTCTTGTAACCAGAAATCTGACTGAGATAAAAGTTAGGAAAGGAAGATAGATGAGTAGGGTTTGAGTTGGAATGGGGAAAACGACCAAGGAATAAGAAGCATCATTCCAAGCCGAGGCAAGTTCAGAGACTGTACTATAGAGAACCAACAGAGAATTCTTGATCAGTTCATGTTTTTCAACCACTTTTCCTTCCTATCCTATCACCCACTCCCCACAGTCCACTTTTCCTGTTCCTACAAATGCTTTAGCATCTCACCACCTACAAACCCATCTGTACTGCTCCATTCAGTCTCCAAAGCCGTCAACTGTCATTCCACACTTGACACCAGGCTGGTCGCCACTCTCAGAACCTCCCGTGCACTCTAAAGTTTTGAACATGCTTGTCTCTCTTCCTTCAATGCTCTTTCCAACTTTTCTATCTTACTGCATTCCACATCACCTTCCTCTCCTATATATACAGTCCCCCTAGATTAGCATGTATCATGTAGTAGATCAGCTCTATAACCATCTGTCTCTTCTGCTACACTGCAAGCTTACGGCTGTCATGCCATATGTCTTCAACTAATGCCTTATAAATTAACTGACTTAAAATGAGTTGAATTTGGCTTCTATCAAAAAGTAAGTGAGGAAGTCATGGCATCTTATACCAGAAAACTCTGAAGCAAGGTGTAAACTCCTGATCCAGCTCCAACGTTAGAATGCATAATATTTGTTTGTGTTGTGCACTAACTTGAACTCTGAATGTTTCTTCAAGTTCCCTAGAAATAATTCACAAAAAAAGTAATAGAGAGCCAGGAATGCTTTTATAAAGATGGTGAAGAAGTGACCAAAATGGCAGTAACCCTGCAACCACTACAGCTGAAGACTCCTCATTATATTCCTGTCATCTCTTTGAAATACCACCTTGTAAAATGCTTCAAGTCAATTATAACATGAAAGGAAAATTGTCATGAGATTTTAAAGATATACAAATAAAATCACATAAAACAAATACATTACCAAAACCTTTTGCTAGTAATGAAGCTACTCAAACTCTATGAAATCTCACTGCTTCATTTCCAATTAACTCCTCCTTCTATTTAAGCAAAGCAGGCATTACTGTACCCATTCAACCAGTCTTTCTGGAACAGGTAACTCATTTCTCTGTCAGAGAACATTAAGCTGAAGTATTAACTTTGAAACATTCATTACCAATGAGATTCAGATCAAGGAAATGGAGGGTTACAAACACATTCTTTGACAAAATGTGTGCACACAAACAGGTCCTGAAAACTCATCAGTGTAAAGTCAACAGTCAGAATGATGCTTTTTAAGAGCTCCTGCTTAAACATAGGAAAAGGACTACCAGAGTTCTGAAAAACGCTTCTGGAAACCGTCAAATCACTCCCAATCGCCAGACTCTAAAGTGCCTCTTCCTGGAATATGAGGAATTTAGTGCTCACGAATGGGCTCACAGGTTGAAACAATTGGCATGGGCCCAGCCAAGCCCTGTGACTCATAAAAGAACAATCCTGGCTTTGGGGCTTTATTCCATCTTGCACCCATTCTGCCTCTCGTTCTGAATCTCCTTTGCTTGTGTGTGAGTCTCCCATTCTGACCAGAGTCACATCCCCAGCCTATCAGCCCCTGTCCAGGTAGACCAATCCCTCTAGCTTGTACTCTTTCCCTTCTCCTTCTCTTTACCACTTGGGGAAGCAGAGCCCAGTGGCAGACACCCCAAGCCACAGGTGACACTTCCGCTGTGCTCCATGGTTGTTCTACCTCTGTTCTGGCTGTGAGGGCTCCAGTTCTTTCCTGTTTTTGAAAGCCCACAAACTATTGGCACTACTATTGGTTTTCTGTCACACCCATTTGATAGTAACTTGCCCTCCCTCTCAGAATGAAATTACCTGTAAAGCCTGCACACTGTAATGGTTAAAATTGAAGGGACTTGGGTTAGTGGCTTAACCTATCAGTTTCAGTTCCTTTCTCTCAAAACAAGAATAACATTAGTTTCTTACAGATTGACTTGAAAAGACTATATATATATTCCCACACACGTATATACATATGTGTATATATAATATGTACTTTAAAAACAATATATATAGTTTTTAATTATATACAGATATATGCATGTATATAAAATATTGGGACTGGGGTTGTGGCTCAGTGGTAGAGCACTTATCTAGCATGTGTGAGGCACTGGGTTCAATCCTTAGCATCACATATAAATAAATAAAATAAATCCATCAACAACTAAAAAATTTTTTTAAATAAATAAAATAAAATATTGTACCTGACAAGTAGTTAACAAATGGTAGATTTAAATGATAAAGACAACAAAAATTTGTAGTTGTCATAAGTTTGACCCATAGGCAAAAACTCCTTTTGGTTTTGGAACCCTTTGACTTAATAAAAGGCAGTTCCTAACATACATGTAAATTTCTTTTTCTCCTAGAGAAGTTTATTTTTTTATTTCATTTTTTTTTTTTTTTTTCAGACTGCATTTTTATTCATTGCACACAAACGGGGTACAAATCTTCATTTCTATGGTTGTGCACGATGTAGATTCATACCATTCATGTAATCATACATGTACATAGGTTAATGATGTCTGTCTCATTCCACCATCTTTCATACCCCTGCCCCCTCCCCCTCTCATTTCCCTCTACATAATCTAAAGTTCCTCCATTCTTCTCTCACCCCCCACTCCCCCAACCTGATTATATATCATTATCCACTTATCAGGGAAAACATTCAGCCTTTGGTTTTTTGGAATTGGCTT
>JAJEJO010004293.1:785687-848139 GCA_020662805.1 Glaucomys volans | reverse complement strand
TGTAGATTCATACCATTCATGTAATCATACATGTACATAGGGTAATGATGTCTGTCTCATTCCACCATCTTTCATACCCCTGCCCCCTCCCCCTTTCATTTCCCTCTACATAATCTAAAGTTCCTCCATTCTTCTCTCATCCCCCACTCCCCCAACCTGATTATATATCATTATCCACTTATCAGGGAAAACATTCAGCCTTTGGTTTTTTGGAATTGGCTTATTTCACTTAGCATGATATTCTCCAATTCCATCCATTTATCTGCAAAAGGCATAATTTTATTCTTCTTTATGGCTGAGTAGTATTCCATTGTGTATATATACCACAGTTTCTTTATCCATTCATCTGTTGAAGGGCATCTAGGTTGGTTTCACAGTCTAGTTATTGTGAATTGAGTTATAAATATTGATATGGCTGTGTTACTGTAGTATGCTAATTTTAAGTTCTTTGGGTATAAACCAAGGATAAACTGCCAGGGAAAACAACATTAAAACAAACTTTAGATTGAATGTATTTAAAGTCAGGTATTAAATATCCTAATGTCATAAAGAGCCCCACATTTAATTCTACCTTGCTTAAAAATAACAAATGGCAACCAGACATGGTGGCACATGCCTGTAATCCCAGAGTCTCAGGAGGCTGAGGCAGGAGGATGGCAAGTTCAAAGCCAGCCTTTAGCAACTTACTGAGGTCCTAAGCAACTGTCTCAAAATTTTAAAAATGTATAAATCTTTAAAGTGGGGGTGGAAGGCATGTGATTCAGTGGTTAAGAGTCTCTGGGTTCAATTCCTGGTACCAAAAAAAGTGTGGGGACAAATATTATTTAGCCAAGTTTAGAGAACAGGAGAACCACCTTACTACTTCCACAGATAGGAAATGTTCTGAGAGTCTATGGTTCCATGAGTGCCCTTAGTAGAAGAAGGGAAGCAGAAGTAGACCCTGGCAGGAACTGGAAGCCTGAGTAGCAGCAAAAAAGGTGGTTAGGGAAAAGGCCCATCAAAGATTTCAAAAATATGGCTCATGGGCTATTTTTTACCCTGACTGACAGACATTCGAGCATTCATATCACTATTATTAAGCTATGTGTTTATTACAGATTTTCATGTACAGCAAAATAGAGAAAAGTCAAAAAGGAGAAAGGAAGGTGGCCTCAAGTATAAATTGGCCCTGGATGTGTCAGTCACTTACAGCATCAATATATTTGTCTTTAAGGAATTCTCTTCCTTCTCCAGCATCTACAGTCCTCTTTGACCACAAGGACATGTTTCCCTCAAGGACACTATTCTCCTAAAATAATCCTAAATTGACCAGGAAACAAGCCTGAAATGTGTACTTTACGGAGAAAGTGGCACAGACTGCCATGAGGTTTACGTTGTTTGGTTGGCTTGAATATCTCCTCCTTCTCTGTGGAAGTTTCCATGAGGATCAAAGAAAAGAATTAAGGGCATCTCACATCCAATCCCAGCAACTCAGGAGTCTGAGTCAGGAGAATGGCATATTCAATTTCAGTCTTAACAACTTAGGGAGACCCTGTCTCAAAATAAAAAGGACTGGTGCAGCTCAGTGACAGATTGCTTGGCTAGCCTACTTAAGGCCCTAAGTTCAATCCTCTGTACTGCAAAAATTTTAAGTAATGTTAAAACGGGCATCTTCAGACAAAAGAATTTTGTCAAAGAAGAAATTTATAAGTATTGAACCAGTGATTCAGAAATACAAAGATATCGGGAAATCACAGACCACTCAGGCTTCATTTTTAATAATTATTTATTGAAAAATAAAGTAAAAATCACAATAGAAATTCCAAACAAAAAATTGCTCACAATCTTTGGGAAAACTTCTTCTCATTTCAGTCCTTACCCATACGGAGATCTAAGTTTCACATATTGTCAGTATCAAAAATGCCATTTTGCATTTCATTACGCTTGTTAAACACTTAAGGATATTTTTTTCTTTTGACTTTTTATCTTTCTTCCCAATGACCTCCTAAAAAAACTGGTATTAAATGGTGGCCTTAAAAAAAGTCACTATCTGAAAATTAATATAGAGTTGTCAATTTTATCGGTACTAATAAAATCACCACTTCTTTTACAAAATTATTTCATAATATGAAACAATAGAATCTTCAGTGTAATTACACATTCTTATTCCTAATTTTCCCCTATTTTGCCTCAAAATGTCCAAAAGTCTCACCTGCACCAGGTACTACATTTAGGAATACACAAAGATCCGTGGTCCTCAAAGGGCATTCCAAGGAGCTGCAGGAGTCCCTCACATTGCCACAGAAGCACAACAGAGAAAAAGCAAGCCCAACAAGGCACACTACTTCACTCCACTTCCACTTGAGCCAGAGAAGCATCTCTTCGAAATATGTATATTTTTTGGATTAACATAGGATTTGCCAGCTTTGCAACTGGCTAGCTTCGTGAACTTGGGCTCAACTTCATTCCTCCTTAGCTACATTGGCATTCTATTTGTATCCACCCCACAGAATTTTGGTTGAGTATTAAATGACTTCATGAATGAGAAGAGCTTAGAATATTCATTGGTACATAATTAGAACTCAATGAGCATTATTATTCCCATTCAAAATACAAAACACTGATGGCTCTTATCCTCATACATGATGCAGAAATTGCCTCTACAGAATTGCTAACACATTCCCGTGGCTCCTTCTTGGGTGACTGGAGTAAGTAGGTTTCACCACTTCCTGAGGGAATCATGAGCTCTAACAATCAAATGTTCTTATTTTTATCAAGGTCAATCTAGTTATTGACTCCATTTTATTACTAATCCCCTCATTAGTCCTAAATATAGCCTTGAGATTCCAGATAACAACTCAAATTAAGAACTCTCGGGCCAGGCGTGGTGGCGCACACCTGTAATCCAAGCGACTTGGGAAGCTGAGTCAGGAGGATCGCGAGTTCAAAGCCATCCTCAGCAACTTAGCGAGGCCCTAAGCAACTCAGTGAGACCCTGTCTCTAAATAAAATACAAAATAGGGCTGGGGATCTGGCTCAGTGGCCAAGTGTCCCTGAGTTCAATCCCTGGTTCAAAAAAAAAAAAAAAAAAAAAAACTCTCAGTACTTTTAAGACAGTTCTTGTGTATTTCCTGAGTTTACTAGCATTAAAGAAAACCTTGCACCAAGATGCTATACTAAATGCTTCACATGGTGATATCATCTGATTTGCAAAAGATCTATGAATACAGACTGTTTAGTAAATCTAGTTTATAAACTTCCCAAGGACAGTGTTTATACATTTACCATAATATACCCAACACCTAATTTTTATATGACTAGATAAAATTTCAAAAATATCAAGAGCATCAAGTTAATGAATAAATCCTTTCTTTAAAACTTAAGAACAATGAGGTTTAGTGAAGACAGATGTTGTCCATCTTTCCAGATGTTGTCCAATTCCTTTTAGATAACTAGAAATGGTGGAGTTATGACTAAAAAGAGCACAAATTGACCCCAGAACTTAAGCTCTTACACAATACTGCACTGTGCTCCCTAAGCAGCATCACAATCCCTACTGCAATAGCAGTTCATCTGAACAGATTTCTAGCTCTCTTTATTCATTTACGAAAAAATAAGTATGAGCTCTGTCACCTAGTCTTTTCAGGTCATGGGCACTATATCCAGAATGATAAAGAACCCAAAAGGCAAGGGAGCTGTCAGTGGTCTAAAATGCCATTTTGTACAGTCAGTTTAGAAAAGGGAATAAACAATGTTTCGTTAAAAATCTTGAATCAAAGTAGGTTACTTTCTAATGTTTGGCATAGTGAAAAGGGCAAATGCTGGACAACGGCAATGCAATTGATGATCACAGTTATGTTGACCCTTAAGATTGAACATAATAGAGGTCTCCAGTTCTCCATTCATCAAAATACACCTGGCCTTTTAGAATTAGCCATGTTTGGAGACAAAGCAATCATAGTCAAAGAATCAGGAACAGCTCAGCTTCTTCTGCTGTCTTAAGATACCCATGAATCCTCATCCTAGTGCTTAAAGATGCTAAGATTCTTTCTTCTGGAATCTTGAATGAACGGTTTCCAACAGAGAACCTATTTTTAAAACTGTTTTCAGTCATTTATTAGTTCTGATATCTTGGACAAGTTATTTTACTTCTCTAAGGCCCAGTTTCATCCTCTATAAAATGGAGAAGATGGGAATAGACACATCCAGTTTATGTTAATCAAATGACATAATGTATATGAACACACTAAGAATTATATGTGCACCATTTCAATGTAAAGTGAAATTAATTTGGATCATATTATATAATTATCTTTCATGAGAGATTCTTTCCCATGACTCATTGAGTCTTTTAAACTTGTTCTAGGGTCCTGTTCATAGAAATGGCTATTTCTTAATAGAGATGACACCTCTAGCCTGGGTATAATACAAGACTTAAATTGGAGAGGCTGATCACAGCAGGTCACTTCTCTTGCCTTCACCATAATTCCTTTAGTCACTTTCAGCAGCATGGAAACAATAATCCCTTTTGATCCTATCACTTTGATTTTCTTCTTTAACTGAGAACCTATGTCCAGAAAATCCTGGAATCTTTTCATATCAAAGATGACTAGTCTGCTTTGGTTTTGTTTCAATATTTTTCTCTCTCTGTTAATAAGTCACTGAATCACATAATCTCATGATTAGGCATTGACCATAAGACTCATCTGTCCTAATTCCTTTTAGATAATGAAACTTCCTCTGAGGTCTGTGAAAGATGATCATCACCTAATCTCTACTTTGATGCAAAAATTTTCTTGTCAAAAATCCATCACATTATTGAGCTGTTCATGTCAATAGAATGTTTTTATTGAGTAAAAATCAATATTGATTCAATTCATCATCTATGACTAACACAAGATTTTAAAAGTTTTAAAATGTTTGGTTAACTTGTCCAGTCAATATTTATTGAGAACACAGCCTGGTATCATTTACTAGACTGATCCTTCATTGTGATGATCAACTTCTCAGTCAAGGCCTTTTTTCCTGTTGTCTTCAAAGAAGAGCAATCATAATAATCCCATTCTTTCTGAGTGAGTTGAACTTGGTCATTATTTTGATGCAGGGTCTGAAGAAAAGCCTATGTAAGCTGGCACAGGGAAAGAGCTGAAATAAAAAATTCCCCAAAATAAATGTTTTTGACTTTATTTCATAGGCAAAATATACTTGCTTCAGAAAAAAATCAGTCATTTTTACAACATGGTATAGAATTACTTACCTTATGTAATCTAAAAGTTAAGTTGAATTTTTTCTATCTCAAAATCAAAAGCTCTTCTATATCTTTTAATATGTAAATGATATGATTTAGAATCACTTATCCACAATCATCAAAAATAATTATAGTTGTGCTTTGTAGCTAATAATTAACACTTCTTAACATCAAAGCTGGTTTTATTAAAAAGAATTTTAGATTCAAAATATAATTAACAGGAAAGAATAGAGCGAGTAGCCAAATGCCAATGGCTTTAAGAGTCAGATGGAATTCTGTTGGATCCTACCTTGGTCACTATGTGACTTGGAAAGTCACTTTAAAATCCTCACTTATACAATAAGAATAATTATAATCCCTAATTAACATTGAATTACTCTGAGCTTAAATACTATAATTCTTGCAAAGAACTCAGTATAGTCCTTTGTGCATAACAACAATTGTAGAATGGCTAGCTGATATTATTACAAAATGGTCTTACAAATCTTTACTCACTCATCAGGGAATGAAAAAACATAATTTAGCCATTTCATTTTGATCCATTGTGAAAAGTACTTATATATTTTTGAGAATTCTAATACATGGTAATAAACAATTTTCAAGGAGCGGTCAAGCTATCTAACACCCTTAGTTCTCTTTGAGACTGGGATCATAAGTAAGAAAGTACATACACTAGCATACATGGGCTCATAAGTAAGAAAGTACATACACTAGCATACATGGACTTCGAAGTCACAGGACTGGATTCAAGTAATATGTTTGTCAATTACTAACTATATAATCATGGAGTATCAACGTTTTTCTTTTTTCATTTCCTTTCCTATAGGAGAAATTCATGATACCTACTTCACAGGATTGCAGGGTTGAAAGGTAAACCACATGTAGAATCCCAGGTGGCTCTTGGCAGCCAGCCAGTGTTGAGTAAACGTCAGCTATTACCAGTTTGCTTTCTTAAGAATCATGCAGGCTCTGAAAAGGGTGTCAGAGGAGTATTTCCGAGATGACTAGGTAAGCTGGTTTTGAGGACTATGTAAGAATTTTTTTCTAAGCAAACAATAAAAACCACTGTATCCTAGGCATTTGAAATACATGATATTCATTTTGGAGCAGAATTTGACTAGGACTCAAGCAAACTGCATTTAGTTGAGGGTAGTGAGTACAGGTTGGCTTGTGGGACTGGAGGGCTCTCCCAGAGCTAAGAAAGCTCTGAGGGGGGATGGGGCAGTGAGAATCCCTCAGGCTCCACCTTACAGGTACAGTATCTTAGGAAGGTAGTTGCTAAGCAAGTCTGTGCTTCAGAAAAATCACTCTCCAGACAGAAATAGTAAAAGTAATTATAGCCAATACAATGCCAACTACTGTTCTTTGTACTTTATACACATAAAATAATTTAGTGTTCAAAACAACTATTTAGGATAGGATGTACAGGCAGAAAAAAACCACAGCAAGGTTAATTTGCCCAACTCCAAAGAAGTAAGATTTGAACTCAGAAAGTCTAGCAGCAGCCCCTATTTTTAAACACAACACCATACTGCTCCTGCTTAGCTGTGAGGGGAACAGATACTGAGAAATTAAAAAAAAAAAAAAAAAAAAAAAAAGCAGAAAAGGAGAGGATTCACGAATAGGATGATAAAGTGGGCCATGGAGACAAATTGTCTCCAGACAAATCACTGGAGACAAATTTCAGGAACAGAACTGAAAAAAGGAGTAGGAAAATTATCTCACATGGATAATGAGCAAGACATCAATTATTTAGGACACTGTGAAAGGATTTGGTTTGGACAAATGATTACATGGTGATATTGTTACTTCTCAGTGTTGGTCTTTTATAAAAGTAAACACAGAATTTGTTTGCTTCAATGTTTCCAATCTTTTGTTCTTAATACTTAAAGCTACCTTTCATTTTCTGAGATTTGTTTTCATTCTGTCTCTACTATTGTCCATGCTTGTCCTCGGCCAGCATTGTGTCTCATCATTCCAACACTTACCTCAGTGCCTGAAAAATAGTAGGAGCACAACACGTGGTTGAAAAAAATAAATGCAAGAAGCATGTCAAGAGGAAGATAGGGAGTTAAACTTTGGGCAATCAAATGATAAAGGTTGTGTTAGTCAGCTTTTCATCACTGTGACTGAAATATATGACAAGAACAATTTAGAAGAGAAGAGGTTTCTTTTATGCTCACAGTTTCAGAGGTCTCAGTCCATAGTCTGATGACTCCATTGCTCTGAGTCTGAGATGAGGCAGAATATCATAGCGGAAGTACCAGGTGGAGGAAAGCTTCTCAGCTCATGGTAGCCAGGAAGGAGAGGAGAGAGAGAGAAAGAAAGAAGAAAGAGAGAGAGAGAGAGAGAGAGAGAGAGAGAGAGAGAGAGAAAGAAATCAGGAACAAGATAAGATATAATTCCTTATGGCATGCCCCAGTGACCTACTTTCTCCAGTCATGCCCACCTGTCTATAGCTACCATCCAATTGTTTATTTAAATTATTAATCCATCAAATTAATTAATCCACCAAGGAGATTACAGCTTTCATAATCTAATAATTTTCCCTCTCAACATTCCTGCATTAACACATGAGCTTTTCCAAGGGGACATTAAAGATCCAAGCCACAAAACAAAGGCAATACAGAGTATTATGGTGGAGCAATTACTTAGAAATTCAGAATAGAAACTCCAGGCTAGTAAACACTAGTGATGCATATCTTATAGTCATCTTGGTGCATAAAGCCAAAACTAAACATAAAAACTAACATTTAGCCTTTAGTATTTATACTAGACCACTCTAAGTACAAAACATGCTTAATTGCTTTTATTATTCCTCACTAAAAATACACGATGTAGGTGTGAGTATAAACACATTTTACAAAGAACAACAAACAGCTTTAAGGAGTTGAGTAATTCAGTAGCCTTACCTCATTCACTTATCTCATAGGAGATAGATAAGGGACAGATTTTTAAATTTAAAGTCTGCCATAGTTAATTGAAAAACCAAATTCATAACAATTCATATCCCTTATTTTAAAATATTTTCTTATAATAAGCTGCCACAGGGAGAAGAATGGTTATATGTCAAAGTCTGAACTTGTAAGTAAAACTTATTCCAAAAATTAATATTTTTGTTCCAAAGTTAAACATATAAACTGCTTATTTTCTATATTTATATTTTATAAATAATCTTCATCTGAGAGTTTTTTGTAAGCTAATATGTCATACATTTGATCTAAGGAATAGTATTTAAATAGGATTTTCAGAGGAATTATGTTATTTTTCTCACAACATAAGCTCATTGCTAATATGAGCCAGAGAATCAAAACATATTTCATTTTCAAATCCATTGCTTAAATTTTCTCCCCAGGAAGCCCACCAAGTTGTTACCAAGCCATATTGAAAACCTCTAGTAACAGGAAACTTTCAGTTTGCATAACACATCCCTGAATAGCCCCAACAGCTGGAAAAAGTTCAGATTTTTTGTTCTGTATTATTAAAAATTGACAGATGGCTTAAGTGTTTTGCTAAACCTAAGACAGTTTTGTTTTTTTAGAAGCCTCAGAGGAGGACTAAAATAATCTAATAGTTTTAAAGTGATCATCTTAAAAGATGCTTTAGGACTATATCAAGCAACAAAATTAAAATCAAAACCTCAGAAGAGCATATCAATTATTTTAATTACTTCAGATATGTATTATTCATGAAGAAAAATATGCATAAAGTATATCTGGCAGTTTAGTCAGGTCCCCTCCACCCTCTAGCCTCATCCTACTGCCAAAAGAATTATAATCCAGAATAAATGAAGTTTCTAAAGTATTTTGACTATGTTGAACACCAAAAATTAATACAGTTATGACTGAAGTGATATTAATTGAATATGGTGAATTTTGAAAGATAATTTTCTTTAGTACATTACATCAGTCAAGAAGGTATTCCTGGGATATTCTTTGGCTACAGTTCTTCCCTTTAAATTTGTTGAGGAGTGGGGAGAAGTTTTCTGAAACATAGTGGTCAAGTGTGAAGTGAACAAATGCTTACATTTGTTGCATGCCTTTATTTTCTCTCCATGAAGCAAATGCTATTTTGAATGTTTGCAGTTGGGAAGGTGAAATAACTTACAGGGCATTAAGCACAAGAGTCAATTGCCAGGAAAGGAATGCCTTCTTTAGTACCACTATATATTTCATTGCTTTTTAAGTAATATGGACTTAATGGAATTTTTTTCTGAACATTTTAGTATGGAAATTGAATCTTTTAGGCTTACTTTAATCATAATTAATGGCTAATAAAACATTATAAAGTTTCTGCTAGAAATTTCTCTTTTGGGCAATTGTGCGAATCAGCAGCTCAAAGGCATGTTTTTTTTTCCTAACCTTGCCCAGGGAAATAAACTCTATGGTCTACTTTGTTCACATAGATTCTTTACAGAAACCTGGAAACAGAGGTGAAGTCTTCCTACATAAGAAGATTGCATCCTTGACTACTGATAATGAGAAAATGTACTTTTACCAGGACATACTGACATCCCTGAAGTATGGCACTGAGAAATGTCCTGGATTGGGACTCTGTTTCCATTCTCCCAAATGATTGCTCTGAAGTTTCTAGGAAGAGAAACAAGATAATGCTGTGCATCTTACAATGGATCATTTGCTGTCCTTCTATTACTGTTTAAAAATTTGATCACTAAGACCAGTCTGAAATTTGTCTTATGCCCCATCTAATTACATGATCTTTAGATATCACACAGAGTGCAATGAGAAAGGGTCATTCATGAAACTTTCATGTATCATTTATTAAGTAAAAATTTATTGAGGCCCAGTGCAATGGTACAAGCCGGTAATCCAAGCAGTTTAAAAGGCAGGAGGATCACAAATTCAAAGTCAGCCTCAGCAATTTAGTGAGGCCCTAAGCAACTTAGCAAGACCCTGTCTCAAAAAAAAAAAAAAAATGGGGACTGAGAATGTGGCTCAGTGGTTACATGCCTCTGGTTCCTGGGTTCAATTCCTAGTACCAAAAAAAAAAAAAAAGGTATTGAATTCCTAGATGCATAGTTTGGTGATGAGCTCTGGGGAGCCAGCAATGAATAGGCACCATCCCTGTTCTTACTACGTTTTCTTTGTAGTTGTAAATACAGGATGTATTTGGGTAGGCATGATGAGGGGATAGAGTCTTGCGTTTTGATAGCCAACAATAATTGAGTTCAAACAGTATTTTCATATGCTATTTTCTACTTGAATTTCTCAAGTAGACATGCTTTGAGACTTGAAAGATGTGTGAGAAGTGGTTCCTGACTTGACAGAACTTGCATTTGGGCTTGGGTGTGGCAGGAAATTGAATAGTCAAGATGGAATCTCTCCTTTGAATGTTATGCAAGTACAGGGGCCTGACAATACTGGGTAGAAGTTTTAGTTTGCTTTTCTGTCACTGTGACCAAAATATCCTATAAGAACAACTTAGAGGAGGAAAAGTTTATTTGGGGCTCACAGTTTCAGAGGTCTTAGTCCAAAGATGGCTGACTCCACTGCTCTGGACCCCATATGAGGCAGTACATCATGGGGACAGTGCCCAGTGGAGAAAAGCTGCTCACCTCATGACAGGGTCATGAAGCAGAGAAAGAGAGAAAGGGGCTCCACCAAGAACAACCCTTCCAGAGCACACCCCCAGTGACCTACCTCCTCCAACCATATGCTGTAGGCCTACAGTTACCACCAAGTCAGTCCATTCAAACTAGGATAGACTGATCAGGTTACAGCTATCATAACCTAATTGCTTTGCTTCTGAATATTCCTGAATTAACAGGAGTTTTTGGGGAGACACCTCAGATCCAAACCATAACAGTAACCTTACTTGTTTCCAGTCACTACCTTTGGTACCTCAGCACCATGAGAAGGGCACTTGCTCCTGGTTTGTTAGTCTGGCCTTTGCATTTATCTACAGTGTAGACCCCCCTTCCACCACTGTCTTTACCAGGCAACTGTAGCCCCTGACTACCCAAGGGATTCTGAGATACTCTCACCACACAGATGGCTGAGCATACTGTTCAGAAGTAAGTCATTTTAAAAATGCATTTATATAGAATTTGCATAGAATCACAGGATCCCAGGGCTTGAAACATGTTCTTCTCCTTTTACTTTCCATTCATTGAGGAACCTTGCTCCATTTCTCAAAGAGATTATAGTCAACTTTGGCTTCTATCTCTGTAGCCCTAAAGATGAGGAGTTCAAGCCTCCAAAATGCAGTCTGTTTTATCAGTGGACATCTTGAGTGTTCAAATTTTAAATGAATGAATTATTTGTTCACTTAATCTTTTAACAACTTTCATGCACAGTATGCCAGGCACTGGGCTGAAAGCCCAAAATGCAATGATAGTCCTCATCCTCAATGAATTCTTTATGTTGAGCCAAAATGCTAAATAATGTCATGGTTAAGTTGGCATGAAGTTCTGGAGCAAGATTGCCTAGGTTTGAATTCAGCGATACTACCTATTATCACATTGAGGGAATTTCCTGTTTTTACTTCATTTTTTTCATCTCTGAAATGGAGATACCAATAGTACTTACTAGCAGTTGCTATGAGGAAGAATGTAAATGTAAATGTTAGTTATTATTTGTTCCATCCTCTCTTTGGAGCTACAGATATAAGGTTCTTATTCTACCTGAAAACCTTGAGGAATTCAAATACACTCATGTCTTCCCAAATCTTTAACATAGTAAATTATCCCATTTCTTTTGACCATTCATAAGGCTTACTATCCCAATTTTCAACCATCTTTGTGTCCCTACAGTGTCCCAGTACAAGTGTGGCATCCAGAACTTAACACATTACTCCAAATATTGTCTGAATGGAGGGAGTTTTCCTCAATGGTCTGGACATTATGCCTTAAAATCTGAGAAGACTTTTCCATTCTTCCAGGAAAACTGTTTATTTCGCAGGTGGTAATCGAAAGCCCTGAAATGGGGCAGGACTTAGTTATGTTGTTAAGAATTGGTAAACACAGAATGAGACTCTTGACTCACTTTTCTTTAACCCATGGTTTTATGAAATAGTTGTCTGTTTTAAGATAGTTGTCTCTATTATTCTGAGCCTAAAAGTCCCTGGGAAATCTGAGAACAGACCTTAATCTTTCAAAGACTTATTTCCCTAAGGGGACTGGTTTTCTCATAATTTTTTGATAACAATATGAACTGAGCCTTACTGTATCTGGTCATAACACCAGCTTCAGTATAAAAATCACTGGTTTTATATAATCTCCAGGCCCCCGCTTGTTATGCAAGCTAGGAATTATAACAGAAATAGCACATAATTGTCTTGAGTTTCCATGAGTACTTCCAGTTATTTCTTTAATGCTTTATGTTAAATATGAGATATGAAGTGCTATACCTAGGGAGGTAGGAATGGGCATGTGATAAGAAGGGATAAAGACATGACTCTACCAAGACATTAATCACCTTTACAAAATAAGGGAGGAAAGGATCCAGAAAATGAGGCCTGAAAAATTAGAAAATTGTGGGTTCCCTGTTCTATCAGTTCTCTACCTTGAATGTACCCTAAATCAGAGTATTAATGTTGGGGAATGAAGGGATAGAAAGTAACCATGGAGATTTTGAAAGATGTGCCCTAAATTAATCATTCTACATCAATCGTTTTTATATTTGTTTCCTCTTGATAATTAAAAAGCAGGATGCACTTCTATGGGAATGGAGTAATAATCAAACAAAACAACATTAAATTGTGCTATCATTCCATGGTTCTACAGCCTGGTAAGAATGAAGTATCTTCTCCTGCAAGTTTTCTTGGCCTTGAATGCTTTGGTGACTTTGCCTTTGGCGTCACATGTCAATAGATCATTTGAAAAGTGACTTCATAATGAGGTCTGAGGCTCTCATAATGGGGCCATAGCTCTTGGTTCATCAGAAGAACCTAGCCTTAAGAGCACTGGCTGGTAAACTCCTGACCAAAGGGAACTCAAGTAGATGAATTACATTGCTCTTTGTGGAAAAGATGAAAATGTTCTTCCTGGCCATCTTAGCTACTGGCTACTTCTCATGTAAGGATTTGTCAGTCTTGGGGAAGGAATGAACAGTTGAATAATAATTGCTGTTTAAGTGTAGGCATCTTTTAGACACTGAGTCACTTCTTAGAGATGAAGAACTCACTATCTCAACTAGAATGAACATCAGTGGTCAAGTCCCTTTTTTAATATTTCAAGAGGTCTCCCATAAAGACAGTTTCAGATGAGATATTTTAAGAGATGACCCATGAGGTCTGCCATCAATATCTAACAAATCATGTGGACTTCTGTATTAATGATAAATTTTGACTCCCTTTCCTCTTCTTCCTAATTCGTTCCCCTTAACTCGCACTGTGTGTGTTTGTGTATATTCACACAAATACATTATGTGCAAAGTAGTGTCAGTTTTTGATATGGCTTACTACCAAAACACCACCAGATGTAATCAGATATCAACAGAGGGTTCAGCTCTTCCTACCTCACTCCAGCACAGTGACGGCAAGATAGGAGCCCATGATGTCAAACTGAATCTGCCAGCTGCATGATGCAGGTGAAGGGAGAGGCAAGGATAAAACTCTGCTGTAGTGGCCAAAAGAAGACAAAGATGTTGGTTGAGTAGAATATCAAATATGAAGGTGAAATTAAGTACTAATAGTTAGCAGATGTTGACACAGAGGCTCCAGACAAAAGAAGAGGCTTCCCTATACACAGGTAGAGTTCAGAAAAAGATATATTCAAGATAAGCAACAATCAGATATGAAAGCAGGCATCTAGGATTTCTATCACCTGGTATCCAGGAGGACTATGAAGAATGAGACTTTTCTCCAAAGTAGACACCTGCACAATGCCTGGGCAGCCTATCAATGGATGGTACTGCTGAGGCCCAGAGAAAGAAGCTTGAGTTAAGTCCCTCCTGCCTAAGGCCAGTGTTAAACCTTGGAAGAGGAAAAGTTTTATGTTCCCAAATAGCGCATTAAGGATCTCAGGCATGAAGAGAGGAGGGAAACAATTTTGGGAATCAGACATGACCAGATTAACCTTGTGTGAAGAAGACATGTATTTTTCTATGGCTTTCATGGTTATTAATTTATATGAGATTACTTAATTAGTTATTCACATTTCCATTCTGCATTCTTTTATTTGATCCTTTTTTTTTTAATTTCAGATGTTTTTGGTGATATGCCATTTAAGGTAAGTTTGCTGCTTTCTGTGTAAGAATACTTTCCCAAGTCTTAGTCTTGTATAATTTCTGTTAGTTCAAACCATATTAAACTGTATGAAACTGCCAATATTTGATCATTTTCAATCTACATAGTGGCAATTTCATATGGTTCAACCTAAATATCCCATAATCAACCCTGAGGAGAACCAGGAATCATCTCTGACTCTTCCTGCTCTCGCAGGCTTTTATATAGCAGAGGCAATTAAAGATCCTACTCTTTTCTTTTTTAATGTTTTTTCCTCCCTCCAACTTCATATTGTTGCAACAGTCATTTAATGGTTTCCTTGTTCTTAATCTTATTCAGGGTTTGACCAACAAGGTCCACTTACTTTGAAAAACAGTGTTTTCTTGGAAGGCATACATGCTTCTTGTTCACATGTCATCTATGGTGGCTCTCAGGTAGAACAACAAAGATGAGCAGTTGCATCAAAGGCTGAAGGGCCTAAAATCATGACATATTTATATCTGGCTTTTAACAGAACATGTTTGGCACCTCTGCTCTAATCTTGAGAATGAACTTTCTAAAATGGAAATCTACACAAGACCTTTCCCTGTTGAAAACATGGACTCCCACTGCCCTCCCACAAACCTTACACAAGGTTTGCAATATCCTTAAACAGCTTTTTTCTCCCTGTAAGAACTCCCTTCCTCCACTCTACATTATAGTTAATTTAGTCTGTTTTGGGGTCCATGATATTTGAATGGTTTTGTGTATGTAATGCATATAGTTAAATACCTTTCTTTCTATGCTCATATCCAATTCAAAAATCATTTGCATGCTTTAAGAGCCTGATAAAGTACCTTTTTTCTTTTTATAAAACCCTCTCACACCTACCATGTAGATTTTTTTACATAAAGAGAAGATAGGAGACCTAAACAGTCTTTTCCCAAAGAATGGTTTGAATACCTTCTAATAGTATTAATGCTTATTTTACTTACTATGCCAAGGAATCTCTTTTATTTTAATAATTACAATTTTTTCTTTAATGTTCTAGAAAATATAATTTTGATATCAAATGTATTACTGATATTCGTATTTAAGACAAATCTAAAGTTTTTACTCAAGTTGATAAAAATAAGTCAAATTAAAGAAAAATATTTTCAAAGAAAATGAACACATGAACTTAAAGGGAGTCATGTACCAGCTGGCCAAAGTGTGTGTAACAGTGCTGTAGTGGGAACCACTGATGACTTACAGAAAAGGAAATAGCCTGCTACACTGTATGTATGAACATACTGTGATCTGAACCCTGGGAGTAGGAGACTTGGCAATGCACACCAAATCTGCCTATTATATAATGCCAATGAACTTTCCAAGTCTCCTCTCACCTCAAGACAAATTATTCTAATTTTCAATATCTTCTAAGATCAGCCTAATCCAACTTTGGCAGTATGGAGGAAAGCAAAATAAAACAGGGAGATATTAGAAAAATGTAAATCTGGTAGTTTCTTCCCTTTTTTATTCTAGAACCCCAAACCCAGAGAACAGAACAACAGTGGGGCAAGAGTGGAACCACACATTGTGTCCTGTTCCAGACACCACAGTTCAAGGGGGTCTTTGTGGAACTAGAATGATGACAGAGGCACCTGGACAATGCTGTGGTCCCCACAGACTGTGATCACTGCCACCTGTATTACTTCCAAGAGGTTGTAGACAAGAAATCCACAGTCAAGTATCTGGGCCCCTTGACACCCTCCAAGATGGTATTCCCACAGGCACTGATTGCTAAATTTAAGATAACAAAGTTTGGATATTAAACTTAATATCCGAATTAAAAGAAGACAACCTACCATCATCCCCAGTGAGCACAAAATTAAATACCCAAGCACTTATATTAGAAGTCACTAAGAGATGCAGAATAGAGGATTTGACCTGTGAGTTTTGTTTTAGGACATTGTGTGCAATTATTATCAAAAGAAGAGTGTACAGCGGAAACACATCTGCTCCATAAGAGTCAGCCCATTGTGCGCCTCTAATAATGTTACATATCCTAATTCCTGTGTGTTTTGCTTCGCCAACATGTAAGTGAAAATATGAAACCAAAACCTTCTCTTGGGAAGTCTAATGTGTTCTCTTGGGTCTAATTAGAAGTCTAATTTGTTCTTTTGAGAGTCTATTGTGTAACTGACTATTAAGAGCTAACTGATATTTACTATTTTGGAAAATGTGTGCGAATTCTTTCAAGATGTGATTCTTTAAACTAACAATTTATGATATTGGGGTTGCTGATCCACTGGCTGAGGGAAGTCGGGGTGACAGGGAGTAAACAATTGGGATTCTGAGTTTCAACTACAAATTCAGATAAGAAGCCTCCCTTAACAGATTTGAATGTGGGTTTCCATATGTAATTGAGTGTCAAAAAAAGCAGTTCTGTTTCAAGAATGTGTGAAAACCACAGCTCTAAGAAGCATTACCTGTTCAAAACAAGTCTTACCATTCAAAGTCAAAAGACCTTCGTTTGAATCCTGCCCCTGTAGTTCAGTGATATTGTTAAGTCTCATAACCCCTCCAAGTGTCAAGTTCTTATCTGCAAACCTGAGGTTATATTTCTGCTTGACTTGCTACATATGCTTCATCCACACTGACTCTTCTTTTTTGATATTTTTAAACATATGAAGCTCTTTCATGTTCCAAAAGTTTTGGGCAAGCTGTCCTTTTCTACAAGACTGCCATTCCTGTGTTCTTCACAGGGCCAGTACTCCTTCATCGTTTGGATTTCTGCCTAATTTTATCCTTCTGCAGGATGTTTGACCTGATCTATCTACAACAAATTCACCTCCATGTTTTCCACATTAATCCTCCTTTCCTTCATTTATAATATTTATAATTCTCAAATATTCTAATTTTCTTTTCAATTCTGTCCTCTTGCCCTATACAAGCTCCATGAAGTTAGAAGTTAGGTATCTGCTGTTTTTCTAGCATTTAACACACTGTGTGTATCAAGTAGGTCCCCAGTAAATGCTTGTTGAATAAGTGAATACATCAGATGGTTCTCAGAATAAATATAATAATGGGCATTAAATGCATTTGTAAACTTAAAGCCCCATTTGTAGCTAATTTAAAAATTGCATCACTGTTGTTTTAGCTCAGTCTCTCAGAATGGAAAGTGTGGTTAAGAGTGAAGACTCTAACATCTAGGAATGGATTGAAATTACAGATCTTTTGCTTAAACTATACGATTTAGGACCGACAATTTCACCTCAGCAACTACATCAGAGGTCAGCCATATGGATTGAAAACATAATGCATAAAAAAAGCTCACCATGCTGGTGGTCACAAAGCAGACCCTTAGTAAATAATAGCCTGAGTGACCTTGTGTTGCTACCAACTAGAGTACCAACCATCCTAACTTTCTTGGGACTGAGGATTTTCCTGGGATATAGGACATTGAGTACTAAAGTAAGACAATCAGGCAAAACAGAATGCTTGGTTACCCTACTGTCATTGTGCCTTTATGTTCATACCCTCCAGTGTTCCTTCCATATTTACTGAGTCTTTCACTCAGGCCAGATAGCCTCTACCATAAAATTATCCTCAACCACTACAACAGTGTCTTCCAGATGATCTCAAGACTTCATCTCACAGGAGTTCTAGGTCGTGGTCATGATGATTCCATGGCACACACAGGGATTCCTTGGGATGCAGAGATTGCCATTCCTACTAAATTATAAGTTTTCCACTTTCATCCTTTCTTTAAATATACTGTCTACCCAGGGTAGATTCTTTAGGAACTCAGGGTTTTAAGTAAATAAAAACCTCTCACTGTTAAGATTTATCCTTAGATAAATCCTTTTAAGAGCAGGGTCAATATAAATTCATTTTTTTAAAGTATACAACTCTGTAGTCTTTAATATATTCAGAATTGTGCAACTGTTGCTACTATTTAATTTCTGAATACTTTTCATCAAAAGGAAGCTATACTCCCCTACTCTTGGACCCCAGCATCTATAAACCACTAGTGTACCTTCTGTCTTTATAGATTTTCCTATTCAGGACAATTTTCATAAATTGAATCATATAATATAGGCCTTTTTTCTGGCCTTTTTGCTTAGTGTGGGTTTCCAAGATTCATTTGTGTAGAAGAACACATCAGTTATTTGTTATGGCTGAAAAATATTCCTTTTATAGATAGAAACATTTTGTTTGTCCTTTATCTGTTAATGGACTTTGAGTTAGTTGTTTCTGCTTTTGGTAGTATGAATAACGTTGCCAAGACTTGCACAGATAAGGCTTTGTGTAGACAAATGTTATCATTTATATCTTGTAATAAACCTGAGTAGAATTACTGGGACATACATGAAGTCCACATTTATCACTTTAAGGAACCGCCAAACTGTTTTCCAAAGTATCTGCGATGTTTTATAGTCCCATTAGCAATATTTGAGGGTTCCAGTTTTTGGGGAGGGGTACTGGGGATTGAACTCAGGGGCACTTGACCACTGAGCCACATCCCCAACCTTATGCTTTGTATTTTATTTAGATACAGGGTCTCATTGCATTGCTTAGCACCTCACTTTTGCTGAGGTTGGCTTTGAATTCATGATCCTCCTGCCTTAGCCTCCCCAGCTGCTGGGATTACAGGCATGTGCCACCATGCCTGGTGAGGGTTCCAATTGATCCACATTCTTACCAACACTTATTAATATACATCTTTTTAATGACAACCATCCTATGTTATGAAGTGGTATATGGTTATGATTTGTGTTTCCCTAGTGACTAATGATGTTCGCTATATTTCCATGGACTTACTAGACATTTACTTATCTTTGGAAAAATGCTCATTTTTAAATTCTGGGCTCACTTTCTAATCAGATAATTTTTCTTTTTTACTGTTAAGTTGTAAGAGTTCTTAAGACTGGATATAAGTTCCACATCAGATGTTGGTTTTCAAGTATTTTTCACATTCTAGTGGTTGTCTTTCATTTTACACATTCTTGGAAGCATAGAAGTTTTTGGGTTTTTTTGTTTGTTTAAGAAAGTACAATTTATATTGTTGGGTGTGCTTTGGTATCATATACAAGAAATCACTGTTTTGTCCAAGGTTATAAAGATTTTCTCCTATATTTTTATTCAAGAATTTACCGTTTTAGCTCTTACATTTAGATCTTTGATTCATTTTGAGGTTGGGGGGGTGCTCTTTTTCTTGTTGTCATCTATGGAGTGAGGGAAGTAAATCTAATTCCATTACTTGGCTTGTAGATACCCAGTTTCCCAGAAACATGAGCTGAAAAACATTATTCTTTTTCCCAATTATCTTAGTACCTTTGTTGAAAATCAATTGAGTATAAATATGAAGGTTGATTTACAAGTTTTCAATTCCATTAATCTATACTTTTTTCCTTAGGCCATCACCGCACTTTCTGATCACTCCAGCCTTTTACTGTTAAGTTTTGAAGCAGAAAGTATGATTTCTTCAATTTTGCTCTTTTTGAAATTGTTTGACTATTCCATAAGAGTGGAATAAAGGGAAGTATATCTTTCTCAAATAAAATCTTCTCCTTTTGCCATCATGGTGCTGTCATTTAAATACTCTTGCCCATGATGCTCCTTGATATTTAGTATGCTTTTGCCCCACTGCCCATCTTCATTTAATCTCAAGTCAATTGAGAGATCCACTCTGCTTCTTAGGACCCCACCATTCCAGAGAGTTCACACATAAGAATTACTTGACACTCCACCTTTCACACTTACCTCCTTTAATTTGAAGATGCTTTCTTCAGATTATCAAACATTCCAAATCTGGATCCAGGTTACAGGCATGAGAAGGCAAGGGGGTCAAGCATACCTTGACACTAACTGCACATCTGTTCCCCTCCATTTTTCAGGGCCTTGTTTAAGTTCTGCCTGATATCTTGTTTCTACATCTTTGAGTGGTTAGAAGGTTGATCCATCTGAGCACACCAAAGATCTGTTTGTCTTTGTTTTGCTTAATGACTCATCTTTTTTTAATCCATAGATGATTTGTGTGTGTGTGTGTGTGTGTGTGTGTGTGTGTGTCTGGGGATTGAACTCAAGGCCTTGCATATGTTCGGAAGGCACTTTACCACTGACCTACATACCCAGACCCATATATAATTTTTTAAAAATTCCACTGGAGTTTACGCATCAAATTCTCTAAAAATAACCATGACTAATGTTAAGTTTAAAAAGGAAAGATGTCTTATGATGCTCATAGTATGATCAGATTTTTTAAAAAATACATTTATCACATACAAACAGAAATATAAAATATTAAAAAGACTATATGATTGGGAATCTTTTGAAAACTTACAAATACATCTGATTTGAACTTAGTATTTATACCAGGCACGTGGCTTGGTGCTACAAAGGAATTACTAATCTTACCAAGTAGATATTGGTATTATCTCCCATTTTGCAGATAATGAAGCTGAAACTTAGGGAGATTTAGTATCACACCCAAGATGTTATGCTCTAAGGAGAGAAACCAAGAGACAAATGTAGGAATATGACTCTCAGAGTCCACAAGCATAGTCCACACCATTTTTTTGTCTAGTGATTGGATTATATTTGGACAGAATTCTAGGATTTATCAAAAACAATTTCTTGGTCTGAGGCTGCACAGCTCAGGGTAGTC
Source organism: Glaucomys volans (assembly GCA_020662805.1). Lineage (NCBI taxonomy): Eukaryota > Metazoa > Chordata > Mammalia > Rodentia > Sciuridae > Glaucomys > Glaucomys volans. The sequence goes on along the minus strand of JAJEJO010004293.1, from coordinate 827,095 downwards.
CCTGTCTATAATATATGAGGTCCTGGGTTTAATCCTTAGTGCTGTCAAAAAAATGTTTTTCTTATATTTATCCATTTTTCCCATGAGTGTTTAATAAACACCTAGTAAGTTACTAAGTTACAGACACTGTGCTAGGTGTAGAGAAAGTAAAAGCAATTAAAAAGAGAACAAGATACTATTACTGTCAAACTATTACTTCAAATGGTAGATAATTATAAGCCCACGTATTTTTAGAAAGTATTTTTCTAAACAGGACCCTGTGAAACCCATGCTAATATTACCTGATAGGAAGAATTATTTCCTTTTACATATAAAAAGAAAATACTCTAAAGTTACTTGTCTTGCCCAATGTAATATCCGAAGTATTTGTAGAAAAAGAACAATGTGATCATTTTCCAGTAGTTCCTATATTAATGTTGTTCATTTTTTTCAGAGTACCACTTTTGCATGAAATATGGAAGCAAAAGTCCACTGACCGTAACTTTAGTATCAAATGCAGTAATTAGCTTGCTATTGTTTTTATGTTTCTGCTGAAGAAGAGAAACATTTCTCACTTAATCATTTTCCATACTCTTGTGTTTATCTTCTACCTCATTATGGTATTTGTCCTAGTACTAAGTTATACTTTCTGTTTGAAAGTCAGAGCATTTTCATGGTGAGTCTCAAAAGGATCTATCTCAGTAGATACCCCAAATTATAGTCATTTCATGGAAATGATAATTCTTATTCAGAGAAGTGAAAAGATTTTGGGGGGATGCCTCAATAAGCCATTACTTCCTCCTACTTCTTTAGATACTAGCTTACATATTTGCTAAACACTCTAGTAATTTTCCATTATGTTACAAAGCAGAAAGTTTCCCAGGGTAGAAGGGAATAGTGGGGTGAAAGGTGAATCTTTACAGCTAGGCACTATTTTTTAAGTCTGGAGTTTACAAATCAAAGCCTCCTGTCCCTTGAAATCTCTACTATGATACAACTAGGCTAAGAAAAGGAAAGGTTATATTTAATACAAGTGATCTCTAAATAATGTATATCATTTCTCTTAGAGCATTGAATCTCACCCTTACAGTTCAATACAACGGAAAATGCAGAAAGCCCCATCTGTCATGAACATGATGTGTTTTTTCTTCATTCATCAATGAGTGAAAGCATTTGAATTAAACATCATCTTTCCTTAATAAAGGAGAATTCATTATATTTATTTTTTAATCAATAAATTTTATCCTATGGAAAGTTTCTCTTTGGCTTGAAATATATTTAATGAGATGTGTAAGAACTGAATTTGATTCTAGGACTACAAAGTTAGGCCAGTTGGATAATTCAGTCATTTGTGCAGCAAATATTCTTCAAACTCTTATGAGATTCAGAGATTTGCTTGACTCTTCTTGGTCTTATGTATTAATCAAAACAGGCTTATGCACATGTGCAGTTTATAATTTACTGAGGGAACAAGAAAACAAATAATTGTTAAACAATATAATAAAATGTGAGAAAGAAAAGACAACCCATTACATTCAGGTGTTGACCTTGGCATTAGCACAGGTTGGCCTCCTACTTACATCTGGGTCTTGATGATTTCATAGAACATTTACATCTGACAAAGTCATTCTGTGACTATGACGAATCATGATAAAGATACCATTGCACCATCATATCTCAACAGAGGCAAAACACAATCATTATCCACACCATGAAATACCAACCCACCTTATCTATACTAATAAGAATGACTGTTGCCTCTTCACCAATTACATCTTTAGCCTTCAGCTAGTCTCCTTCCTCCTAAACAAGGTTTTTAAATATATCAAGTCACAGGATTGCTCTCACTTGGTGAGGGCATCCAGTGCAAAGTAACACTTCTCTTCCTTAAACCTTTCTCAAAACTAGTGAACAATTCCAAATCCTACATAAGTCCTTTCATACCCTCTTATTGACAAGCCATGTAGCCTCCCAGGGTATGTTCTTTCCTGAGTTGCAATGAATAATAAACTCAACTTGTTCAACTGTCAGTGTGTTCCTAGTGGTCTTGGATAAAGAACATGACAAATGCAACACTTGAAAGTAGCCATGTGTCTTTTTTGTTGTTTGGGTCCTTTTTCCTCACTTCTGTCTCCAGGGGCTTCCCAAATATGAAAATAGACTATCTTGGACTCTCAAATTCAGAGGTAGGGAATAGTTTGTCAACTTATTATTCATTCATTGACTTAAATGGTACCTTGTTCCAAATAATTTAAGAAACTGATATTATTCAGTGGATTCAGAAGACAAATAGGGAGCAGCTCCCAGAGAGAGAACTGTATAAAAAGACAATAACCTGACCAAAGGAACATCTAATGACAATAGAATCCTAAGGTAGGATGAGGGCACCCCAAGTGACACTGATATTTCCTCACAGCTGGGGCTCCCTCTTCTCCTTTCTTAACCTGAGATGATAATTAATACCTGTTGTTAGGTCTCACTTGGCTTGCCATCACTCTTTGCTAAATACTCTTCATTCTCATGCCCATTCTCAATCCCTGTCCCCTATTAATAAAAATTTCAGTATGGTCTCAGAATCTAGAAAAAAAATCCTTATTTTATCCTCGGTCTTAAAGGATTTAAAACACTTGAAACAAACACTCAGATAAATCCATGTCAAGCAATTCTTGTTCCAACCTAATGATTTTTTAATGAAATGATACTATGCTCATAAGGGGGATTTAAATAAACTGGAAGACTTGATATTAACTTACCACAATGTCTAGAGTGGTACTTTTAGCATTAGTGGAACTAAGGCCTTTCCATACACTGGACTGTCCTGCTTAGTGAAGAACTGACCATTCAAAACACCAGTAGTGTTCCTAAGAGAAAAAACTCACCCTCTATGGCAAGAGTCAGTTGTATCCATCTTTCCTGTTTCTCCCCATGCCCACACAAGATGACAGTAATCAGTGATAGTGTACTACAGGGCTGAATGTGGCCTCAAAATCTTTCTCAACATAGAAATTCAGGTACACTTTTCCCTTAGATCTGACATGAAAGAGAAAATGTATTTGTCATTTCTGCCCTGGCTAAGACTAAGGAAGCTTCATGATTCTTGAGATGAAGTCTCCACCCCACATCTTGATATGATTCTCTTTCCTATGCCTATAGCCATGCTTGGCTGTTGGACTGCTCTCCTAATTCTAAGATAGGGGCCTTTTCTAGCATATGAGCTCTGGGAATGGCACCATGTACCATGCCAGTAGGCCTTGTTAATGCCTACCAGCATTTACTATTTCATTGCTTTCTCCTACTACAATGAGTGAGCCACCCCCTCTAGTGGGGAAACCAAGTGTAATATATTGAATTTCTTTGGAACTAGACCCTGGAAGTTCTGGAATTACAATTTCATTTAGAGAGCTTTCCTTCATACATAACCTGGAGTCCATGGTGTTTCCAAAGAAGGAAAAATGCTTGATCAATATTTTGATTTGACTATAGTCTGAATGAATGCCTTGTGGATATTGAATGCCTTATCCAGTATTTAGCTGAGTGTTGACTTCCTTAAGCCTATAGATCCATGTACATGTAAACCCTAGACAGTAGTCATTCACTGCCAACCTTGGGTGCCCTCTGAGCCACAGGAGCTTTACTTCACTTTGCTTTAATATATTTTTATGCTTTGCTTTATGGAGAGAGAGAGAGAGATAGAGATAGAGATAGAGATAGAGAGAGAGAGAGAGAGAGAGAGAGAGAGAGTATTGATTTCCTTTTCACAAAACTAACTAAACTATACTACTTGGAATAAGAGATTCATTTCTGAACCAGTCATTATAACTACAAGCATGCTGAACTGAAATGGGCTGATGGGCTGAATTAAAAGTCCTACAGTATAGTATAGTCCTTAGGCCTGTCTCGGGCTCCCTCCTGTGCTATTTTTCTTCCCTTACTACAATTAATGATTTTGCCTATTTTTATCATAATAAGCTGTGATGCTTCCAGGGGTTGAAACAATTTATATTTTGGTAAAAAAAAAAGCATGGAAATGTCACCCAGAGACCTCGGCCTTCTATGGAACATTCTTTGGTATACAAATAAAAGTACTTGATTTTCTATTCCACAATCCCTGGAAAGTCTGATGTCTCCCCCAGTTTCAGAGGACTCCAGGACACTTATGTTCTCACAGTTACTCTTGCTCTGCATCTCTAATTTTGCAGAGTTCTCCATCAGCCCCTCATTTCACCTGCTGATACTTTTGCCTCACTCCCCACTGTTGGTGCATATTAGAACCCCCCATCCTCCTTCATTCCTTAAGAAAGTTTAAGATTATTTGAAGTAATAAATGTTTTATGAAAGTTTAGGGTGATGGAAGAGGATAATGGCTATCACAATGTGGGAAAACTTTTCAGAATTCTTTCATTTAAACATGATGAAAATCAAAGTGAAACTCAGCTGAGACCAGATAAGATATGTGTGGGCTTATGCAATCAAGAGGATCTAGGGTGGATCTCAATCCAGGCACAGCCATATCCAAAGACTTAAGCATTGTGAGGAATGTTTATTGCTGCTCTGTTTCCGAATTTCATTAAATTCTGGTTTCATCAAGTCCTCTGCAAATTCCATCTATGTGATGAGACATTGGCAGCTACCTTGTCATTCTTGTGTCATTATAGATCACAGTTCAAAAGGAATGAGTTAGGAATAAGACGAAGAGAATTTGGGGGCTCAGTCAAATAGCCTCCCAAACATTATGCAACTGTAGACCTCAGATATGGAAAACAGAATTTTTTTAAGGTAACAAGTGTCTTAAAGTGTCTAGATCAAAAGATCAAATACAAACATAGAAAATGAAAATTCAATCACATCTATGTTTTCATTTCATGAAAAGAAACCGTGTATAAGCCGCGTGCAGTGGTACACACCTCTAATCGCACTAGCCTGGGAGGCTGGGCAGGAGGACCAAAAGTTCAAAGCCAGATCACTTAGTGAGACTCTGTCTCAAAATAGAAAATAGAGTGCTCGCTTCGGCAGCAGATATACTAAAATTGGAACGATACAGAGAAGATTAGCAAGGCCCCTGCTCGAGGATGACACACAAATTCGTGAAGCATTCCATATTTTTATATGTATGGATGAATAGGCAAATTGTGATTCTACTTTGTGTACAACCAGAAAAATGACAGCCGTACTCCATTTGTGTACAATGAACTAAAATAAAAATAATTAATTAATTAAAAAAATGAAAAAGAAGATAGAAAGAGTTGGGGATGTGGCTCAGTAGTAAAGCACCCCTGGGTTCAATCCTTGATACTGAAATAAAAATAATAGGAGGAGGAGGAAGAGGAAGAAGAGGAAGAAGGAGGAGGAGGAGGAGGAGGAGGAAACAATTTATGAATAATTGGCATTTAAAACATTTGCAATATTTTAAGAAACTATAGCATATTAAAGAATCTAGTGGAAGAATGTGATGATTCAAATTTGAAGTTTTTGAGTATTGATTTAAACTTATAATAAAGCTAAAAACATAAGAACTTTATTAAGACCAAATATTACTGGCATTAGAAGAATTCTTTTGCCATATTTGTATGTTTGATTTAATAGAGTCACAAGATTTATTATTTGTGGCAGTCTTATTTGTTTCACAATTAAAGTACTTAAAAGGAAGAATTGAGTGTATTAGATTTATCCATTCATTAATTCTTCCATTCAACAAAACTTTGTGCCTACTCTCACCTCTTTGTTATTAAGATATTGATAACCTCTGTGATTACTAAATTGTCTGTCTCTTCCCTCCAAACCAAAGGTAGGAACACATCCACTTCTCACCATAACTGTTTCCTCGTACTTAGCAGTGCCTGTGCCTAGAGCAAGCCCTCGGAAAATACTTGTCAGATGATGTAAACAGGCACTTCTCAAAAGAGGAAATATAATTGACCATAAATATATGAAAAAATACTCAATATCATTAACAAGTAGGGAAATGCAAATCAAAACAAGACACTGTCTCATCCCAGTTAGAAATTCTATTATCAAAAACTAAAAACAGTACTCACGTTGACAGCACACATACTAAGACTGGAACAATACCGAGAATATTAGCATGGTCTCTGCACAGGATAACAATAACACACAAATTTGTGAAGTCTTTTATATTTAAAAAAGAAAACAAAAGAATGGATGCTGATAAGGATGTGGAGAAAAAGGCACTTTTATATACTGCTGGTGAGAATGTCAATTAGTACAGCCACTATGAGAACAGTATGGAAGTCCCTCAAAAAACTAAAAATAGAACTATGCTATGTGATCCAGCTGTCCCACTTCTGGATGTAAATCCAAAACAAATGAAGTTAGCATTCAAAAAAGATACCTGCACACCCATGTTTGTTACAGCACTATTCACAATATCTAAGATGTGAAATAAGTCTAGATGCCCAACAACAGACGAATGGACAGAGAAAACAACGGTATATATACACAATGGAGTATTATTCATCCATAAAGAAAACGGAAATTCTGTCATTTTAAAAAGGATGGAACTGGAGGATATTACATTAAATGAAAAAGCCAAGTCCAGAAAAATAAGTGACACAAATTCTTTCTTGTATGTGGAAACTAAAAAGAAAAGTTGACCTGAGAACAGAATGGTTATTTCTAGGGACTGGGAGAAGATCCTGGTTGGGGTAGAAGATCAGTTGTCAGATATAATCAATGCATACTGTATATATGTGTGCAAATATCACACTGAATCTCATTAATATGTACAATTTAAGCATTAATAAAAAAGAAAATACTTGCTGAATTATGGAATAAACCATGTGAAGTCAAAATGTAGCCAGCTTATAAAATGTACAACTGTTTCCTCCCTGTTATATTTAGAACTTAAGAACCATCAGATTTTGTCCCAGACTTGGGCTTACTTGGATGGACAAATTATCATCAACATTTTGCTCTTTTTTTTTTTTTTTTTTTTTTTTTTGGTGGTGGTACTGGGGATTGAACCCAGGGCCTTGTGCATGTGAGGCAAGCACTCTACCAACTGAGCTACATTCCCAGCCCTCTTCTTTTCTTTGAATAGTGGAATAAGGTTGATTCAATTTATTCTTTTTTTTTTTTTTTTTTTTTTTTTTTTTTTGGAATCAGGGATTGAACTCAGGGGCACTCCACCACTGAGCCACATCCCCAGCCCTATTTTGTATTTTATTTAGAGACAGGGTCTCACTGAGTTGCTTAGGGCCTCGCTAAGTTCCTGAGGCTGGCTTTGAACTCGCGATCCTCCTGACTCAGCCTCCCAAGTCGCTTGGATTACAGGCGTGCGCCACGCCCAGCTTCAATTTATTCTTATAGCAGCAACTTGTTCACTCATTCTGGAGTCACAGGGTATGTGAAGGGGAAATAGTGAGTCCTGTGTTCAGTTGAAACATGTTATTTGTGAAGGAAAAAAAGATTGAAAAGGTGGGCTGGAACCTGCACATATTCAGCCTGATAACTGATTAACAAGTTGAACGTATTTTTATAGCTTAAAATTTAAGCAAAAGCATCGTTGAAATATTTTAGAAAACACTTTTAGAGGTATCATTGACATACAAAAGTTTTATACACATTTGATATAACATGATGAGTTTGGAGATAGTCTCCCATGAAATTATTGCTGCAACGTATGCCATTAACCTGTCACCTCCAGATGTTTCTCCTGCTTTCTCGTCCAGTAGTATAACTGTTGTGATAAAAACACTTGGCATAAAATCAATCCTCTTGGCAAAATTTCAAGTATATGATACAGAGCTATAAGTTCAGCTCATATAAACAAAAGTTTTATTCTTTAGCTAATACCACCCTGATCTCCCTGTTCCTAGTTCCTGGCAGCCACTACTTCACTGTATGCCTCTATAAATTTCCATATTTTAGATTTATCATATATGGAATATTATGTAGCATTTTTCTGGGTCTGGCTTATTTCAGTTAGCATAATGCTCTCTAGATTCATTCATGTTGCCCCAAATGAGAGTCTGAATAATATTCCATTATATGTACATCCCTCATTTTCTTTTACCTGTTCATCCCCTAATGGATATTCAGATTGCTTTCATGTTTTGGCTATTGCAAATTAAGTTGCAGTACACAATTAATATAAATCTTTGAGATTCTTATTTTAATTGCTTTGGATATATACCCAGAAGTAGGATTGCTAGATCATATGGTAGTTCTATTTTTAATTTTTTGAAGAACTTCTGTATTATTTTAATAGTGAATGCAAAAATTTACATTTCAGTCAACAGTGTACAAGTGTTCTTTCTCTACATCCTTGCAAACACTTGCTATCATTTTTTTAAAGAAAGGGTGAGTATACAAAAAATACAAGAAACTTCTAAAACTCAGTAGCAAAAAACAAACGACAGTCCAATTAAAAGACCAAGCACCAGGCCTGGTGGCTCATTCCTGTGATCCTAGCAGCTTGGGAGGGTGAGGTAGGAAGATTCAAAGTTCAAAGCAGGCCTCAGCAACTTACCAAGGTTCGTACAAAAAAAAAAATAATAATAAAAGGTTAGGCCAAGGAACTGAATAGATATTTCCTCAAAGAAATCATACAATGAACAACATGTATATGAAAAGCTGTTCAACATCACTAATCATCAGAGAAATGGAAATCTAAATCACTCTAAGTTGTCTCCTATACCCACTTAGGATGGCTTATGCCATTCAAAGTTTTGAGGATTTGACTTGAGGATTGACTTGACACATAGTATGCACTAAAAAATTCATCAAATTGTCACTTAGAGGAAAATATTATGAATGCATAATTTAATAGTTAGAATCACAGGCTTTAAAGTCAACTATCCTAGTTTTCACAACGATTCTGTACAATTTAACAGTGTATGAATTTTGATGAAAGGCAGCCTCTCTGAATCTGAATTGTGCCCACCTAAAAAATGGTCCTAGGTGTATTTCATAAGGGTTAAATGTGATGATGTATTTTAAATGATTGGTGGAGTGATACCATGATTAAAAGAATGCAAAGCAAAAACATTTTTAAACCTCACTATGAAAAGATTTTTTTCTCTAACCTACTACCTTGAATTTGTTTTGAAATGGCAATTCTCTATGAATATACCTACACATAGCATTTTTACAGTGAATTTCATTACATAATCTGGGGAAATTTAAGGCACTTTAAAAGTGAACTTCAGAAATACCATATGTGGAGAAATCAGCCCCGGACTCTTCGACTATCCGAAATAACTAAGAAATAGGAAGGACAAAAGACTGCTAAACAATCAAATAACTGCTAACCTTTGTGGACTGTTTGCTTCAGTGGCAGGCACTGTCTTGAATGGATTATAAACATTACCTCATAAGAAACAAATGAAGGAGAGGATTCAGAGAAACTAGAAATTTTGTGTATTGTCATTGAAGAGAACATATCTCTTTTAAACATTTAAACATGTTTTAAGATATGATTTAGTTTCCTTTTCTGAACTAGGAACTTACCTTATTCATCAGCATTTCTAGCCCTACCTCAGTGCTTTTAAAAAAGGAGAAATGCTAATCAAATGAAAGAATATATTCAATTGAATCAAAAAATTCGACTCAACTGTGCTAAAATAAACTTTAGGAAATACCTTCTGTATATGCCAGCCCCTGCACTAGACACTTTCATATACCATTGCTATTTATTTTTCAGAACCCTCCAGGAAACAGAAAAAAGCCATTATGTATGTGTCGTCTCATTTATTAGAGTTTAAATATGATACAAAAACAGTATGAGGATAGAATTATATTCACTCACAAGAAGAATCAATATGAAAGCTAGGATTAAATGAATACTATTTGAACATGATGAGCTTTTGCTGTTCGCTTTTTCCTCCCAGAGCTCCCAAACAAGCAAGATTCATGATTTGACACATGCAATCATATAGCCAGAACTGTTACTGCCTAAGACAAGCTGAAAACTGGGGCTACAAACCTCATAGGGAGAGGGAAAGAACCAAAACGCTTGGTTATCAATGAAGAAAAGAATAAAAGGAACAAGTGGTTCCCTAAGCTATGTTTAGTCCTTTCTCCAACAGCATAGACTAGTTACTCTTGTGTCTTGTGAAATTGTATATCTTATGTGGCTTCCACCCACACTAACTTCCCTCATGGGTATTTGTATCTAAATAAACCTAGATATTTTAGCCCACATTAGTAACATGCATGAAAGGGCCAAAACACGGATGGGATTTGGAAGGTAAAAAAACTGAATTTCACTTCTGCTGTGTAACATCGTGCAAGTCCATTTTCCTCTATGAAGATATTCCCTAACCATTAAACACGGAAGAGAAATGATTTAGCTGATCCCTGTCCATATGTCTGAGGTAGAAAGTTTTTAACGAGATCCTGATGTAAAAGCCCTTTTAACTGTTAAATACTAGTAATTACATGTAAGACAATGCCTCAAAATCACAGAAGGGATGATTTAACATCAACATCAAGTATCTCTGACCGCCCCCGCCCCCCAAAAAAAAATCCTGAAAAAAAATCTCCACTGGGACTTTTTCACTTCGTAAATGACAAAGATGAGGTCCAAAGGCTTATCCAAGGCCATAGCAATCAGCCAAGCTGAAAATCAACCTAGCGAAAGAGCAATCACGACTCCTACACATCAGACTTACGGCGTTTCCGGCCTGGCGCTTCAGGGTTACGTGAAAAAGGACCAGTAGTAGGCTTTCCAGGGAAAATGCCACGCTTATCATGGCTGTTGTACCGGGACGCAATAATCCACACCCAATATGGTCACAGAGCAAGCCCAGGCCCATCCCCGGATGACAACACTCCGGAATGCTCGAAAGGCGGCGGAAGCGGAAGCGCCTAGGCGGTGGGGGCCGCGGGAAGTGTCTGTCGCGTTTCTCCCTCCCTCTCAACCACAATAACAGACGGAGGGCTGGCGTAGGTGAGGCGGCGGCCGAGGGGCCCGGGGAATGCTAGGCGGTCAGCAAAGCCGTGGATACGTAAGGCGGGGCGGCGACGGCGGCCAAAGGAGCGATTCCGGGGCTTCCAACTGCCTGGGCTCTCAGTCTCTGGGCCCCTTAGGGCCTAGAGCTCCCGGGAGATCTGGGGTCGAATATAGGCCTTGCTTTCGGGTTTTGCACCTGGCCCAAGATTCCAGCTTGCAGAGCCGTATGTGGGCCTCGGTTTCCTCAACGAAGTGGGAGGTTTGGATTGGTCAACTTTTGCCCTCCCCCTCCCCCCCGGGCATCACGAATTCCATGGTTTTAATCTTAAATCGGTATTTAGGTCCGTAAATTGTGAAAGGCCTGTCGTCAGTGTACTGAGGGGATGCACCTGAGCAGGATGCAGCGACTACATCTTTGAAAATCTGCCAGTTCCGAGGTTCAGAAGCCCTGAGTTCTAGTTTTCCTTGGTCCTCCTACTTACTGTGTGACCTTGTCCAGGTCCATTACCTCAGTCTGCTTATCTGTAAAATGAATGTATTAGGTGTCTGATGCCCCTGTCAGCTCTGAAAATCATATTATCAGTTCCCCTTTCATGGAATTTTTAGACCTGAAAAGCATGCCCTTCCTGTACTTGGCTAGCCAAGACTGATGAGAGATGTCCATAGTGTTTCTTTCCAGATTACACGATGGACAGAGGCAGCTGGGCACTTTAGGATCCTGTGCATTGGGAAGCTCTGTCCAGAAACCTTAGTTGTGTAAACCTAAACCTGCAGTGTAAATCGCTCCAGAGTGAAAAATAGGGGACCTTGGTTTTTGTCCCAAAGCTGCTATTTATTTGATAGTTAACTTTGGGCAAATTCCTTCCTCAGTCGACTTGACATTTCTCATCTCTCTAGGAAAGTGTTGGATAGGTCTCTGGTTCTTAAATCCCTGTCTCATTCTCTCCAGCACAACTGAAGAACAAAATACTGGCTCTATAAAGCTATGGTTTTCTGAGGGATGGAGAAATTGGAGTGTGGAGGGAATGAATTATGTAGTTATAGATTTAAAAAAAATCTGTGCTTGTAATTTTTAACTTTCCCCTTGGGATTACTAGTTTAGGTAATCCATAAGGCTTCATCCCTGTCTAAAATTTGTAATGATGGAATTTTAATTCCTCTTGGTGAAGGATGTAGTTATATGCATGTTTGTTTCAATAACTGTTCAAGGTATATACTTTTATCTTTAGTGTAAAGGATACTAATGCATAGTATAGGTGAAATAGAAAAAAGCTATGTTTTGGTAAAGTTAGGTGGTATAGTGAAGTGAAATAAAATTGAACTGTGTTGAAGACCTTCAGCAGTGGTCCATTATGCCTCTGTGACTTTGGACAAGTCACCTCCACCTCTCTGGCCTCACTGTCTTATCTGTAAAATGAAGGATTGAACTGGATGATTCCTAGGCTTTTTCAGCACTACAGTTCTGTGGGGAGGTTTTTTGTTGTTGTTTGCTTTGTTTTGTTTTTACTTCAGCAGCTCAGTGAATGTGGTGTAGTTTTTCGTTAGGCAAAATTTTGAGTATGTTCTAGGTAGTAGATACATAAGATGTACTGAATTTAGTGACATGCAAGATTACTTTGATATAATAAATTGAAGCTAATAGAAACTAAAGAAAAACATTAGAAACCTGAGGGGCAGGGAAGCCTTTAAGGGATCATTGAGGACTCTGGAAAGTTTTATGGGATTTTTTGGTTGAGGATAATGAAAAGTAATTTGATTTGTAGTGAATTAAAATGACTGGTAGTATCTTTCTCCACTCTGAGTTTATCAGCTTCCTGGGGAGAAAGACTTCATATCAGCTAGTGCTTAATAGTAAGTAAGTAAGTAAATAAATAAATAAATAAATAATCGCGTGAAGGGGTGAATGGATGATTAAATACTAATAATCAAGAAAAGTTGCTGTCCCCCCACCAGAGGATTGTCATTGATTAGATACAGAATGAGAAGTTGATTCAGACTTGTGAAAATTTTACAAGAGATCCCCTGAATTTCTGGTCCATTGTAAGATAAGTTGCTTTATCTCTTCCCTTTGAAGTGCTAGTAAGAGACAAACATGCGTTCCAGAGCACTTAGTGTTAGTCGAGGAAAGGGATAGTTGTAGAATAAGTTAGGAATGGAGGTGGTTGTTGACAAGGGAGAACAGATTTAGGAAGATTTTTAGTTGTGGTGGGTTTAGGGAGTAAAAGAGTAGAGATAATATTTTCACAGGGATCAGAGATTTTCACGGTCATGAACCATAAGTATTCAAACATTTTTGATGGAAATAGGGTTTAAAAAGAGAAGAATTTGATTTGACAAGCCAGGAAATGTTTGTCTTCTCCTATAAAGATGGAGATAGCTTTAAGCATGAAGGGGTAAAAGACATTGAAATTTGTGAGTAACCCAGGTGAATCCTTCAGGGTATTATAGTTTTGTTTGAGATAAGGAAGATATTTGAACAAGCAGGATAAAAAAGAACACTCCATAGAAACATATTTTTAAAGAACCCTGGTTTAAAGAATATTTACAAACAACTTAGGTGTAAGAATGTACTTGGGACAGTAGGACAAAATGATGCTTTCTGTTGTTAAAGTCTGCTGAGCAGGCAGCCCCAGAATGATTCTAGGCTGCCCAGGTGGCTAGAGGCTACTGAATGGGAGCCTTAATTAGATGGACCACAAACCCTAAGTTGGGAAGGAGGGTGTGGTCAGAGGTATTTCTATAAGAGCATCTAGAAGCCCATCTGCAAGCATTGGGGCATAGCTCTGGAATGCTGGGAGACGGCTGCAGTGGCACAGGACCAACTTGATGATAGAGTGTGTAGTGTAGGCTGCGTTCCAACACTTACTCTGTGACCCTAGGCAAGTAACTTATTGACTTAGCCTCTCTGGTTCTGTTTGTCCATCTGAAAAGTTAGGAAACCAGTCTTGGATATGGATCTCTAGATTTCTGTGGATCCCCTGAAATTGTATTTGTAATTCTGCTTGCATGAGCCTGAGGAATGTGCCATTTTTGTCATATTATCACATGGGTTTGTAACCCATAAGAAATTAACTGTCTGCCTAGGTAGTCTCTGGGGGCCCTTCAACTTTTAACATTTTGATTGACTCTATAATTCTGTCAGAATGACATTTCTTTGAGGTTTATAGCCCAAGCCTCCAGAACTTGGCTTGCCCTACAGATAGCACTTGGTACTGCAAAATAGAATCTTCACCTGTTTATATTCACCAATTATTTATACTCATCTGTCCCTCACCCTCCATAACTCCTTTGCTAGGCTTCCTTCAGCTCATCATCTTTCTCTGCTACTGGAATTTCTCTCCTTCATTCTTGTTCTTTTAACCTGCTGCTATGTTGAACCTTCCTTCCTTACCTTGTTGAGTTTAAATGAAGACAGAATGGTTAGTGGTATGTTGATATTTTAGAAAAAGAGGTGGGAAGGAAAGAAAATAGAAGGCTAGTAATGGCAGTTTTCTCCTCTCACTTGCCTTTATCCCTTTTCCCACTGACAGGAAAAGCACTTAAGAGATAGAATATACTTCTGAGAGACACTGTCACCACTTGGAACTTTGCAGGAGTTGCATGGTGTTTTCTTATAAGAGAAACCATATCTCTATTCCTCAGTGCCTAGAATGAAATGCTCAGCATACCCTAGCTGGGAGTTTCACAGTCAAGGTGATGCTACTTTGTTATTCATTGTTGAGACTGATTAGGGTGACAGAAAATGAACGAGTCCTTTAATTTCCCTAACATTTTCAGAGACACCTACTTGGAAAGTGTCTAAAGAGGGCTGGTGGTTTTCCTCCTGGCTATAGGTCCTCACCTGTCAACCTTCTGGATGTGGCATAAAGATCTCATTCTTTATCCCAGTTTTCATCTCCACTGTCCCATTCCCCACCAGAGGTTTACAGCAGAGGAGTCCCTACTCTTCCTGCCAAGTAGGTAGCTATAAGACCAGTCTAGGAAAGAGGAATGCTGTTATACCTAAAATTTATTAGTCCTATTAATTTAGGTTGTTTTGATACTTAGTGTAAATGCAGACTGTAGGTTAAATAGATTTTTGTGGTCTTGCTGAAGATCTAACCATTTATACAAACAGTGTTGTACAAAATCATTTTGAGTGAATATTTTGAGTTCTAGACAAATGTAATTTTGTAAATGTAATGATATTTTAGATGGGGCTATTTAATTTGAACATTTAAGTGTGGGTTGTACATTGGGGCTACTAAATTTGACTCAAAACTACAGCATTGCAAAATTACAAGGAACAATCAAAGGTTTGTAATAAGAGGAAGGTATGAGTTAAGTGGTATGGATTTGGTGAAGCACAAGAAAGAATCAAGAGCATGGTCTCTGAAGGGTTAAGAGTCTTAAAGCTGAAGCCTGTGCTAACGTACACTAGCCCGAGGATTGATCTGAACAAGTAGGTAATTCATAAGTGGATTGATCTATGCTGGTTAGTAGTTTTGTGGAGGCTTTTGCGTGCTAGACGGTTGCTGCATGTTATGTGTGTTCTTAATTGGAGTAAAATCTGATTGCATGGTCACCTGGGTTATAGGCTTGTTGCTGAGATCATTGAATGCTGTGGTGGCAAACAGTGCTCATAAGAGCGTGAAATGGTTCTTAGCAGCAGCCTAAGAGCTATTGTGGATGCATATGGAATACTGGAAAAAACTGATGGATATTCATACATCAGACATATTCAAGGATTTGTTATGAGCAATCCTAGAGGCAAGCCATTTCCTGGCAAAAACTTGACTGATAAAACACTTCACAAATTACTATAGAAGCTTAAATTAAGTTCCACAGGGAGCTCAGATGAACAATTGAGTAGAAGTTTCACAGAACACAACATTTAAGCTAGATTTTGAAGTCTGACAAATAGTTGTCTAGACAGAAAGAGAAAGGAAGGACATTCCAGCCAGAGTTAACAGCATATTGGAAAAGAAAGACCAGTGTTAGGGAGGATACCGATTCTGCTGCAATGAGTATACTGAGGAGCAAGAGGTGAAAGTTGAAAGATGGGATTGGGAAGGTGGTTTGAAACTAGATCGAGAAGATTTTATACTCTGGGAACCAGAATTCCCTGTAGACAGATTATTTTGTTGTTGTTGGTATGTTTTGTTTATTTTTTAGGAAACATAATACTCATGGCTAATTGAAATTTTCAAACAATGGACTAGACTGTGAAGTTCAAAAGTAAAAGTTTATTTTTTACTTTCCTAAACCTCTGTTGTCACTCCCCAGAGGTAACCTCTGTTAATATTTTGTCATGGATCCTTTCAAAAATGGCATTTGCAAACACACCTGTGTATTTGTGTTTTCTTTTATACAAATGGGATTATACTTCAGATATATTCTTTCTCTAACTTGATTGTTTTTCACTATATGAAATCAGAAAAATGTTTTAAAAAGATAGCTCTAGCTTCAGTGTGGAATATGACACGCTAAGCATTTTCTTA
Source organism: Glaucomys volans (assembly GCA_020662805.1). Lineage (NCBI taxonomy): Eukaryota > Metazoa > Chordata > Mammalia > Rodentia > Sciuridae > Glaucomys > Glaucomys volans. Next base: position 810,724 of record JAJEJO010004293.1, on the reverse strand, counting down.
CTCAGCAAATTGCTTATGCAGTTCTGCTCAATGCTAGGCTTTTGGTTAGGATCTGGGGCCCAGTAGTGGGTATCATTTAGGAAGCCATCGCAGCAGCCTAGATGAGGGTTGATAGAATCCTGAAAGTCAGGGGTAATAAATTGATAAATATAGCCCTTGAAGTGGCAAGTGGGAGATCAGAATATATTTAGAATGATTTTAAAATTTATAATTTAGAAATTTAGTAACCTAGAGTATGGAAAATAGGCTGGGTGTGTCTGTCTGGGAGGGGTATTTGTGGTTGTATAGAGTTCAGTTTAGATATGTTTGAAAGATGTTCAAGGTACAAGGTGAACATTTCTGATAGGTACAGGAAACATAAAGGTCAGGGCTTAGGAGAGAAAGGAGGTAATGTTGGGAAAGGTTAGAGTTGGCCAGAGAGAAGAGATAATTGCCAAAAGGAACTTGGGAGTACTACAGAGGAATAAAGAGGACCTGGGAGCCAAAGGATGAGAGTGTTTCAAAGAAGGAGTGGTCAGCATCACCCCACATGACAGGTCAGGTGGGGAGCACTGGATTAAAGGTATTGGCTTTGAAGTTTAAAATGACCACAGAGCAGTTCCAAGAGCTGTCATAAGATGGGAAGATTAATTTGGAGGGGGGAGGATAGTAAACAGAAAAAGGTGGGTTGTGATAAGATCAGAAGCCAGAATGTGATGAATAACTTAAGTCAGCTTCTAAGAAGTGAAAATAGATGCCACAGATTCAGTGTACCATAACTTGTAAGCCTACTCCTTACAGAATTCTTTAGGCCCATACTGCTATATGTCTATTGACACAAATCTGCACACAGTTCTAAAATCATATTTCTCAGGCCATAGCTGGGTAGAAGCAACAAATTAGGGGTGTGTGATTGAAGTAAGTGTGGGGTTCAGGAGAGGCAAGCATGCTGACACCTGCAAGAAGTAACAAAACATAATCTTTCATTGAGGGAAGAAGAGACCAGAATACAGACATGCTGGCAGGCACAAGAAATATGAGTATTTATTTAACTCAGCAGTTTACTCTCATTTCCTGCTGAAGAAAAGGAACCCCAGGAATCCATGTACTTCAGTAATCCCTGCCCAGTTGGTGCCTTTTTCCCCTCTGAGGTACCTGAGCTCTCTTGAGTGTAGCTCACTGCCCTCTCACTTTCATGATCCTTTAGTGATTTCCCCCTCCTTAAGGATCAAGAACCCTGCTAGCAGTTCAGCCTCCTCTTATTTCCTTTTTCTTATAGCCTTCTGCACCCTAACACCTTTGGTTTCCAAAGGGTTCCCAGTCCTTCATACTGTCAGGCACCTGTTATTTGCACCTTTAATGCTTTTCTTCCGCCTCTGCTCCCTTTTTGTAGTGTTAAATTCCTGCTCTTCTTTCAGATGCCTGCTCCATTGCCCCTTAGAAATACCATTAGTGACTCAGGCTTCCTTGCTCACTTGCATGGTTATTTATTTGTTTTTGCTTGTCTCCAGAGTCCCGTGTTCACAATGCTAGACATACAACAGGCTTCAAAATAAATGTCTTCAGACATGTGAAATCATGTCCGAATTAAAGCATATATGAATGAACCTCCTTTCAGCTGTCAACCTTTGCCACTTTCTCTATCTACAATGCCATTAATACTAAGAAGACCAGAAGACCAACATTTCCTATAGAGTATTCTATACCTGGACCACCATTAGTAAGCATATTTGTTGACAATTTGACAGTTAGGCTGTTACTCCCAAGTGCTGATCAACAAAACCAAACATCTGGGTGCTCACTCATCTCACTCCCCTGCCCTCCATTCTTCCCTCCATTTTCTCCCTTCCCTTTTTTCCTCCTTCCTCCCTCACTAGAGTTTATTTTTAAAACAGAATATATATGAGATAGAAAAGTAAACTAACTTCTTAGTAGTCCCAAAAGAGAGAGAGAGAGGTTGCTTCAGTATCCCTCTGAAATTGTATGTTTTTTGAGGAGAAGGTCTATAATGTTTGTCAGATTACAAAGGATTCTGTGACTCATTTGTGTAGTCTTGCCCCCTCACTTTATAGGTAGGAAAATGAAGAATTTAAAAGGTTGATTCAGGTTCATAGAAGTAATGTGTGGCAAATTCAGATGGGAGCCCCAGAGTCCCTCTGCATTCCTTCTGTCATGTTAGGGCCAATTTATATGAAATGTTGGTCTCCTTAGTACTAATGGCATTGTAGATGGAGAATGTGACATAGGTTGATAGCTGAAAGGAGGTTCATTCATTTTTTTGTAAATTCAGACATGCCCTCACACATTTATTTTGAATGTGTATTGAGAATCACAAGCTCCTAGAGCTTGGAATATAAATATAAAAGGAGTTTCTGTTTCCTAGTTTAGTAATCTTAATGTGAAGAAATAGATGCTAGGTGAATTAGCTAGGAAAGACAGAGTACAAATTCAAAAATGAGTCAATTCCTGGATTTTTGCTTATTTTAGATAATGGACATTTATAATCTCAACTACTCTTCAGAAAAATGTTCTGTACCTTTAGAACAAAGCAGATTTTTAGAAATTTGAATATGGTTTTATCATTATAATAGGTTTGCCTATCAGTATTTTAAAATAAACGTCATTTTACCTAACTTTTAACAGGGATAATTCTGTCTGGGTATGGTGTACTTCATTAATCTACTCTTCTCTGCTTGCTTTTTTAGGTGCTTTGAATTCAAATAAGCAAAAGGGGAGATTTGCTTTTTAATATTGGAGACAACGTAGCAATGGGACCACGAAAGAAAAGTGTTAAAACATGTCTCATGAACAATGAAATCCCAGAGGAAACAATATCAGATGAAACAAAGGACTATATGAATCAACTTTCACATGAAGTACTTTGTCATATTTTTAGGTAAGAGTTTGTTTGGTTGACTTCCACGTACTTGGAATATAAATGTGAAAGCAAACCTTAGTGCTGTGTTGTTTAGTATAACTGCCACTAGTGACATGGGGCAAGTAGATTTAAAGTGAAAATTTGGTTTTTCAGTTGCAGTAATTACATTTCAAGTGTTTAGTAGCTATATGTGGCTAGTGGCTCCTGTACAGGATAGCACAGGACCACTAGCCACATAGTAGAACTTTCCAATGTTCTATTGGATAACCCTTCCTTCTCTGGATTAACATTTCTAGGCTTCTTGGAATTTTTATTTATGGCCAGATTTGTTGGCTTATGAAACCAACATGTGTGTATAAAATAAGGCAGTGTTTCTGACTTCGATTATCACTTGCAGTGAGAAGTGCCTTTTGCTCAGTATGCACATAGATATAAGTGATAAAAACACAAGTTTTGTTAAGAAACTACCCATCATACTGTATGCAGTGTGCACCTTAAAGTTTTTTTGTGATTGACATAATGAAGTTTACTTTAATCATAAATTTTTAAAATTTAGAGTATTATTCAGACTGCATCATAACAAGAGTCAAATAAGCAAACATACAAAGTGTCATTCCATTTCCATTAATTTCTTCTTTGAGGAATTGCACGTTTTACACCATCTGATAAACAAATTCTAACATACTTCCTTTCTGGAGCTAGAGACCCAAGTTAGAATCCTAGGTCCATGATTTACTTACTGTGGACCATGATAGTTATAAAGGTGTTACGTAAGTATTCAGTGAGGTAGTGGTTTTAAAGCACTCATCACATTGATGGCATAAATGCTTGGTCAATGTAATGGTTATCGTGTTGTCTTTCCACATATTGCTCCTTAATGGTTTTCATTGTTATCATTTTAGTCACTGCTTCCTATCCTATCAAAAGTATATTTGACATTAAACTATTTCCCTTATTGTCTGACATCTAAATTGTTTCCAGTTTTCTTTTTTCTGCAGTCATGATTGCAATTAATTTTTCTAAGCATCTTGATTTTCCTTTATATTAGATTATTTACCTAGAAAAAATGTACATATATGAAGGTCTAAGAAATGTGTTGAATTTTTATAAATTACCAAATATTTACAGATTACAAATAAGGAATCATGTGTACTTAAGTTTTCTTCTCTAATGTAAATTTGTATTAGTCTTTAAGAAAGCAATTTGTTATTCTGTGACACATTACAGTTTTTGTTAATTCTGTCTAGAAGTAAAAGTACCTATTAAAATAGTAGATTTTTAAAAATAAAACGAAATGATACTAAAGTTCATCTCTCAGAGTAACGAAAAATTTCAGAAAAATCAAGCCATGTAAGATATTCAGATGCATTCTAAAATATATAATAGATTTGGTGCTGATGAAGATAGCCAGACAGTTGGGCAAAACAGGCAAAACGTAGACTCTATGTAGATTCATAGACATGTGGAGAACTATTTTATGATGACATTAGCATTCACATCAATGAAGAAAAACTTCAAGTATTATTCACTGATAATGTCACAACTTAAAAAACACCTAGACAAAAAAATAAAAATATGTCGTGATCACTCATATTTTGTTTATTTATAATCAAGTTTTAAATGTATCAAAGAAGTTAACCATAAGCCATTAAAATTCTAAAGGAAAGCATAGATAAAATTGTTTTTGGGGATAGCTACTGGATATTGATTGGATAAAATTACACACTATATATATGTATTCATTTACACTGAATTCCATAAAATTATACAAATACTACATCTTAATTTTAAAGTGCTGAGAATGTATTATGAACAAATCATATTTTAAATTGAAAATAAATAGGTAACATTTTGCATTTCAGCAGACTCCTTTCAAATGGAAGGGGTAGAATTAAGTAGAAGGATCTTACCCAGATTCTAATGAAGAAAATACTTAGCAAATTGACAGTGTAAGAAGAACCATGGACTGAGCTAAGTTCTTGAACTTGGTAGATATGTTTGTTCTAAAAATAAACAGATTAAGTTTTGTTTTATATTTAGGCTCCTAATTATTTATTTATTTTTTTAAATCTGAGGTCACCTGTTATAGTGGTGCAGTAAAAACTTAACACATATTCATGAAACAGGAAAACTCTGGCCTTCTTTAAAAACAAAACAAAACAAAACAGAATAAAAAAGCACTATGCTGTATCTGCAAAGTTAACAGCATCTTTTCTAAAATGTAAAATGTAGGATTTATATGCCTTTTGAATTCCTCTAACTTTTAAAAAAATCTGTGAAAAAATAAATTTCTTTTTCTAGGGCAAATGTGATGTCAAAACATCTTGATTTTTGTTTTTCAGTACTGATCTATTTTCATTTAAATGGAGTACAAAATTAACCCAGACAGGTATTTTGGATAACAATTATTTAACTGAGGTGGCAAAATTTGACATAGAAAACTGTTGTTTTTTCATTGTTTATAAAATGTGTAGTCATGTAGTTTCTTATAATTCTTCTTACATTTAAGTTAGACTATAAGTTAAGTTGTGGCTAACTAATGTTTTATAGAAGTTAATTTGATTTGATATGATTCTCTTTATTTAAATAGCATTAAAGAGGAAGGAAGAAAGGCCAGACGTAGAAAGCAATGGAATAGAGAAATATTCAACTTACATAGGTGCACTTTCCCTCTAGAATTAGCATAATTTTTGGAAATGAGAGTTTGACCAAACTATGTTGAGATCCCTGCCCTTTGTCTCACTTACCTAGCTTTGTTTGTGACTTTTTGCAAGTTTAACTTTTCTGAGCCAATTTCATCGCTTGTAAAATGGCATAATAACAGCATTTACCAGATCAATGAAGATTCCAGGAAGTAGCAAAAGATATACTCAACTGATATTTTAATGAAGGCCATATTTATAGTGGCATAAATAGGACTGAATGAATCAGTAAGGGATGTTGTGAAATTCAGCTAGGAGACCAGCAGCAGCAGAAAGCCAGTGTTGCTGACTCTGGCCCTGTATCTAGCACCTCCAGTTGGCCAAAGTCAGCTGTTAACCAGAGGACCAGGGAATGTAGCAGGACTGAGAGGGGAAGAAAATGGCCTGGGGGGAGAGCTGTGTGCCAAAGAGAAGTTACCAGCTACTTAGCTTGCAAGATTGTTGTGAAACAGTGAGTAGAGTACAGTGTGTATGACTCAATATAGACTCAATAGGATGGCTTCCGCTTTTTAAAAAATACTAATTAGGTAGTTGTGGAGGGGTGGTAAGAGAGAGTCATGAGATTTTTTGATCTGTGAAAGTATGTATTGGTTTTGAAAACAACAGTAATAGAGGTTAATTGAAGTTTCAGAAAGGAAGAGATAAGATTAGGAAAGGGAAAATTGTGATTCAGATCAGATGTCCTCACTTAATACTCACGCTATACCTTTATCAGTGCATGTCACCTTAAAGATAAAAGATCTTGGAAAAGAAATTGTATACTGGTAAGTTAGTGTACATATTTGTTGATGAATAAAGTAGAGTTTGATGGGGTTGGGGATAGTTGAAAGGGAGCAGAGGAACTACAGGAAATGAAACCGTCAAAGTTGCCAAATAATACTGGCCTTGTTCAAGTTCATTGGTTCTTTATGATCCTTAACTTCCCTTGTCACACCTTGAAATACACGAGATTTTTTTCTTCTGTTCCTTCTTTGCTTTTTTTGTTGTTTGTTTATAAATATTTTTTGTTTATGAAAACTTAAAAGAAGAAAGGCAAGTTTTATCAAATGACCCAGGGAGAGAGCTTAATACTTTATTTGTATTTTTGAGTATTTGCTGTTTTCAGTAAGAAGCTTTATGACTTTATGGATATCAACCTCAAAGTCCTACAAATTTTGCCGTTATGTTTGAAGTGTAGCAGAATGGTGGAAGGAAGAAAATATCTGGTGAAAGGAAGGAAGTACTTACCTATTTGATAAAAATGAGTTTCTTTCTCTTACAAAGGTACCTCCCTCTGCAGGATATTATGTGTATGGAATGTCTTTCCCGGAAGCTAAAGGAAGCAGTGACCCTGTATCTAAGAGTTGTGAGGGTTGTGGATCTCTGTGCAGGACGGTGGTGGGAATACATGCCAAGTGGTAAGTACATTTAGCTTATAGGTGCTGTAGAGACCTACTGGAAAGTAATAACAATGATTCCATGAAATGTGACTTCTTAAGAAAGGCAATCTAAGTCACCTTGTATATGGGGAGGCAGGATTTTAATACAAATTATTTACATTTATTTTAGGTTGGTGAAATACATTTTGCCTGAAGTTTCACTGTTTTAGTGGTCTCATTTTTCATTTCCTACTCCTTAAGGAACTACACCAACCTGCTTCACACATTAATGGAGAACACTGCCTGAACCCTTAATTAAGTATTGTATGTGTTACATTAGGCAGTGTGTCCTTTGTTTTGTATCATAGGTTTTCTCATGAGTGGCAACCTTCTCTATCATAGTTTTCCCTACACCTTAATTGCACCCTCCAATGAAGCAAATACTTATTTTGCAAAACTGCTCAAATAAGCCACAGAAATTATACTTCTGGAGCTTTCCATTCTTCAGTGGTTTCAAAAGACCAATTCTAGGTCTTGGATTCTCAAATCTGATTTCTTCATTCGTAACTCCGAATTAGCAGCCTAACTATAATAAATCGATCTCAGCTGGAAAACAGCTGCTGACTTTAGTTTAGCAGAGCACATCTAAAAGGAAAGTGTTAAAACGAAAGTCTAGTTGAGGATTCTTTTCAATTAGCCCTAGTCCATTAACTTGTGCACTTTATTTGTTTGGCAGTTTTAAAACTTTTCCTAGGATATCCAGGTCATGAGACTTTAACAATATGATGAAGCTGAGGGGAACACAAACAGCCATAATAGAAGTAAAGAGCTGGGATAATTGTCTTGTTCTTTTCTATAGTACACAGCAGGCTACCTCTGTAATGCTAGAACGTTGTGCAATTTGGGATGCTCTGTCCTTTCAAGAGTCAACTGATAACCTCTTATCAGTTGGACAGAGTAGTTAACAATCTGCACCTTCTTGTGAAGCACATTGAAAAGAACAGAGCTTAGCTTGGTGGAGGCAATCCGCAATTGTCCTCAAATACTCAAAAAAGCCATTCAAAAGGAAAAGGATTCATCTCACTCCAAAGAATGATTATTTGTAGTGGGGGGAAAAAAATAAGGCAGCATGAAAATGATTGTCTTACTTTTATGTTAGATTTGTTTTTGTAGGGATTAGTACAGCAGTAATCCTGGAGATGAGATTAATGTGCTATATAGGGAGACAGGATAATAGCTGTCATTCAGTTCTATCTTTACATTAACCTCTATGCTTCTTATCAAATTAGAAAGGAATTTACATGTAGGTTACTGACTTTGAGGCTGTGATAAATACCTGTGAGCCCAAGGTTTCTTACCTCTGCAGTGAGTATCAGAGAGAATGGAAGCAGTTTGTAACCTAGGATAAGATCACCCCACCTGTGCTCACTAATGCCACTATGTGAAGTTTAAATGACTATGTCTATGTGAAGTTTAATTCCTGATTTTTTTATATAAGAATACTTTGTGGTTTCTGAATGTGATTTCTATATAAAATAGTCTTATACCATCTCTGTAAAGAAGGTAGAACTTTCTTCATTTAATGAAATGAATGCATTTCATGTAATGCATGACCAGAGGATAGGCATTGGGTTTTGAATTCCAGCACTGCCTCTTGGTTGCTTAAGCTCAACTCAATTTTTTACATTTACAAATGGGTTGACAACTTTTTTTTATTGTGTTGTGAGAACAAATGAGAAAACAAAATGATTAACATGTTGAATGGTTAAGTCAGTAAAGGTTACTTTATAAGACATTAATAAAAACAATTATAAATATAGAAACCATGTAATCTCCGGAGTCCCCTCTTACTCTTCCCTTTTGTGACTCTTAAATTAGCATATCTTGATTAGCCCTGAACAAATAGAACAACTGTTGAAAACTTCAGTACTTGACACCTGGTATTTGGAGCTCCATTTTATTTTATTTTTGTACTGGGAATTTAATTGAGGGGTACTTTACCATTGAGCTAGATCCCCAGCCCTTTCTCTTTTTTATTTTGAGAAAGAGTCTTGTTAGTTGCTTAGGGCCTTACTAAATTGCTGAGACTGGCCTCGAATTTCAGATTTTCCTGCCTCAACCTCCTAAATCACTGGGATTACATGTATGTTCTATCACGCCTGACTTCATTTTATTTTTAAGAGTTAAAACTCTTATCATTAGTGAGCAGAGAGTTGGCTTTCATGCACCTTCCAAGGCCCAATAATAAAATATCATCTTTATGTCATTTTGTCTCCCTGCTTATTGATTCAGTAACTCCTGCTGTGGCCTTGCCTTTCTTTTTTCCCATCTTGTTGATTCCTACTACAAAGCACAGCTGACCTCCCAGATAGTTTCCTGTCAGCTCAGGAACCTCTCAGTTTGGTTCACTCTTATTCACATAGCCAACTTTCATCTGTCTTTTTCAAAAGACTGAACTGATTCTTAAATGGTAGGGGAGAGATAGTGATTATTAGGGTAAATAAGATAATCTAGTTTGAGATGGGAATTAGGTTGCAACTGTGAACTTCCTAAAGGTATGGGAATCATATCCTATTTATATTTTTAGTGTTCTGCAGAGCCCTGAAGGCTTTACAGACCAGAAAACACCTTAGGGTAGGAGGAAGGTAGGTGGACCCTTTCCTTCCACCAGTCAAATAGATCCATGTCATCTGAGTAAAATGTATTGTTAGTTGAAGATTTCTTTGCCTACAAAGCAAACACAACAAAAAGGCAACAAATGGAAAGCCTCAACTACAAAGTATTCATTCAGATTAAGTGGAGTGTCTGATATATTCCCTGTTACTATAGGATTGCCTCTTCTGTTGTAACCATTCATTTAAGTGAAATATTACTGTTAGTCTTAGGAAAATGTTAAAACCTTTTACAATTTTTTTTATAAAAATTACAGTGCCTAATAAATATTCATGAACAGAAAGATGAAACTGGACCTAAATGCTTCCTAATTTCTCAGGATTCACAGATTCCAGTTTTCTAACACTTTTGAAGAAGATGCCAGACGTCGAGCAGCTATATGGCCTTCACCCTCGGTACCTTGAGAGACGAAGAGTAAGGGGCCATGAGGCTTTTAGCATTCCAGGAGTTCTAGAAGCTCTGCAAGCATGCCCAAACTTGGTGGTGAGTACATCTGTTTGAACATTCTTGTGTTGATGCAGGTCTTTGGGTTTGGACAAATGTACAGTGTAATCTGTCTACTGATTGATTAAATAATGGATTAAAAGAATGATAGAATTTGTTCACTCACGTGCAGATTTCATCCAAAAGTTCCAATGCATACTTAGTGTCTTATGATACAAAAGGAAAAGCATTGTTCTGAATTAAAAGCCTTTCTTACGCTTCTTTGACATTATCTTGTAGGGTGTGGAAACATCTCATTTGGAATTGGTAGAATCCATTTGGACATACATGCCCCATGTTCATATTTTGGGGAAATTTCGTAATCGTAATGGAGCATTTCCAATTCCTCCTGAAAACAAACTGAAAATTCCCATAGGAGCCAAAATTCAGACTTTACATTTAGTTGGTGAGTGTTTATAATTCATGGTCATTTGTAATTCTTTGAAATGCCCTGTAACTCAATATCATTGAAGGGGAATAATGAGAATTTTAGAGTTGGCTTTCTTGATTAATAATGGCAAAAGAAATGCTTGTGAGACTTGTGTGAAAGTTCAAATTTCACATTGAAGAACCCTTGGGAGGAATACTACTCCATAAACAATCTGTCCCCTTTTTGAAGATCTTTTGAGTGGTTTTGAGAGTTTTATTTTATTTTTAATTTCTTTACGTTAGGAGCCAGAATCCTGCCCTTGATCTCTCTACTATCCACTGTGGTCCTGGTTCTGCCCTCTAGAAGAGGTCTTTCCAATGTAGCATTTTGGAGATGATGAAAATGTTCTATATTCGTACTGTCCCAGGGGGTATGCAGTGTGGCTAGTGAAACTGAAGAACTGAATCTTTAAATTTATTTTATGTTTGTTTATTTAAATTTAAATAGCCAAGTATAGCTAGTGGCTACTTTGTTAAAGAGCTAAGTCACAAACATCACAAATAAAAAATACTGGGTAGTCATTAGATTACCTGTATCTTCTCCAAGCAAAAAATTACCATGTATTCTTTAACCCAAAATCAATGGAAAACTGCTATTTATCTTTTTCCCTGAAAAATGGGAATGGGATAATCTTTTTTCCAACAGCACTGTATTTGCATTGGTCACAGTGTGTGTTCCACATCTAGATAATCTTTGAATTATAATCCTGTAATTTCAACCCAAATAAATAGTAGATGTTTTCTCAAATTTAATTTGCCATCTTTGGCTTAGTTAGAATATTGAAAAGAATTTGGGGGTAATCCCTGTTGATATAGCCTGACCTTTAATATTTCATTTATATTTTATTCATTATTTGCATTTGTACTATATGCATATACATAGTATATACTGTGTTCCAGACATTATTCTAGATGTTGGGGATGGTCCAAAGAACTGGAAATTTCTGAAACTGGATCAGATGGAAAGGGAAAGTAGCAGATTTTGGAAGTAGGTCTTAAATAAGATTTTCAGTTATGGAAGAAGAGTAAAGATCTTTAGCAGCTCTTCATTTATAAGAGCCAGGAGTGATTCTGATTAGGGATTTAAATATCTAATTTGAACATGAGTTTTCAGATAATAAAATAATACCTGAAGTTTATAGGTCAAAGGCTTTATCTTTGTATTTTTTACAATGCCTGTCTCAGTGTATTGCAAATATAGGTACTTGTTTTATTGTAATACATTAATTCATGTGAATGATTGACAGGTTTAAAACTGTATGATAGTGATTCAGCAGTGTATAGTAAATAAACACAAATGAATGGGAAGTGGGTAATTGTGTCCTTTGTAGAGTGGGGTTGGAGAAAAATGTGGAGTGATCATAGGGTTTAACTGCCTTTGTATCTGTCTAACCCTTGTTGTCTTGGGTTTCCCAAGTAGTACAGCCAGTGTACTACTTTCATAATAGAGGCTAACCTCAACTTTGTGAATTCTGATTCTTGTGTCTCAATCTGAACCTCATTTCCTCTTTTATTCTTCCTTGGGTCTCTTTCCCAATTTTACTTCCCATCTGTGATCATGTACTATATGTACAGTTCAAGCTAAAGTTATGCTGTTTTAAAAGAGGACTTGGCTAAAAAGTAATCCTGGTACGTGGGAACCTTCTGTATAGCTTTTTAAAGAACCACCATTCAAGTATTCTTAATTTTGCTTCCTCTGATTCTTATTAACAGTGCTCTTACCTCTCAAGTTTAAAAGTTGTATCAAGCTGGTTCTGCCTCGTACAATTTGTTAAATGACATTTAACCCTAATCCTTTAATTTGTCTCACAGACTTGTCTCTTGGCTTTTCTCTGTGCTACAGTGTTTAGACATTTGAGGCAAGTTCCTCTAATTGCTTCTTTCCATTTAGAATTTACAAGTAATTAACCCTTTTCTCTTTCTTATCTCCTGAATTTCTCTCCCATTTTATACTTCCATTTTTCCAAATGTAATCCTCTGTGGGTGTGATTTCTGGTTTAAGGCACTTTATTTCAGAGGTGTAAAATACACTTATCAATTTGCAATATTAAAATAAAGGACTGTTACGTTTCTCAATTTCCCAGAGCCGTGTAGGCTGGCTTAAACTACGTTATTTACAAATTCGTAAGATTCTTATGTTTGTAGAAATGACTTTTCAAGCTTTGTATTGGCCCTCTTCTAGAAACTGTAATATTTAGACACTGCTAGCTAGACCTTGTGCTGAGAAATTTAGTTTTTTTTTTACTAATGGGCAGTAGGTATTGATAGTTACATAAAATATAAATTAGTATGTTTCATTTCCATCTTCACAATTTTGCTTTCAGTAACCTGTCTTCATTTTTTATCTTCTGGGTAATCATATCCTAGAAGAGTTACAGGGTTATGAGAAAGACTTACATGTATTAAATGTGACAGTACTTTTAAAATCCCATCTTCCCACACATATACCTTTTATAAAAAGTTAACAAAGTAATTTGTTTATGGTTTGTATAAATTGTTCTTTACAAGCCTGTTTTAAGTAAGGCACATTTGATGGACTTTAATTATGGTATTTGCTCTGATAAGAATCCCCTTGAAAGAAAATTGTTGATTTGAAAATAAACTTGAACTTTATATACAGAGTACTGGGTATTTTTGTGATTTTCCTTGTTTTTTCTTTTTGTATATGTGCTTTAGGGGTGAATGTTCCTGAAATTCCGTGTATACCAATGCTAAGGCATCTTTATATGAAGTGGGTAAGACTCACTAAACCACAGCCGTTTAAAGACTTTCTTTGCATCAGCTTAAGAACTTTTGTCATGAGGAACTGTGCAGGTAATGGTACACAGTTATGGTAGAATTAAACATATGGTATTCTAAAAACAATCTATAGCAATTCATAGCTACATTTATTATAAAATTATATGGTCCTGTTACTGTTTGTTTTATTACTCATCTTCTGGAGATAAATGTACTTGTTTTACAACATTAAAAACAAGATTTGTGTTTGACTTTATCAAAAAAACAAAACAGAAAACTACAACCAAAAAGACCAATTATCTCTGTGTATTCCATATAAACACTTTTTACATTTTGTTGGTTTAATAATTTCAGTCTGCTTGCTTTGTCTCTCTGTTCCCCAATCTGCATGTAAAAAAACTACCTAACCTAATCTACTTTAAACCTTGTTTTTATATTACTCACCCAAACAGAAGCCAGTAGTATCCTCATTGCTCTAGAATATCAAGTGGCAATTACTCTGCTTCAAAATTCATAATAATCAGGGCCCCTCTTGATATCTTTATTTCTAACTGCTTTTACATACCTTTCTTTCTGGTCACATCTGCCTGTTCACTGTTCAGCACAACTATACAGCTTTCAATGTCTATTCATTGTCTGACCCAACTGTACAGCTTTCACCTCAATGTCTTCCCTCATACTATATTTCTGGTTTGTAAAACCTGAAGTGTATATTTCTTTACTTACACATATCCTTCAGGGTTTGTCTTTTCCAACCTAATTCTCTCCTCATTTTTTTTTCTTTTTTTATGAAGTATAGCAGATCTTATTTTGGGACTTGATATTTTCTCCCTTTTGTACTTTTGTAATTATTCATATTTCATTTCCATGTCAGTTTCAGGCCCTTTAGTGGACAGGACCAGGTCTTTTGTGATCTTCCATAGTATCTAATATAACACTAGTCACATAAAGAGATATTTAAATGGTTGAGCTGTTTACCTGAGGGAAGGATTGAATTTTCATCTTGGTTTCTTCTCCTAAGTTATTTTGAGCTCAGGATTTTTGAGAATTCCAGATACTTAGAAAAAATTACTACATATGTCTCCATTTTTACTGAAAAATCCTAATGTGCAATCAATATTATTAACAGATTGACTTTCTTTTTTTTTTTTTCTTTTTGATGGACATGATATTTTTATTTTATTTACCTATTTTTTTTTAAGTTTACAATATCTAATTTACTAAAACTCAAGTAAAAATTATGTTCTGTCATATTGCATACAGATTGACTTCCATTTGTAATAAGAACTACAGATTGCAGAGAGCCAACAGTTTGGCTGTGATTTTAAGACAGAGTTGATAAGTTCATTTGTTTGTTTCTAGGTCCAACAAATTCTTTGAAATATGTCCCTTTAGTAACAGGCTTAGCATCTGCCCGAAACTTGGAACATTTAGAAATGGTTCGAGTTCCTTTCCTTGGAGGTCTTATCCAACATGTAGTTGAAGACAGTTGGAGATCAGGTAATCATTTTTTTTAGTTACTCAAGATTTTAAAAATTAATTTTGCTTTTCTTAAGCTTGCAAATCTTTTGGAAGAAAATGTTTGTCACTAATTGCACTTTCTGGCATATTTTATGGAAAATAAGTATCCGCAGGCATTGGCTAGTATTCATTTCTTAAACATTAGGGTGATAAGGCATGGTTTTGGGCTTGTTATTGTTACTTAGTTAATGTATCTCCTGTTATATTTGGAATGTTTTCTTAGAAATTTTAACAGAGTTTCTAGTGCCCTTTAGTTATGAGAGAGATTTTATGACTTAGACATCCTAAGCCTCCAAAAGAACTCAGGCATTAATTATGTTGAAGTCCAGTATTTGTTTAATACTTTGATATGTAAAATGCTTCTATGCCTATCATTTGGATATTATTAGATCTGTCCTGAATCATATGATAGCTTTTAAAAGGAAAAAAATTCATTCATTAGATTCCTTAACTAAAGCACCCCTAGATTTAATCCCCCGTTTAAAAAAAGGGGGTGGGGGAGTTTGGTGTATGGGGGTGGGATATATGTTTTCTTACATGACTAACACTCCCATAGTTTATGTGTATTTCTTATTATTATACTTCTTCATCATGACTGAGAATCATTTCATGAGTGCCACTCCATCAGTTTCGAGAATGAAGTTGCTTTTTATTTTTTTTTTGTTTTAGTGGTACTGGGGATTGAACCCAGAGCCTTGGGCATAGTAGGGTAGAACTCTGGTCTCTAACAGAAATGCTTTATGCTTATCATATCATGGCAAGAGAAGTTTTTTTCTGGATAGATATATAGTTAGAAACTAAAACTTTAAGTATCTAAAATAAAATGGAAAGTCCTCAAGCACCATTGGCAACAAATACACATTGTAATTAATACCTCTAAAATATAATGAAGAGTATGTAGTACATGCATAGACATTCAGTCACTAAGTAAAGTTCAGTGTGAATACACTTAATTACATTAAGTCAAAAGAATATACAACAACAGTATTATTTTTATTTATGGTTATAATTATTAGGTTAAAATTCAGATGGGAAAAGAAGACCACAGTTCATTCACTACAGAGAGAGAAGTGCTGGAGAGAGGTGTCAAAAGCTGAGCCTACATGTAAAGGTTCTGAAAGAGAAACAGACTTCTTCTCTAGTTAGTATTAGAGAGTGACCCTCCCCCTCAGTTCACCAGGAAATAGGCACTCCTCATGTAAAAATCAATTCCACATGGGTCTGAATGTGCAAAGTAAAAACTTGTATTTTTAACAGTGTCATACTCATCTTGGGTAGGCAGAGATTTCTAAACATGATACCACAAAGCTCATACCACTAAAAAAAAATTTTTTATATCAAAAGGCGTGATTAAGAGTGAAAAGCCAAGCTATAGAGTGGGAAAAGCTCCTCACAATACAGATCGCAGATAATGGATTTGTATTGAGAACATATGAGGAAGTTCTGAAATTAATAAGAAAGAGGTGTGCAGCTCAATAGGAAAAACAATCAAAGACTTGAGTAGAAAATCCCTCACACTGAAGCTATCCATATGGCTAGTAAACATCGAAAAAAATAGTGAATTTTACTTAAAGTTAGAGAAATGCAAATTAAAATCACAATGTAGCTCACAATGACTAATAGGAAAAGAGAAACAGTAGCATTGCTAGAGTAACAGGGCATTTCATATACAGCTGGTGAAAGTATAAATTGATACAATCACTTTGAAATCTTGTTCGGCAGTGTCTACCAACATTGATCCTACACATAACAGTTGCATTCCTTGGCTTTAAACAACTAGTAGTTGTAATTCATGTTGAGATATTAATTTGAATGTAAAAACAAATGATTAATTATTGTGTAAGATCTGTGCAAATGCTTTACTGATAGTAGTGTGCCTAAAGAAATGCTTGTTTTTGTTCCTTTTGTCATTCAACTAGGTGGTTTTAGAAATTTGCACACTATTGTTTTGGGAGCTTGCAAAAATGCCCTTGAAGTAGATCTTGGTTACCTCATCATCACTGCTGCCCGTAGGTGTGTTTCCTCTTCCCTGTGTGTCTTTTGACTTTGAATTATGTTTTCCCTTTTTTCAAAAATTTGGGGGAATATGTATGTATGCATTTGTGCATGAAGTGTGATTATGCCTTGTTTAGATTTAAAACAGATTAATGTAACAGATGGTTATTCCTTAGTAGACTTAATTTTAGAACTGTTGACTAGTTAATTCAGACCCAGCCAGCTCTTGAGTGTCATGGTTTCATATCAGAGCAGAGCAGTTGACTTATCTTGAAGTACCTGAGTCCAACAGAAGTTGGCACTGAAGCTCTGGTGTCTGAAGCCCTCTCAGAACCATCATCTCAATCTGTGGATGGTTTTCTGAATTGTTTTTAGTTGGTAATAATATCTGTTATTCAGAAATCAGTGTTGAAATTGACTTTTGCAATAAAATCTTAGTTTTAAACCACATCTTTTATCACTTTATACCACATTTACTATTTCCTACCTTTCAAATGTCTACTCTGCTTTTAATTTTATATTTCTTCAACTTGAATTAGCTATTTTTCATTTTATTTGGAAATAAAATGGTAACTTTTCACCAATAGAATATTGATTAAAAATATTATTATAATGAAACTTTCTAAATTTAAGTACATATTGTTCTCTGCTAGAAAAGTATATTTAAATGGAACAATAACAGGTGACATCATAAGAAAGATGTTAAATACCAACACTAAATGCAAACTCGCACTTTAATCAGGCTTAAGAAAGCACATAGAAAATAGAGGTTCACTGTTGTTTAATGTATACTGTACTATACTGCCTAAGATGCACTTACACTTTGCAAATACTCCTATAATAGAAATATCTCTTGATCTTTTCTTTCTAGGTTACATGAAGTTCGGATCCAGCCCTCTCTAACCAAAGATGGTGTCTTTTCTGCCTTAAAGATGGCAGAATTGGAGTTTCCCCAGTTTGAAACCCTTCATCTGGGATATGTAGATGAGTTTTTGCTGCAGAGTAAGACTTCTCTCACTTTATTCCCTAGAATTGCTGTACGAAACTTACTAGAAAATCTTGAATAGGGATGTGTCAAGTTTTTTTGCTGTAACTTAAAATCTTAGGCAGTTTTACTCCTTGAAAAAGAAACTTTTAACTCAGAAATGTCAGTGATTTTTCTTCCATATTGTCTCAGATGTTAGCATATTATTGAAAATGTGGTGATTAACAGTACACCAAAATGATCTGTATCTAGATTATATATTGTCTCACTTTACTGCCCAAGTTTCTTTCCCATTCTGCTTCATTTTTTTCACAGAATGTCATCCTTGGTTCCATTTGTTGAATTTGATCTGCCACGCTTCTTAAAGCTTTTGATGGTCCTCTCAGACGAGGTCCCATTCCCTGCCCATACTCTTCATTTCCATAATAAGCCTTCTGTGGTTCTGGATTTTCCAGATAGTGTGAACACATAATGGTCAGTATTCATTTAATGATAATTGCTGTTTCCTTGTTCACAGCATTTTCTAGTATGCATTTACAGTGGGGAAATCATTCCTTTGAGTTCAGATGCATGTCTGTCAATTCATTATTCAAACTTTTTTTCCATTTGACATTAGTAAGACATGTAAAAGAATTTCTACCACCCAACATGTTTTTATTTTTTACAGTGTTAATTTCTTTCCCATGTAATTTGCAACAGTTCTTGGACCCTCACAGTCATACCAGGTGATATTTTTTCTTTGAATCTAATTTGCATTATAGAAGAACATAAGAAGGCTTAAGTTCTCTGATCAGGACAGTCAGTGCAGGTCAAAAACCATGACTTCTCATTTTTCATTTCTAATATATATCATAATAGTAGGTTTTTTTCCCCCTGTTTTGGTTTGACTTTTTTTTGTCGTTTGGTTATTTCAGTGTTGCAGTTCTCATTAGTGTAATTGCAGATTATTTTAAACAGTCTGATCATCCTTTTGTAGCCAATTTAATAGAGGAATCACATTAAATCTTTATAGCATTGAAAGCAATAAGCTTTTCTCGAAAGAGCTCTAAAATGCTAAGAGCAGTTTCCTAAAAATTACATGTATTTGATATCAGGTCTTTTTGGTTATGAACACGGTAGCTAGTATTCCCTATATTTTCACATATCTGTGAAGTAACTCATAAATTAACTTAGCCATTACTAGTTTTTGTATAATTTTGTTTTCTGTTTCTCAAAAACTCAACACTTTAAAAATTTTATCCTCCAGGTGACCACCTATAGGTCTCCTGAAGGTTGTCTTTGAGTGGCATGTGTGTGAGTTTCAGGGGATAGGTAGATATTTAATATCCAGATAACCAGTTATTTTCCTGTAATGTTTTTTCCCCTCATCACACATTTTTAATAGCATGAAAACACTACCAGCTTGTTCACCCTTATCTTATACTTTTCAATACAACTTATTTCATAATCTCTCTCATATTTAGCAGTCTCTTAGTGTTGACCTTTTTATGAGTCATTTTCTTCTTCTTCACTGTAGTCCAGCTCTTTCTCCCACATACCTATTGACCTCTGTTCCACCAAAGAATGCCCAGGGTTCTCTGTTTCAGAATAGTTACTGGAGGAAACTCAGTCATACTCATTTACTTAGTCTTGCCCTTCTTAATAATTTAAATTTTGAAACGTCTCTTCAAGGGGTGTGGGGCATTGTAGCCTCTATAAACCCTGAGTCACTTTCTCTGACAAAATATCTGGAAACATCACCTTTCTCCCCCTAATATGTAAGAGTGACAAGAAAAGTGAATGCTATGTATTAGCAATAAAGAGATAGGTGACTTGCTGGCATGGGTTGAGATATTGATGATGTATGAGAGAAAATCAATGACTCAGAGATGACTATTAGAGAAGGGCTCTTTGTTTACATGAGTTTATTAACTCAGAGGTTCATTTGAAGATGATAGGGATGTAAAACTCAGTCAGTACCTCAGAAGTAATATAATCTTTAGTCCTACAGCTGGAAGACAGATGGAATTGAGACCTGCTGGTTATTAATCATGGAATCTCATCAAGTTACTTAAGTTCATGTTTTCTAATTTTTAAAATAGGAGATACGAGTGGCTCTGAGGAATCAATTTTAAAAAATGATACATACATTTATAACAATCTCTGACAAGTCGGTCATATTCAATAAGTGTAGCTTTTACTTTTAACTGTCCTATTGAGCTGAAGAGAGAGAGAAAAAAAACAAACGAATTGGAGATGATATTATTAGGGTTTTGAGGAATTGTAGTAAGCAGGAAACCTTATGAGCAGGAGGAATGGGATGATAATGGTAAAGGCTAAAGGCACAACATGAATTTGTCATGTTAGGCTGTATCATTTATGTACAGTGCTCAGGGAACAGTGTCAGTTCAAGATTTACCCCATCTTAAGGAAAAAGGCAGTTTTGTCTCAAGTCCAAAGGGCAGGAATAAGGTCCTTATGAGGAAGTTAATGTTTAGCTTAATTACAAAGAATGGATTAAGGTAAAATCTGTAAGAAATGCCAGTAGATACCAAAGTTGGCCACTGACTTGGAGAGAACAAACTGTATGGAAAGCAAAATAGGAAGAGTTTGGAATTAAGCGTGTTCTAAGCAAAAGGTATAAACCGTTTTAATGCTTAGGATGGCTTCAGCACTGCAGGAGTTTTCTTTGGACTGGGTGTTAGTTGGCCATAAGGACTGGGGGAAACATTTATTCAGTTCTTAGATCCCCAGCACAGTGTTGAACACTGAAGATGGAACTGAACTAACTAAACAGTCCCGTTTGTCCTTCAAGGAGCTCCCAAGTCAAGTGAACCATCTTGGAGAGCGAGAGGAAGGCAGATAGGAGAAATGATGACAAGAAGCAAGGGATGAGGTGTGATTACTAGTGGCATGATCTAGGATGGAGGATCATCTTTTACTTACACCCACCCCTGCTTGTTTGTGACCCAGACCATAGTAACTGGAGCCCAGCAATACATTGTGGAGTTAGAAGTCCACTTCAGGGGATATGTAAATATTTCCTACTAATATAAGAGCTCTGGGCTCTTAAACCAGAACCAATCTCAGAGTTTTCCCTTCTCAACACATGTCTTCACCACACTCCACAAACATAATTCTTATAATTTGAGGGAATTGCATTTTTAGGACTTTGTCGTGTTATAACTTCACAATGGTGTGAATCAATACAGTTGTACTTGAAGAATTTTCGCTGTATTTTTGTCCTCTAAACAATTAGAGGTTTTTTTTAACTACCTACCCTTGACTTATAAAGTACAAATTCTTGTTTTGTATAAGGAGTACTACCATATGTTCAGAATAGCTCATTTAAAATTGTATTTGAACCCAAACCTGGTGATGAATATAGGAAACAGAATGATGGAGGCTGGTCACACTGGATGCTGAGATACAAAACTGGCTGCACTTCATAACACTTTCAAGAATTTTTCTGAAACTTTCTCTGAAATTTATATCTCTCTCTAGGCAGAATGGCTAATGCAGATTTGGTGAAGTATGGTTTGGCTGATGTGGTAGAAAATCCTGGCATCATCACTGATATAGGGATGAAGGCAGTCAATGAAGTTTTTTCCTGTATCAAATATCTGGCAATTTACAATTGCCCTCATCTTCATAACCCATTCAATTGGATCTCAGGTACTATAAGCTTAGAAATGCTGTATTGATAAGTGAAATAATATGTGTCTTTGTTCTCTATGTGATTGTATTCCTAATGTAAAATATAATTTAGGGCTGGAGTTGAGGCTCAGTGGTACAGTGCTTGCCTGGCACATGTGAGACACTGGGTTCAGTCCTCAGCATCACATAAAAATAAATATCTACAACTAAAAAAAATTTAAAAAAATATAATTTGTATCAGTTGTTCATTCAAGATCTGGAAACCTTTGATAACTGAGTTAGAAATACATATGATGCTTCTTTAAACTTTCTAAGTTCTTTTCCTTGAAATTTGCACTGTTCAGGTTATAGATTCAAGTTCACTAATCTTTATATTCATTTCTTTGGTCAATACACATAAAAGTAAAGTTGCAAATTAGCCTTGGATATTAGTTTTTTTCTCTGAGTTACTTTGAAAATGGCACATCATCTGAAAGGACAAAGTAGGTATATATAGCTAAAAACTTTTAATTAGGTGACATCAACCTCAGGTCAGATCTTTTGTTAACTAGAAATCTTGTTATTTGAGACCTCTGCTACCCTATATGTAGAAATATGACTTTAGCATATATTTTTTCTGATGGCAGGAGCTTATTTTCCTTTTTGAAAGGATACTACTACTTATTATTTTAGAGGCCCTTCTTAAATACCTAAATTCACAAACCTTTAAATAAATTCAGAGCTAGAGAAAGTTTTTCTTGTGAAATCCACTTTAACCAAACAAAGCACTTCACTGACACTTACAGTACAGCCTCCTCTTCTGTAGAGTCAGTCACCTTGCAGGGATTTGTGCCTTCTCACAAAGCCACTGTCAGGCCTGTTTTGGGGCTCCTAGGGCCTCTTCTGAGATCCTTCAGTAGAGGAACTGTCTTCACCTACCAGAAGTTACATTTTGTCAATGTCCCAGCTGAAGCAAGAAGTTATTGGGAAATATGAACTTTAGGATATAGCAAGTATAGATCACTTTAAAAAAATAACATTTACTGGGTTTTTGGTTTGTTTGTTTTCTTAAATACAGAAGAGTATAAAGAAGAAAACAAAACAAAAAAAAATGGCCTATAATCCCATCACTCAGAACTTCTGTTAACACTTAAGTAATATATGCACTTGATAAATTTCAAACAGTACAGAAAGGTACAGTGAAAAGTCACCTCTTCTCAAGGTAACCATCACCAACAGTTTCTTGTATATCCTTCTGGACAAATTATTTTGTACGTATTACAGCCTATATGTGTATAGCATTAGAAAATGACATATACAAAAGAATCTTACTATGTATACACTGTCCTCTACCTTATATTTTGCACTAAGTGTATTTTGGAGAGCTATCCATATGAGCAAGCATATTCAGGTCTTTTTCATTCTTTAGAAATGGCTGCATGATATTCCGTTAAACAAATGTGCCATAATTTTCCTTATCTAGTGTCCTATTGTTGAAATGCATGTAGATTGTTAAGTGGTTCACATTAAATCAGGGTTGACTTGGCTTCAAGTTAATATTTACCAGGCCATCAAGTTCTCAAAACAAAATTAGGTGCAAGAACATCATAATAATTGTTTTCATATTGTAGAGATCATAAAATATAGGAAAAAGTTGGAAAAGAATTTGAAAGTTTTTGCAACCTCTCACAAAATTCATCACTAATAGGAAGAGTTACTTAAATTCTCTCTTGTCCTTTCATTTCTTCAACAGACCACTCAAGATGGACTCGATTGGTTGATATCAATCTTGTGCGGTGCCATGCTTTGAAGCTGGACTCCTTTGGCCAGTTTATTGAATTGTTGCCTAGCCTGGAATTTATTTCACTAGACCAGATGTTTCGTGAACCACCCAAAGTAAATCACCTTTTAAACAATTTTTATTTATTTTAATACTGAAGGAAAAAAAAAAACAGAACAACTTGTGATCTTTTTAATAAAATGCCCTTCTAATGTTACTTTTCACTGCCAGCCTCAAAGAAGGCATAAAGTTTGTAATAATGTATGGCCTCTTAGTGTTCTTATCATTGAATATTAAGCATGTTTGGAGAAAGGAAAGAAAAAAAATCAATGTAAATCAGTGCTGTTTTTGTCAGTTCTCTAAACTAAAAGTAAAGGAGAGGCTGGAAATTTAAGCTAAGATAGGTATTATTACTTGGAGGAATTTGTTGGTAGGTTAAATCTGAAATTCAAAGTCTGAATAAGGATTAGTAATTTATTTTGGAAATGTTTTACTTTGCTGCTGTCTCTTCTGTTAAGTTTCATATCCTGGGAAATCTGAAGTTGCCCAGTTGCATAAAATGTTATTTTAAAACTGCTTTATAGAACTCTATATTCTTCACAGTAATACAGACATAATCCTTCACCTAATTCTGTTTCCCCTGTCAGTTACTAATGGTTATATTCTCTGTTGTTGAAGCAGTGCAGGGCAATGGGGAAAACTCAAGATTTGAAGTCAGAATGCTGGACTTTAAGCCCTAGCTCTAACATTTAGTGCTCCTGTGCTATTGTACAAATGTCCCATTGTGTACCTTGTCCTTTTCAGTCAGTCTAGGAATGCTTTATATTGTTTGTAGTGCTGTGAGCCTTGAGTGAGATCTTTTATGCGTATGTGAAAGCATTTCATAAATGAATGCTACCTAAATGCTAGTATTTACATAAAGATGAAATGAAGGCATAGTAGAAGTGATGTTGTATACCAACCCAAATTGATAAACTTGTGGTTTGATTTTGCCTTAGGGTTGTGCTCGAGTTGGTCTGAGTGCAGGCACAGGAATTGGGGTTTCTTCAGCCCTTGTTAGCAACCAGAATTCCAACAATGACAATGATAATAATGCCCAAAACAACAATGCCAACATCCATGACAACAATCACCATCACCCAGATGACTCTGATGAGGAGAATGACTTTCGGCAAGACCTGCAGCCAGGAGAGCAGCAGTTTGCAGCCGACGGTAACCCAGATCTTTTGTGAGCTCCAGATAGAAATGATTTTTCCTTTGGATCATATTTCTTTGACTCCATTCTGTTCCCTTTTTCCCCTTGTCACTTTCAACTTGTCACTTTCCACATTGAGGGGAGCTCACTGATAAGGAAGATATGCAGTGATGGTTGAAATTTTTCTATTTGTTTGCTTGTTTTCAAATCTGTCCATATCTGCAGAATTCTATGAGAATACTAACAGAATGGGAAGGACTGGTTGGTGCCACAGGGATTAGATTAGTATACACTGATAGCATTATAGACTTGGTTTAACTGAGATACAACTTTCAATATTTAGGCAAAGAAGCCTCTCTTAATATCACCCTGACCAGTGGTTCAGTACATTAACATGAATATAAAGGACATTTTTGGATGTTCTGAGAACTGAAAAACATAACATCCATGTGCTGCTAGATATTGGCATCTTTCGTATATCATTAATCAATGTATCCTCACAACCACCCAGCAAATTAAGTACATTAGCTAATAAAGACTTACTGGATTTCAGTTATGTAATACTCTGTCCACTTTTTATTTTATTTTATTTATTTATTTTTTTTTTTATTTATTGATTCATTGAACACAAATGGAGTACAGCTATTGTTTCACTGGTTGTACACACAGATGGTGTGACTCTACTTTGTGTACAACCAGTGAAAC
>JAJEJO010004293.1:761513-785587 GCA_020662805.1 Glaucomys volans | reverse complement strand
ATCCATTTACTTTTTAAACATTTACTGAACATCTGCATTTCAACTCATGTGTTAATGGGCTCCATCTTGACCCTTTGTTGGTGAGTGAGGATAGAGTGAGATTATTTCCATACCAAATTTTTTATTTCCCAGTTGACCCTGAAGAATTAAAAAAGGAATCTTTTCTAGCCGTCTTTTTGTTGTTACCCCTCTATTCACTGCTTTGGCCATAATAATTAATGAAATACAGGATGCCCTAATGTTAGGTAACTGCTTTTATAATGAAGTCAAACTGTGAATACTGGTCTTGACCGAAGGATCACCTGTAGGCATTGTCTTCAACCATTTCTCTTTACATGTTCTCTATAGAACTCTGTTTTGGCTCTTATCAGAGTCACCACTGACAGTCTTATCCAATCTGGTGGTCATTTCTGTACTTTATTTTGTTTGACATCTGAGCAGTATTGCACATTATTGTTTCTACCTTGAGATGCTTTTGTCTCTTTGCAGCTTCAAAACCATTTTCATGATTGTCCCCTACTTGATTTGACATGGCTTTCCTTTGCTTGCCTTCTCTGTTCCACTCCTGTTCTTGATCTCTCTTTTTCTTTACATGTTTTCTCTCAATTTCATGGCATTTGTGCCAACTTTTTGTTGTTAGATTCCAAATCTTCATTTTCAGGCTTGACCTTTCTACTTTTTTTAAGTAAATGCAGCTATATCTAGCTTCATATTTTCTTCCTCCACATGTGTTCTCTTAGGCATTTCAAACTTATGGTTAAATCTCTCCTCTGGTACTTGCCTCAAAAGATACAACAACAGAAGTGCAGAGTCAACAGATGCTAGTGATGAGAAGGGGATGTGAAGTCAGATATTATCCTTTCGACTTGTTCCAAATGTCATTGTACAATGTATAGATAGGTCACTGGCACCATAAAGATCTGAATTTTAGATAGCGTAACCTATTCTTGGGAAACTACTACAACTGCTGTAGTGCAGAATTACCCAAATCCTGCAAACCAATTTGTGTTTGGAAGGGATGTGTTGGGCATCTACACTGGAAAGTTACAGGGCCATAGGTTTTTCAGTACAGAGTGCAGGGTGCCTTTCATTTTGAAATCACATATTAAATATGAAGGTTTAGCACTGGTATTGTCCTAACTCAAATTGAGATCAGTCAGGTCCTTGGGAGGAAGGGACTGGATAGAGTGTCTGGAATATTGACTGCAAGGATTAGGATTTAATTTTGTAAAAAGCTGATGAAACCAAGTGCTATTTTATTTACTGTCCTTTTGGAAAGTGACCGTATTTATCTTAAGAAGATGTAATCAATGAAATCTAAATGTTTCATGGAATTTACACTCTGGAATAATGAGAATAAAATCACATGTTCTCATTTGTTGATTGCCAGTGAAGCACATCAACCATTTAAATGATATTAAAATGTTAAAATGTTTAAAAATGTACTTAGTGTATTAATAATCACCACACATTAGCCAATACCTGATAACCTAACCTCTAAAAAGTAGAAGGAGAAAGATACAAAATCAGCTCCCCTGCACAGTATACCCTAGTATAGCTAGCAGATACCACGAGACTCATTGCTTATAAAGTGATCACAAGGTCTTCTAATAGCTGGCTTCCACCATCTTCAAGCAAATAACTTGGAGACAGATCACATAGCCATCCTGGGTAACATCTTCAGGGAGGAACATTGGTACTTTCTTTTGAACTGTGCCACTTTCTCCCTGCTTTCATCTTCCAGTGATGTACTTCCTTTACCAAATGACCTTTTCTCATCTCTGATTTCCTCTTCTAGAAAATCATTGTATTCTTATTGTTAATATCTTTACATCAAAGCATAGTTATAGGCTCTTATTCCACAGTGTACTAATAATTAGGCTATTGAGTCCTCACAGCTGCCACATTTTTGTGTGCCAATTTTTTTTTTTTTATGTTCCTCTTGGCATTTATTTTGACTCTCTTTGTTTTTGTTTAAGCATTGAATGAGATGGAAGACATGGTTCAAGAAGATGGAGAGGTGGTGGCTGAGAGTGGAAATGATACACCTGCTCACAGTCAGGCAGTCATCCCTGTGGATGTTGATGAGGAGCAAGCAGGTAATCATATGACTCTTTACCTGTCATTCTGAAATGTGAAGCCTGACCATAATAAAGAACAAGCAATTCCAAGAATGGTTGTTTTCTGCCTTTGCAGCTTCTGATGTATGTTGTTTTGTTATGGAGGCCTATAATATAACTTTGGCATTCTCCTCACTGCCTGTATATATCTCATAACAAAGATTTATTATTATTATTATTTTATTTATTTATTTGTGGGGGGTACTGGGTATTGAACTCAGGGTCACTCAACCACTAAGCCCTATTTTTTATTTTATTTGGAGACAGGGTCTCACTGAGTTGCTTAGTGCATTGCTTTTGCTGAGACTGGCTTTGAACTTGAGATCCTCATGCCGCAGCCTCCCAAGCTGCTGAGATTATAGGCATGCATCACTGCACCTGGCTTCTTCTTATTTTTAATTGCAGCAACAACTATGTGTAATTGCACTTGTGTATCTGTGTGCATGTGTGTTAAAAAAGGTAGACTGTAACTACCTGTCACTCAGGTAGTTAGTGGGAAAATAAACAACCTGGTTAAATTTTTTGCTGTACTGTCACTTCAGTGGGGAAGAGGAGCAGCAGAGAGTTTGACCTGCTTAGTAAATAGATCAAAATCTATTCTGTTAGTGGGTGACTGATGGCAGCCTTAGATTCGTAGGCCCTTAAAGATTGCCTAATACCACCCTTCATATTACATTTGGGTAATCTGATGGTCTTTCAAAAGTAAGCTCAACACTACTCAGTCAGTAATGACAAATGGACAAATTGAGATTAGAACTCATGTTCTTACTACTAATCTGTTGAAAAGTTCCTTTATCTTTAAATTGAAAATACCTTTACCTTGTTTTAAATGTCTTACAGATGGAGTCACTTATTCAACAAATACTTATTGAGTGCTGATTTTGTGCCAGGCATGGTATATTGTAATAGGAAAAAGATAAAGTTTTGTGAAGCTTACTTTTTTGGAGCAAATATTAGTCACTTGTCAGAGAAAATTGGGTCAGAAGAGCTGAAATTTAAAGGCTGCACTGTCAAAACAAATAAAGCATTTTTTACATAAAAATGCAGACTCATAATCAAAATGTAACATGCATCTAGCCTTTGAGGTAGACCTTAGTCAATTAAAAAATGCAGAGAATTGCTCAGTGATCCCATACATTTTTGAGATTTAGCTTTACTTGCCTTAGCTTATATATTTGCAAAACCGGGAAAATATGCAGCCTGTTTTTAAAATGATTGACTTATTTTGATTATTTTTATTCTTATTTTATTCTTTGGTCTACTTTTTGAAATAGAATCCTAGGGGAAGGGCCATATCATCTTCTATTTTAATTTGCCATTAGGAATGTGTAAGGTTTATTGGCATATTAGTTGTACTTAATAATGCTTTAGGCTTAAAACACTCTTCATGTGTCTCAACAAAGGGTATATTCCACTTAAGTGAGTGACGGTGGAGGCTACACAGAGAAAATAGACATCTCTGTGACTGTGATCCCTGGAAACAGTACGTTGTGTGAGATCTTTTCTTAAGAATAACTATTAGGCCTGTGATTTTTGTTTTAGGACCCAGTGGTCTTCAGCGTGTAGTAAAACCAACCCCAATTACTGTTCACGATTCAGAGAGCGATGATGAGGAGGACAGTCTGGAACTCCAAGAAGTCTGGATTCCTAAGAGTGGTTCTCGGCGTTTCTCTGAACGTGAAGAAAAAACTGGAGAGTCATTGCAGTCCAGGGAATTGTCAGGTGAGAGGTGATGTCTTACTCTGACCCATTAGTGAGAGTCATCATCAGAACTGACTACTCTGCCTTTGTAATTTGCCCCTACCACAGTTTGTGGTTCACTTAACATAGTCCTTATGAAATGTGATAGGAATCAAAAAAAGCAGTAGCCCAACTAAGAGGTGGATTTGGGCAGTGCTATTGTGAGCAAATGCAGCACAACAGAAATATAGTGGGATGAGGGATCAAGGGAAAAAAAGTAAGTTACAAATCCTGTGGAGGCTTTAGGTAGTTGTGGCATTGAAGTATCAGGAATTTAGCAGGAGACCTGTGCCCCCTGTAAGGGATGGCTTCTGAGTCAGAGCTCCCCATCTAATACTCTGTCTTCTTGTAGTTGGTGGATGTTGGTGGCTAGTTTGGTGCTTGAAGAAGCCCTAAAGTTTGTTTTAATAATCCCTTGCTCCCTTTAAATCTAGGCAACAGCTTATGCCATTTGCCTCACTAAGAAACTATATTCTCGTAACTTTTAGGTTTATTATTTCTTTGTCTTGCCTTCCCTTTTATTTCTCAGAACTATATGCTCACCACTTTTAGCAAAGGGTGGTTTGTTTTTTGTTTTTGTTTTTTGTTTTTTTGATACTGGGAATTGAATCCAGGGCCATTCAACCACTGAGCCACATCCTCAGCCCTTTTTATTTTTTGTTTTGAGACAGGGTCTCATTAAGTTACTTAGGGCCTTGCTAAGTTGCTGAGGCTAGCCTCAAACTTGCAAACCTCCTGACTCAACCTCCCAAGTTGCTGGGATGACAGGCATGTGCCACCATGCCTGTTGCAAAGGGTGGTTGTTTCTTTTTTATTGTCCACTTTTTGTTAGGTGCCTTCTCCTCAATATGTTTAAATGTTATACATTTAACTCCCTACCTAAAATATATGTATACATCTGTGTATGGGGAAGCTTAGTTATTTTAGATTTTGAATAATTTACTAACTATTCACTGACTGTTCAATTTTTAGTTTACTCCTTTTGTTAAGAAATTCAGATAACAACATAGTGGTTGAAAAGAGCTTTTATGGAAATTAAAATTTAGGAAAAATAATGTAACAAGCTGACTAACCTAATGTTTCCTAGAGAGTTTGCTTTTTAAAAGTAGCAACTAGTCTCCATTGGCCAGACAAAACCTTATTTGGTAATTCCTTTCTGTATTCATTGAGCCTTACTTGTGTGCCCCAGGTACTGCATTAGCCAATGTTGGGGTTATAGAGATGAATAAGTCATGGTCTCTTTGTCTTTATGGAACCTATAGTCAAAAATCAGGTCAAAAACATAGATAACAGTATTGCCAGGTATGTGCTACAGTAGCTTTGTGGGGAGCATATGCAGAAGAGATTGAATAGAAGTCCAAGTGTGATGAATTGGTGAGAACCAAGTCCCTGAGGTAGTGATGCAGAGGTATACTGAAAGAAAAGTTGGGTCTGGAGTACAGAGTGTAGATAGAGGGGACTAAAGGAAAAAACAGTTTGAAATCAGATCATGGCAAATTTTGAAGGCTGAGCTAAAGAGTATAACCAGGGAGACATTAGGAAGTCATAGAGATTTATACTAGTGCAATGATGTGATCACAGTTATACTTTAGGAAAATTAGTATACTTTGTTTCCTGTTCCAAATTTACTCTTACCTTTTGTCCAGAATTTGTACTGAAATCTTTTCTTTTCCTCGGGCCATTCTTCTTTTTCTGTAAGCAGTAAGTGGAAAAGGCAAGACTCCACTTCGAAAGAGGTACAACTCCCATCAGATGGGCCAGTCGAAGCAGTTTCCCCTCGAGGAAAGCAGCTGTGAGAAAGGCTGTCAGGTCACCAGTGAGCAGATCAAAGCCGATATGAAAGCAGCTAGGGATATTCCTGAAAAGAAAAAAAACAAGGATGTTTATCCCAGCTGCAGCAGCACCACCGCCAGCACAGTGGGAAACTCCAGCTCACACAGCACTGCTTCTCAAAGCCCAGACTTTGTAAGGACGGTGAACAGCAGCGGCTCTTCCGAGCCTAGCCCTACAGAAGTGGATGTGTCCAGGCAGTGTGTCTGCTCCCCCGGTGGGTCAGAGGACTCTGAGGCCATGGAGGAGGGAGATGCAGAGAGTTCTGTCTGCCCCAGATGCTGCTGTCACAGGCCCCAGGAATCCCAAAGGAGAACTAGCAGGTGTTCTGATGAGGAACGTCCTTCAACCAGCCGAGCCTGTGTTGTGAATGGCCCGGATGGTACGAGATCCGCCTTTTCCTTTAGGACTCTGCCACAAGGGGGGTCTTCAGGCCCAGCACATGATGAGAGGACTAATGTGAGTGGCTCTGGGGCTACAGGTGAGGACAGGAGGGGGAGCTCCCAGCCTGAGAGCTGTGATGTGCAGTCTCATGAAGACTACCCTCGGAGGCCCCTAACCAGGGCCAGGAGCAGACTGTCCCATGTACCGCTGGTATCTGAGTCAGGTATGACAATGCTCCCAGGATTAGCAACTGCAGGGTAGGACTGGAGAAAGGCATAAGCTTTTTCATAAATCTTCTCACAAAAATCCAGTTTGGCATGTTCTATTTTGGGGTACTGTTAATCATACAGATTTTAAATTAATTTTCAGGAATGTTTTGGTGGGTGGGGGTATAAAACAGTTTGTAAAATATTCAGTCCAGAAATCTCAAAATAGTTCAGCTTTTAAAATATATACATACTTGTTTGCCCTAAATCCAACATTTTTTCTGATGTCTAAGCCCCAAGTAGATGAACTCTGCTCCCACACTTAGGAAGGACTTATAAAATGTTATACGTTGGCCAAAAGTTGCCAGGGCTGGGGAAACAGCTCAGTGCAGCTTCCTGGGTATACCCCCAAAGGACCTGCCTCTGCAGTGTTCGGTCATTTTTTCTGAAATCTAGTTTTGTCTCCAGTTATGTTTGCCAGGAAATAAGCAGGTAAGTAGTTTTGCTGAGAATTATTTGAGTGAAGATACACTCAAAACATGTACATGTTTAATTTCATTAATATTTATAATGCATATGCCAA
Source organism: Glaucomys volans (assembly GCA_020662805.1). Lineage (NCBI taxonomy): Eukaryota > Metazoa > Chordata > Mammalia > Rodentia > Sciuridae > Glaucomys > Glaucomys volans. Next base: position 778,724 of record JAJEJO010004293.1, on the reverse strand, counting down.
GACATTGGATTGAGCAAGAGTAAGCATATTTCTTAGTCATGTTGTTTCTGTTTTTAAGTAATACTCCTTTATTATGTTATTAATACCTGTCAAATTATGATAATGAATTATTTTTATTTTCTCCAAGTGTCCCTCAATTTTAAAATCTTAAAATCAGCCTTACAGCATAGGTCAATGCTTTTTTAATATGCTAATTAGAGCTGGTTGAACTGTGTGAAGTTAAACTACAAAAAATAAGCTTTCGTTAAGATACCTGTGAGACCTTAACTATGTTCAAAACATCATAGATAGTAGCATAAACTCCAAATATGTGAGTCTGAGTATTTCATTATGCTTTGCAAACACTAGTTCTGTCATCTGGTGAAAATAATTCTGCCAGTTTGAATTTTAAATGTCTTATGATACCTTTTTTTAAGTTGTGGTAAAGTATACATAACAAAAATAATTTACCACTTTGAAGTGTGCAGTTTGGTGGCATTCACTGTCACCACCATCCATCTGAACTCTTTCATCATCTCAAACTGAAATTCTTAAACAGTAACTCTTCACTGTGAGACCTTTTGTTACTTGGTTTTTCATATTTGTAAAGTCAAATCTACCTGTTTTCCATTTTTTGTTTTTATTCCACAGAAGACCTTCCATACCAGTTTCAGATAAATGTTCACATCTTCTCATTCTTTTATTTATTTTATTTTACTTCTTTAGTTCAGTTTGGAATTGCATTAAATTGACAACTGAAAAGAAAATTATCATTTTTATAGCACTGAGTCCTCCTATTTAGGAAATAATATCTCTTTTTATTTGTCTGAAATCTCTTGGTAAAGCTCTGGGTTTTTTGAATTTTTTTTTTTTTTTTAAATAGATACCCTTCATATTGACTGTTGGGATTTTGATGTTTTTATTTTTTGCTTTGTGTTTGCTCATACACTTTATCATTTTGTTCTGACCTGTTTCATGACTGAAAGTTTTTCTCAGGTTAAATAACTCCCTGGATTAAGAAAGAAAGAAAGTTTCATTTGTGTAGTGCTTTTTACTGTTGATATTCATTGCTTTGTTTTTATTTTGTTTTTCAATTTGAAAAGACGACTTTTGTCTTTGTTTTCCTAGGTAAATTATTTCTTGATAATTTTTAAATATCATGCACATGTATGTTTCCTTTAATTAATACGTTTTCTGGAGAAATATCAAAGTATTGATTTTAATATTACTCAGGTCTCTTTTGGAAGGAACAAAGTTACTTGAATGGTTTACAAATTGTTTTTAATCTAGCATGTTTTTGGTATCTACTAAAGCCATTTTACTTTAACTGTTCTAAGGATGGAGATTTAATAAAGGAATACATTTAATTCTTAGGAATTGTTTAATCAGTTCAAAAATAACTTTTGAGTTTTTTGATTTTTGATTTGTGACCTTGTAGACTGTTCAAGTCACATTAAAAGTGTGATTTTTAATTGGGGGAATAAATACTCATAAATTGGTCTTTTTATCTTATAATTATTTATAAAACAAGTATCACCAAAATATTTAGTTTGGTGTTAAGAGAATAGCACTTAGGATTAATATAGTTCTCATAAATACTAAAAGCTCCCAACACCCCAAGATCAGGTTGGTCTACTTTTCTTGCTTCAGTAGCGTATTTGACACTAATATGAACCACTCTACATTTAATTCTGTGTTTTACTATCTGTCTTTGCAGTAGACTCAGCTCCATGAGGGCAGGGACTGTCTGCTTGTTCATTATATTCCTAACTTCCAGCACCATGTCTTACATGTGGTGTGGGGCTCAGTTAATAGTCATGAACTTTGTAAGTGTAGAAATCATCATTTAAGGTATACTGATGCTAGAGGATCTATAAAATCACTCAGAGTTGTTCCTAAACAAAATTGTTATTTGCCTAAAAGCAGTGTAACAAACACAACAAACTCTCCTTTCCTTTTTCAAAGTCACCTACACAATAGTATTGACTTCATTTTATAACATTTTGTAGAAAACATAAACCAATTAGGTCATTCTGGAAATAAGGAAACAACTTTGAGCCCCACATTCTGAGCAATTTAAGGGGAGAGAAGAAAGTAATTCAGAAAGATGAGGAATTTGAAAATCAGATTACCAAAGCACAATGCTAATAGAAAATCCTTAACAAAACACTGTCTGGAGGAGTGGAAACATTTATTTTTTGTTTTCATTTTTGTAGTCCTAAGAGAGGGAGCTAGGGTCTATGTAAGGATGTTTTTAACAGGTATGTGAATTTTGGCAATTGGGTGAAGTGTGCTGCCTTCATAAAAGCCTTCTTGTCAGGAAGACAATTGGGTATTGCATGAAGCTTTTTCAGGATACTATGGAAGAAGACCTTTGAATTAATTGCAAGTGTCAATAGTTAATGTTTTTTCAGAACCCCAGGACTTTGGTTGGTTTCAGTGTCCTCGGGAAAAGTTTGATTGGTAGAATTCCTTTTTGCCTTCAACCAAAGCAACTCCTGCCAATTGTTTTTGCATAGAAGAATTTTACAAAAATTCCAGAGGATGTGGAAAAGGGTTCTGGTTTGTAAAATACCACCTGGACTAGATATCTAGATTTTGTCTAATCCCAAACCTTTGGAAATTGACAGTATTTTCACCTCATTTCCCTGTCTTTCTTTGTAAACTTTGGTTTGAGGTTACACAGGGAAACGTTTATCACCTAACCAATGTATGTAAGAGAGATAGATGATAGGGGTTTAATTTATAAAGGTCAACCATATTTCATTTTGTATATGCTCTGTTATCGTAAGATTTAAGTATCAAAAATGAGTACAATTTTATCTTTTCCCAAAATAGAGTGTATGTGGTTGTTTAGTTTGAGATTCAGATTTAAGAAACTTGTTTTTAATAAGACTGGGATATTTTCATTTATAATTGTAATGTTTTAGTACATACTGGTAAATGAAAAAAGATGGCAGGTTTTCTAGCATAGCAATGGGTGGCAGATTGCCCAAATTTGCCTCCTGGTTCTCACTTGACGTCTTGGCAAGCTATTTTACCTTTCCATGCCTCAGCTTCCTCCTGTATTAAATGAGGAGAATAATAAATCTATTTCGGGGGAATGTTTTAAGGAATGAAATGAGTTGATACAAGTAAAACTCAGCTTCCTCCTATATTAAATGAGAATAATAAATCTATTTCAGGGAAATGTTTTAAGGATGAAATGAGTTAATGCAAGTAAAACTCTTAGAACAGTGCCTGACACACAGTAAGTGCTCAGTAAATATTTACTGTTTTGGACTGTGATGTGTTCATTCATTCATTTTGAGTGTCACATCATTCAGTAAATGTTCTTGTTAGCTAATTGCTAGTTGTTGACATTGAAGCAAAGATGAAATAAGATAGTGCTGATCCCTTCAAGGAAATTTTACTTTAAATTTGGAAATAAAACAAGTATATGGAGAACTTCAGAATAGTGTACAATGTATTGGGGTCCAGGATAATTTGTTAGCAAGTGGCAGTTGAGCTATTTTTTTTAATGTTTTTTTTATTTTTGGTAGTGGGGATTGAACCCAGGGGGACTTTTCCACTGAGCTACATCCCCAGCCCTTTTTATTTATTTTGAGAAAAGGTGTTGCTTAATTGTCTAGGGCCTCACTAAATTGCTGAGGCTGTCCTCAAAATTGTGATCCTCCTGCCTAAGCCTCCTAAGTCACAGGCTTACAGGTTTGTGCCGCCATAGGGGGCAGTAATTTGAATTTCTTTAGAAGTTTCCCTCCTAAGTTGAATCCACCAAAGTACTTAGGATGGGGTGAGTCAGAGAGACTAAAGACTGGGAATGTTGATTATAATGTTGGAATGGCCCAAATATGGAAAAAACTTTTTTAAGTTTGAGGTAGCTGTGTTTGAGATACTGGAGGGTGCTACTAATGTATAGCAGTCCCTTAGACATACTAATCGAATTGTATTCCATTGGGAAACAAATTGAGATTTGGGAGTTGCCTTGATGGAGTTTATACATTTGTACTTTGTTGCAGGAAAAAAGGAAAGCTAATATTTGGGGGTTTTTTTTCCCTGTTCTAGAGGTTGCCAAAACAAAGCCACGTCATGCCATGAAACGGAAGCGGACAGCAGATAAGTCCACCAGTACCAGTGATCCTGTGATTGAGGATGACCATGTGCAGGTAAATAAGAAACCCTCATTTATCTTTCATAGTCCAGCCCAGTTCTTGGGCAGTGCAGAGAAACTGAAATCCTTATGTAGTTTTTTTACCCCAAAGAGAAAAATTATCAACAGCTACTTCTCAGTTATATCATGAAAACATTTAAGCTATAAAAAATAAAAATAATAAAAATACACAGCAGTTTTTCTCTCATTGTAGGTTCTTGTATTAAAATCCAAAAATCTTGTTGGAGTCACTATGACCAATTGTGGAATCACAGATCTAGTACTGAAAGACTGTCCCAAGATGATGTTCATCCATGGTATGTTATTTGATTGTATTGTACAAGAGCATTTTGAATGACTAAAGAATTAAGAACTCATCAATACTGTAATAACATTAGTGTATTATTTGTTTAAAGGAACATGTTGGATTTTGTTTATTTATTTATTTAAAAAAATATGTTTTAGTTGTCCATGGACCTTTACTTTATTAATTTATATATGGTGCCAAGAATCGAACCCAGCACCTCACACATGCCAGGCAAGCGTTCTACAACTAAGCCATAACCCCAGCACCTGGATTATCTTTAATTCTGTTCTTTTTCTTGGGTTCTCAAATAATTTCACCATAATGTGGATCCGTGTGCCAAAACTTGATTCATTTGGTAAATAGCATCTTCTCTGAAAGATAATTGCTTCCTGATCTTGCAAAGTGCATGGGTGGGTGCTGGAGTTAGGTCCACCTTAGTTTGAATTCTGGCTCAGCCATCTGCTTGATGTGTGATTTATAAAATATGTTTTAAGCATAAATGTTTTTGAGGGGGGCATACCAGTTCTGCATTTGACTGAGGTGATCAATCGTATCCTCAGTCATAATTCATGGCACAGTGTTTATAGTCCAAGCCCACTTTTCCTATCAGCCCCATTTGTGTCTTGTTGCAACTGCCTTTGTTCCATCCTCTGTGCTGAGGTATTATGTGTGTCCTTCCAGTATACTTTTCATGTCTTTACTTACATAATGTCTCTCTCAAATATAAGATATTGCTTTGTGTGAGCTTTTAATTTACATAATCTGTTTATTTTTTCCTTTTTCACTTAAAATTATATTTTTGATATCCATCCATGTGTAAAATTAGGCACATCTGACTTGTTCCTTGCCTTGGGCAAGTTGTATATTCTGTGTTTATTTTGTTCAGTCTATAAAATGTGCCCAGTTATGCTTAATTCATGAAGCATATGTGAAAGTTTAGTGTAGTGATTGATGTATCCAGGTGTACGTGTGTGTGCATGTTTACATACCTACATACACAGAGTAAGGGGTCTGACTTCGTGTAAAAGCCTGGTAAATATTAATCTGTATTATATAAGTATTAAAAACATATTAAAGACTTTGTATGTCTCCGACAATATTGGTAGTAAACAAATTCCATTAAAAGATGCTTAGCGTAAACATTTTGTCATAAATGAGGAGAATTCCAGAAAGGAGAGATGAAACTGAGATTCATACATTACCTCTCCCCTGCATTCTGTAAGAATCCAGACCCTAGGGACCCCTAGGCCTTGTGTTCACTCTGAAGAGGTAGTACTTTTCTCCATCCCAGCCAAGGAGTTTGTTGGTCCTAAAACATCTAATCAATCTCTGTCTCTTGTTGGAGTTTTTTCCTAAAATAGAAAACATGAGCTCTTCAAAATCTCAGAGATCATATAGCAGGACTCCTTTGAGCCATTCTGTCAGCATTTCTGAACCAACTCTGAGCAAGTAAGCATTCCTCTAAAAGGAATGAGAAAGTTTCTGAGAATCTGATTGATTTCCACTTTTGCACTTGACTCTGAGTCTTACCATGTCTTCTCTAACCTGTAATGGGTCACATGGTCTCAGTTCCAGCCTTTTGTCCCTTCAACCAAGTTGTTTAGTTCATCTTATCATGGGACAAAGGATTTTAGATAAGTAGTTCATTCTCTAGTTACTAGCTAAGTTAGTGGCAGATGATATTAACCTTAACCATGTCTGGTTTTATAGCAGAACCATTTGATCCTTATCACTATCTAGTCCTCTCTTTATATCCTCCCAGTCTTCAATACCAGTTTCCTTTCTTTCTGCCACATCACAGAGGAGAAAATTAGCCTAAAAGGCAGGACGCTGGCTCAGTGTTTAAACATCGAAGTTAGTTACAAGGAAGAATTACAGGGGAAGATGGTATTTGTGTCAGGTAGTTTACAGATGACTTCATGAAATATTAAGAACATTAGGCAAATCAATCTTCTGGTTTCATAATCTTTTTCATTTGATACCGTCTCTTGAGTTGAATCAGGCTGAAATTTGTGTTTTAATAAAGGATATAGGGATGGGGATATAACTAAGGGATAGAGTGCTTGCCTAGTATGTGCAGTGTCTGGTGCAGTTAAGTGCATTTATTATATCACAGTTACGTTTGTCTATTACCTCATGTTCCATATTACAGACCAGAAGTCTGCTTAATCATGGTTAAGACCAGCATTTTCATAGAGCTTTTTGCAGTGTGTATATGTTCTGTATCCAAACTGTTTAATGTGATAACCATGAGCACATGTGACTTTTGAACACTTAAACTGTGCTTGTATCTAAGGAATTGTAGTTTAATTTTATTATATTTTAGCTTATTTGTATTTACATAGCTCCTGGTAGCTAATGGCTACTATACTGTACTATATGCCTTTAAACTAAAGTACTCAGATATTTCTGGGCCTTTTCCTTTCCCCCCAAGGTTCTGTTTCTGTACTTGAGATGGAATTAAAACCAGCTTTGCTCATTACCTGTGAGTGAATGTAAGATAAGATATGCAAATATTCCAGATTTATTTGACCATTTACCACAAGGTTGTATAAATTAATAATAGTTATAATTCATTCTGTTCAATAAATATTTTCTCAACAGTTCCTTTGTGAGCCAGTCATTTTCTGGTAGTTGGTTTCTTTGACAGTAAATTCTTAGAGGAAAAAGACACCTTAACATTGCCTCTAGTAGCATGAGGGCAACCAGCTTCTTTTGAACTGAACACAATGACACCTTCAGATCCTTTTTGTTAAATGTTGTTTGTACTCTATGATAAGAGTTGACCTATGTTAGCGATGTTTACAACTGCAGTATCTTCTGCTAATAATATTTAGGCCAATCCTCCGAAGATGCTTTCGAATGGGCTATACATTGCTCTCTTATTTTGTACAAATTACTTACAAAGTTTGCCATTGTTTTCATTTTGTAGCTACCAGATGCAGGGTACTGAAACATTTAAAAGTCGAAAATGCACCAATTGTAAACCGATTTGACTATGCACAATGCAAGAAATTGAATATGGATCAGGTATTAGACCAGATACTAAGGATGCCTCCTGAGAGAAACCGTATCATATACCTCCGCCCAATGCAGCAGGTAACAGGCTATACTCCTTTCTGATGATATACACATTGTGGTTGATACTTGTTTATTGTGTCTTCACCCTTTTGGACTCAGCACTTATTCATTTGCTCAACCTACAGTAATAGTTCTTTAGATTCTGCAGTTGCTTTAAGGACTGTCTTGTCAATCCTTTATTAATGCTTCTCTACTAGATTTTTACAAGGTTTTAGCAAGTTATATAGGGGCATTGTCATTCAACAAGTGTTTATACTTATTGAAAGTTACCTATGACTAAGAGCACAAATTCCAGTTTCAAACTACCTGATTCATATTCTGACTTTCTGACCTATAGCAGATTTCTTAACTTCTGGGTCTTAATTTCTTTATTCGCAAAATTAAAATAAAAGAATACCTCAGCTAATATATGTGATATGTGAGAACAGTTGCTGGTATATAGTAAGCAATACTGTGATAGCTATATTATTATCTTTATTGTTATTAAAAGCAAATTTTGTGTATGAGATTGTGCTTGATACCAAAAGAGTTTCAAAAAATGATTAGAGAACCCTGGGACTCAACGTGTGAGCCAGGCCCCAGAAGAGCCAGTTCAACAAACACATTTTTGAGTGTCTCAATACTCAGAGTTTGCTGTATGCTACAAAATTCACAGAATGTGTCCTTCCCAGAAAGGAAATAAACATGTGTACCACTGAGATGGCAGAGTGAGTGTTAGAGATTGGTAAGAGGGTGATCCATGAGAAGAAAACAATGTGAACAGCAGCTCAAAGAGGTATGAAGTGTGTTCTGTCCTTAAGACAAATCATGATCCAGGTCAAATAGGTGTGTGGTTCTACGCATTCAGATATAATCAGTACTGAAACCTGTAAAAGACTTCCTCAGAAGTGACTTCTGGGTTGATTGAGATCAGTTACCCAAATCAGGACTCTCTCTGGCTTTCCAGGTACTACATAACAGTGAGAGATAAATTCCTGAGTCTGTTGGTCAGAGACTTGCACTCCATCAAGGCAGGCTGTGTTCAGGGCTACATACAACTGTTTGATTTTCAAATCAGTCAAAGATTTCAATACTGAGGGAACCAAAGAAAGCTCATTCATGCTCTGGGAGGTGGATTCTTTAGACCTTCTTATCTTCCATAGGTGGACACACTAACTTTGGAGCAGAAACTGTTTAGTGGTCCCTACCCCTATCACATCTGTATCATCCACGAATTCAGTAACCCTCCCAATGTGCGGAACAAAGTGCGCATTCGCAGCTGGATGGACACTATAGCAAACATCAATCAGTAAGTAACTCTGACCCTGAAAGACCTTTTCAGTCACTTCTCATGGTGGAGGGTCCCAGAAGCAAATTTTCAGTTATTCCTTTTTTAAAATCATTCCACTGAGCTTTATAGGCAGGCATGTCATGACAAATTAACATTTGTGAAAAACTGGGGGAAATTAGAACTTAAAACTAACGAGCACACATGTATGTATGTAGCCTTTTATTTTCAAACTTAGAGGAAAAATTACACAAGAACAGACTAGATGTATGTTAGACTATTTCTTTACTTATGGGACGTGGAAAAGAGATCAAGTTAAAGAAGATCGTAAGACTGCTATTTTACATTATCAGAAAATTAGACTTTCTATGTATTTGTTACATAAATGTATTAAACATTATCTATGCACAAGATACTTGCTCAGAGAATGGTTTTCATTCCTTGATATGATTTTGAAAATAGTAAATAAAGTAACTTAGACCTAACTAGACTTGACATTCTCTAGTTTGAGTAAACGGGGGCTGTTAGAGTCAATATTTTGTCTGAGATGTTTATAGAATCTGGGCCTAAAACATTTTGATAGCTTCTTTCTACACAACACCCTTAATATTTTCAGTTTTCTAATTTTTATTTAATTTTTCCTGTTTTCCTCCAGGGAGCTCATTAAGTATGAATTCTTCCCTGAAGCCACTCGAAGTGAAGAAGACTTGAAGAAATACCCCAAATACCCCTGGGGGAGAGAAATCTATACTTTAGAGGGTACGTATTTATTAATGATTGAAAAGCTAAGTAGCTGTGAGCTGAATGGAGGGACATAACTTGGGGAAAATATGAATGGGAATCTCTGAATACCTGCAAGAAGCTGGCATCAGATAAATATTGCTCTGCCTGTACAAGTCTTTGATAGCCCTAGAACAAACAGAGCAGTGATGAAAGACAGAAAGTGGTGAATTGTAAATTACTGTGATTTGAGAGAAGTGACTTAAAGGCACCTGATTCAGTCTCTGTTTTGCATTTTAAATGCTGCTTAATAAAACTACAGAGTTTAACCCTATCAGCACTTCCATACCAATAACACTTTTGTACCTCTGTCTTTTAGGTGTTGTGGACGGAGCTCCATATTCCATGATTTCTGACTTCCCTTGGCTGAGATCCCTGAGGGCAGCAGAGCCCAACAGTTTTGCCCGATATGATTTTGAAGATGATGAAGAAAGTAATTATGACCTGACTTGACTTGTATTCTCTAGTTTGAGTATATCCTACCAAATAGTTAATATTTTATTTAAAAATTAGGAACAGTGCAGCTTTTAGATGGATTCCCATATAAATATTTTATCCCTGACCTCCAAAAAAAAACCTCTCTGAATTTGCACATTATAAATGCTTAACAGACTCATTGGGTATATATGATGGGGAAGATTCTTTCAAATAGATTTTCCTATTAGATTTTTTTTTGTATTACATAAATTTTTAATTTTTGTTGTTGTTCTGGAGATTGAACCCAGAACCTTGTACATACAGTGCATACACTGTATCACTGAGCTCCACTCCAATTATCTAAATTTTTATAATCTTGTTACTTTTATTGAAGTATTTATCAACAATAGTGTTAAGAATTGTTCTGCAACTTATGAGCTACTTGTTGCATGGCACATGGGAACTATGATAATTTAGGTATAGAAATTTAGGAGAAATTCCTAAATTTTAATAGAGAAATTCCTAACTTTTAATAGAGTCTATAAGTATTAAGGCACTTGTATATTCATTTGTAGCTACATTTTTTTTAAAAGAACTCTTTTATAAGGAAATGAAGTTTTATGAGCTACATGTACATGTATATAATCTACCTGCCTGGTGTGTCATGTTTACTAGGTGGCTTCAATCATATCTTCTTAGGCATCAAACATGGTATAAAACTAAAGGGACGGGGACTGTGCATGCATCAGTATATTGTGTTGTCATGTGTAGGAATATTTCCTGGATCAGCATATCAGATTGACTTTTGAAATGATCCTGATTATTGTATATGTCTTCCTTTCTCTCTCTCATTTCCAAGGTACTATCTATGCTCCTCGAAGGAAAGGACAACTATCTGCCGACATCTGTATGGAAACAATAGGGGAGGAAATCTCAGAGATGAGGCAGATGAAGAAGGGTGTGTTTCAGCGAGTAGTGGCAATTTTTATCCACTATTGTGATGTCAATGGAGAACCAGTTGAAGATGACTACATTTGATTGGTTCCTCCTCCTCTCCAGCTATTCTGACAGAAAGCAGCTAGGGCCATCCAGCTGCCAGAGTGCTTCACGGGGACTTGGGGAATGGAGATGGGAGGCCTTGGCTCAGTTTGGTATATAGGAAATGTATAAGGAACATTGAAATTGTATACAAAGATTTGTAAATAGTGGAAATATACAGACACTTCCTAAAGTACCAACTTTATATCATATGTTTATACAATTTAATTTAAAAATTTACTTTAATGAAGGCAGATAATTTGAGAGTTCATTTTGTTCTTTTTCTTTCCTAACTTAGTTCATTAAAATGTCATTTTTTGGCTGAGCCCCTGTTTAGTATATTCTTAATAATCACCGTCATCCCCTTAAATCTGTGCCTTTTTCTTCTCGAGCAAAACTGTTTGAGTAAATCTGTTGAAGAGTGTGTCTGGTATGCTTTTTTTGTTATTGTTAATAAAATACAACTAAACTGTATAGTCAGAAAAGGCTATATGTTTCTGTACAAAAATGTGGTTCCTTTTTTTTTCCTTGATATTATAGTTGCCATGTTTCTTTAAAAAGACTCATGAGCTTAAAAAAAAAATGAATTTGAGGGAGAAATGGAAAGTTTCCAAAGCATTTCTAGTTATTTATTTCCACATTCAATTGTGTATATGCTTTATCTTGAATATAAAAATAAAAGTTTATTTAAAAAAATTTTTGTTGCCTTGGACCTGAGTCCCTTTTTTAAAAGAAGAGTAGCAAATACTGCACAAAAAAGTGATGTGTAGAGTTGAGTCTAAAGAAGTTTCCACTGTTGTCCAGTTGGAATAGTTGGGACTACAGGTGTGTGTCACCCTGCCTGGCTTCAGTTCTTAGTCTGTTTAAAGTTCCATGACTGGAAGACATTCAACTCATAGAACTCTATATGATACAATGTTGGGGTCAGCAGAATCTCCTAAAATTCCTGGTCATCAGAAGATGGCCTTTGTCCTTTCCAAAGAATAGAAATTATCCTGATACGTCAATGATGTACATTGTATTATAGTGTCAGGGGTCAAACAGCAAAAACTTAAGAGTAACACCTGTCTTCTAGGCATGGCTTTGCCACTTGGGAGCTGAGTGATGTTAGGAAGGTACATCAACTGAAGGTCTTAAGAAAAATTTTAAAAACCTTTTCCTGTTGGAGTCACAATGAAGCAAATGTTTGCCATGAGTGACTCCATCTTGTGGGAAGTAGCATATGGGGAAAGGGTTATATTAGATCGAAGGACGTTATGATTAGGAAAATAATGCACTGCACACAGCAAAAATTTATCTGAGTTCTGCAAACAACATTCCAGAAAAATAGTACATTACCCTGGGGAAGAACTTACTAGTTACAGAATAACAACACTGTACTGATAAAATAGAATTCCTGCTTACTGGCACGCTAAGCTACTTGCTGATGATATTAAAAGGATGAGGAGCCAAACTCAGAGGAGCTCAGCTAACTCATGGATTAAGCCATCCTATGATTCAGTTCTTTGCATCATTACCACATTTGACATTTGTACCCCATGTGAGGAGGCTGTTCCATAGACTTTGGAAATACCCGTGGCACTGGGTTTATTGGATGTCCTAGCCAGTAAGTCAACAACAGATCTCGGGCACTTTCCCATTGAGTCTACCACGAAGTCTGCTTTCTCTTTCTCAAGCCAAGCAAATATGGGGAATTCCATTTCTCCTGAAGTTAAAGGGCATGCCTTTAAGTTAAGAGGCTTTAAAAAAAAAAAAAAAAAAAAAAAAAAAAAAGATCTGTTCCATTGTAAGATATGTTGAAACTTGGCTATCATCAGGGAACAAAGCTCCTGGCATCCAGATAATGGTAGTTTAGAAGCAGAAAGAGGAGCGCATAATACAGTACTTCAGGGTGTCTGTAGGACCACTTACATTAAAACACTTAACTATATGGAATCGATGCCGATTAGGTGTCCATCCAACCAAACCAAAATGCAGACGTCAACTGTTAATCTTCCCCCTTCTGATAAACCACTTCCTCAAGTTCCCAAGGATGAGAAACATAGTTTAAATGAGGACATTCCCCCAACACCTTTGGAAGATTTCCCACCACCACCCCTATTTCTAATAACTCTTAAAAAGAGTGATTTTGAGTGGGAAGAAGCACCAAAATGTATAGAGGCCAATTAGGTAAAATGCTAAAAGTTTTTCCAGTGCTACGACAAAATAACCATAACCTACAACATGATGGCTTACCTTTTACAGCTTTTAAGAAGCTCCAAAAATCTGAAATGGAGAATGGGGTAAAAAGCCATTTTTACCAGAAGCTTAACTGAAGGCATTGCCAATACATATGAAATGATTCCATGGGATTGGATGATGCTAATGAGAACCATACTTACAACTGCCCAATAGTGCCTCTAGTTCCAAGAATGGAGAAATGACAATATTTGGCAATTAATAATCTCAGTAATGGGATTCCCATAATTTTTAACAGGCCAAGGGCATTCTAGTACTATTGACCTACCAGTAATGACTTGGGCCGCTCATATGCACTCTTTGAGGCTGCAGTTAGAGCCTGGCATAAGGTGCCTGATATGAAAACTCCCACTGGCTCTTTCTCACAGATCCACCAGGAGGCCACAGAGCCATACATGGATTTTTGTCGACAGGATACAGAATGGTAGATTAGAGAATGGAGATGGAGGGAAGGCGATAGGAAAAGGAAAGACAGTGAAGTGAATCTGACATCGTTTTCTCATATGCATATATGAAAACTGACACCATCATATACATCCATAGGAATAGCACCCAAACTAGAATAAGATATATTCCATACTAGCATAATTATATCAAAATGGATTCTGTTGTCATGTATAACTGAAAAGAACCAATTTCTAAAAAAGACAAATTGAAAATACTGAAGCTGCTAACATGCTGGTCCTTACCCTGGCTTACGAGAATGCTAATCAAGATTGTAAGAAAGTGCTAGTTTCTCTTCCCCTTTTGAAAAACTAAAATACATTTATGTAAGTATTAATACTTTCTCTAGTGCATGCTACAGCTCAATCTTCAGAGAATTTTCAAGCTGTTAGACAACACTTTTTATCAGTGTTTGCTACTATAGGACGCCCTACTATCAGAACTGATAATGGCCCAGCCTACACTTCTGGTGTTTTTTGATCCTTTTGTACTCAATCGGACATCAATCTTAAACATGGTATCCCTTATAACCCTCAAGGACAAGCTATCACTGAAAGAATACATCAATCCTTAACAAATATGTTATTTACATTTTAAAAAGGGAGTATACATCCACCATATATAACTCAAGAGCAACTAATGCAAGCTTTATTCACTTTAAATTTTGTAAATCAAAATGAACAGGGGCTAACAGCTGCACAATGACACTTTTACATCTCCCAGTCTGTTTTAGATCAAATGCATCCTCAAATAATATATAGGTTACTCGAACAGGGTCTGCAATGGCAGGGTCCTGCTTTGCTGGTAACCTGGGGATCAGGCTATGGTGCTATTTCACTACTATCTGGTATTGTCTGGATTCCTTCCAGACATATCAAATCCTACTATGAGTTGATTCAATCAAAAGGATCCCTTTTTTACCTTCAAGATTGTGACAATCAGCCCATCTCCTGGGATGACTCCCCTGAAACCCTGGCATTGACATGATTACTACCCTTTCCAGTCCACTACTTATCATCCAACTTGGAGAGACATTAAAGGTCTTGTGAATCAAGAAGAAAAAAAAATACTGAAAAGCAGACTGCTAAGATACCAGAAAACTTATATCTGGCTATGATCTCTGTGATTACCATCAATTCATCTAAACAGGTAAGTAATAAACAGGGAAGTTGGATACATGTAATTTTGCTCATTCTATCCATTCCCATGGGGGAAGCTCACACGTATAGGGCACATGTTCAGAATCCACTTTATTTTATTCCTAAAGATTGGGTTCATCCTGAGCTTCCCATTAGCTCCAATGATCCAGAAGTTACTGGTCAGCTAAATTTAAAACCAACTCAGCTCTTTCAGAAACTCTTCACTTCTATTGATAATTCTTTTACTTGGCATAAAATTTCTAAAGATTGGAACATATATAGTTCTAGTCCTCCCATCTGTCTAACCACTATCAACAGTACACCATGTGCTCAAATAAAGGAACAATGGTACATGAATCATATTTATCAAAATAAATCTCACGATTGACATAAAATATCAGAGGTTCGTAAAAAAGATAGGGATTACAGGATACCCAATTTCCAACACCATCACCACTCAAAAATATCCATTCCTATTTGCCAACATAACTGCTTACATGGCCTCGATCTCCCAGACTTATCCAGGAGTATTTGCCATTTCCCCAATTTTATTATACAAAATTTAACTTCTGATTTAACTCTAGATAACTGGAAACCAGCAGATTTGGATTTGCTGCCACTTAATGCTCCCACATGGGTATTTTTATTGCCTTTTCATTATAGTGGATTGACTAACTAGATCCAGGACTGGCAGGCCCCATGGTAGGATTATGTAGAAATTTCACTAATTCATGTTCCCAGCCTCATACTATTATATGGTGGTTGGGATTACTCTTTATTCCCCGAGATCTCAGGCACAGACATTGGGAACATTTTTCTCTGCAACGGTTATGGAAATGAAATGAAATGAAATGAAATGGAATGAAATGAAATGAAATGAAATGAAATGAAATGAAATGAAATGAAATGAAATGAAAGCTTATATAATAGTGTGAACAACTAAACCTTATATTAAGCATTAATATAAGGCATTAATTCAGAATATAAACATTTGCAATACTACTTATGAATCAAGACCCTATAAAGTTAAGGAAATAATACATGGTTAACCCCTTGTTATTATGGGGCTAACCCCATAATATCGCCACTTTAAATATTACTGAAGTCAAACTTTTAAAACAAGGAGCTCATGGATGGATGCCAGTTAATCTTATCTGTCTGTGGCATAATGGATTATCTATACCCCAGAACAATATTATATAGACCCAATGTTTTCTTGCTACTCTCATAGCCATGATTATTGCATTTGCTGCTATTGCAGTCACTGCAATGACCACTTCCTTGCAAATATTTCATTAGTTGGATACTTATATGCAAAATGTTACATCACAATTACAAAAACAGACTCATTGATCAACAAATATGACAAAGGCTAGATGATTCCAAAGTATCAGTTTTATGTCTTGGGGAACATCAAGAAGCCTAGGGACTAGACAACAATTTGAATGTGACTCAGAGTTCCATCGATTTGTGTCACACCTTTACCTTATAAGATACCTCTGGAAATTAGTCAAATATTGAGCAATTGCTCTAATCTACTTTTGAATCCCCTCTTGGTAAATGCACTTTAGAAGAAATAAGAGGAACAATTGTTAAACTACAAGAACCTCCTAACGCTATACAATGGTTAACACAATTTGTCCATTCTCTATCCCCTTCATCTTGGTTTGCAGTAATAAATCTACATTGATGAATCCTTCCATTCCTAATTGGTTTGCTAGTTCTGATTCTAATTTATAACTTACCCACGACACCACCATGCCATAAGAAGAGCCATCCTCCAACATATACCGCTACCACGAATACCATAGCACCTTCAGGGACACAGGCACCTGACTTAAATTTGTTGCAGCTAAACCGGGCGTGGTGGCGCACACCTGTAATCCAAGCGATTTGGGAGGCTGAATCAGGAGGATCACGAGTTCAAAGCCAGCCTCAGCAACTTAGCAAGGCCCTTAGCAACTCAGTGAGACCCTGTCTCTAAATAAAATACAAAATAGGGCTGGGGATGTGGCTCAGTGGCCGAGTGTCCCTGAGTTCAATCCCTGCTTCCAAAAAAAAAAAAATTTGTTGCAGCTACTTTGTTAAAAGTTTACAAAAGGGGGACTTTCCAAATAGACATAAGGAATTGTGGTCTGTACAAGGTATAAATGACTTCAGAATTTGTCAAACCCCTTTGTTTATAGGGAATTAATTGAAGCCCAGGGAGGGAACAATTTCTCACTCACGATCAGGACCTGGTACAGGCTGCGTAGGACAAGAAGCCAAGTGTCTATTCCCACTACACTGCCCTCACTATGAATAATAGGATGGCCAGATGCAGTAAGTTTTCTTAGTACTACAGTGTTTGAATGGTAATCAGTCTCTTTTT